>JAQMCW010000015.1:14263355-14273627 GCA_030068335.1 Chrysichthys cranchii | reverse complement strand
CCCCCCGCCCCCCCCCCCCCCCCCCCCCCCCCCCCCCCCCCCCCCCCCCCCCCCCCCCCCCCCCCCCCCCCCCGAGGTCCGCCATAATCAGGACAATGATTAATGTCTCCATTGTAGGCAGGTGACAGGTACGGCTACATGCACAAAGGCAATTGTCTCCAATTTTGCAGTAGCTTTTGAGAATTCTGCCAGGTAAGGCAAGGGGGGAGGAGGGGAAGCGAGGAGAAGCAATTTGGGCAGGAGGCAGGTGACAATTTGAAGGCTGCATTGACAGGCTCTCGGCTCTGATTGCCAGGATGTTCCACTGTTTGCTTCTGCTTCCGTGACAAAGGCAAAAGGCAGGAATGAAGAGCTCTATAATTGTAACCTCAGCAGTTAATAAAAATTCACCCTTTCATGCCATGACTTGAAGCCAAGGCTGTTCTCTACTTAATGATCAGACAGGGTGGGGAGATAGGATAGATTGAGCTTCTTTTTTTCTCTTCTTCGAACAGTTGTAAAGAAAGATATATACCAAGAAAAAGAATGAGAGTAAGAGAGTGTGAGAGAAAAAAAGCCCTGACAAATCAGGCAGTGCCCACCCAACAACCATATTTCAGCAGTGCTCAAAAACCTAACAGCTCTGTGAAGGATGTGGCAGCATGAAGCTTATGTCATTCTGGACTTGTTTTTTATTTGATAAGAAGGGTTTGGGGGAAATTTACTGTGCACAGGTACAGATAAAGAATTCATGCTTGACACAAACTTACAGATGAGTTCTTTTGCCTATAGATCATCATTATCTGTAAATGTACTAGTCTAATCAAGAAAATGTATCAGCCATTTTCTCATAAGTGTCTCATCAGCATACTTTACTACATCACCAGAAATACAAAAAGAATGAGAATAACTATTGTATAGATATAAGCTCGGAATGGCTATAAGAGATACAAGCAATAAATAAGCAAAAAAAATGGGTGCCACTCAAAACAAGCATGGAAAGAATAAATATATAAGGGTAGGAAACTGGAGACTGGTTGTTTTCTACCATTTTAGGCATGCTATTCTATAGAGAATAATGTTTGCATCTTACATTAATCCATACTTAGATACACAGTAATATAGTATATCACAGCCCATGTAATTATGACCTGTACATCACATCAGTCAGTCATAACATCAATCATATCAGATTTTAATGCAGTGCTGCCTAAGGGATCAATGGTCACAGGCAATTTTTGCCAGTTGGTGAACCTTGCCTCATCCTTGCTTGTGAACAATGATGTTCCTTTCATACCCACTCATGATACTATCACCTGCTACCAAGTAACCTGTTTACATGTGGAATGTTACAAGCAGGTGTTTTGCGCAACCTTTCTGGAACATGTTGCAGGCATCAAATACAACATGAGCGTATATTTTGAAAAAAACAGTGTTTATCTGTTTGAACATTAAATATTTTGCCTTTGTATTATATTAAACGTTATATTAATCATTGCATTCTGTTTTTATGTTTTACACACCATCCCAACATTTTTAGAGTAGAGGTTGTATTTTTGACTGTTATAATATAAATGATAATAGGAACTGACTTGTTTTATGGATGTAACACATGCCAATGTTAAATATAACAATAACCAGATTAAAAAGTATGATTTGTCCTTCTTTACTTAATAAACAATGTTTGATAAACAAGAGATAGCGAACTGCTGTGGCATTAGAAGAATAACCCAATTCGCAATGTCCTTCTTTCGGAAAATAATCAGCTTCACACTTGGAACAATCCATCACTTCATGTTGCATCACACCACCCTGTCACTGATTATTTTCCTGAAACAGCATGTTCTATCATGTTTCATTTCTATCGTATGGCATGGCTATATTGGAACACTGTCATCACACTGTGCAACAGTGTAAGTTTTCAGAATTAATGCATGGTTTTGTATCTTCCTCCTACTTGCCCAGATCACCCACTATCCACTCTCACAACCACGCTTTCCAGAAAAATTGCATTCCCTTACTTAAATGTGCATTTCCAGGACTAAAGAAACCGATTTGATTAATAATGATGCTGTGCTTTACTTTGATTAGTGCAGGCCCTTTTTATGCTGATGAAGGCTAGTAAATATATTTAATTGTCTAGTAAGCAAGGAAGAACTTCTATGCACTTTCTAGTTTCACGCTTCTCCCTAACACACTTAGTATGTCATAAAACAACAACTGAAGAAGATGATGCATTTCACATGTTTTACTCAGAATAATGGCCAAAGCAGTCCCTTTCTGCAACTTATGGCGGGTAAAATGATCCAATTAAGCATTTCTTGCATGCCTCATTGTGGGCGATGAATAATTTAGACGGGCAGTTATGTCACTTGCAGAGATGCATAGCACCAAATTCAGGGCTGATCCGACCTGTGTGAGCAACAACTAAAAGCACAAATGCAGTCTAAAATGTGCTCCATCACACTTTCCTTCAATAATTCACCCAAAATGACATCCAACCAGCAGACAAAGCATGCTGATGCTCAAGGGTGCAAACCTCTGAGGATGAACTGATGCAATTTCAGTTTAAATAGCCATCCTCTTCCAATATATAATCATATACAACAAGAGAGTCATTCTACTAAAAGCCTGGCACAGTGGTAACTGAGGTCATGGCGAAAAGACAGGACAAAGGAAAAAAAAAAAGCAAGAAAGGGGGGAAAACATTTTATTGCTACATACGTTTACTGATTCATGTCCGCCGTACTTGACCCGCATTCTGGGTTCCTGGACCACGTCCAAGTTGGTTCCAGTCACTACAAGGGGAGTGTGTCCGCTAGAACCATAAAGAGCAAAAGGAAAAATAAAAAAACATGTTCAGCTTTACACCTTGAACAGAAAGTTACTTTTGAAAATATTTCCACCATTTAACTCACAGACCTGCCATTAAAACTTTGTCAGATAGTGCTGTGAAGATAATAAGCTTGCGAGAAAGGAATGATTAAAGGTGCTTTTAACTAGCTTCAGTAGATGTAATCAAACACAACAGATGGGCCTTTGGAAACACCAAAGGAGCAGGAACCACAATGATCCTAGTTAACATTCTGGTGTTGTCCAGGGCTTCATACTACGCAACAAAAACAAGCTTAGAGACATGGGCTGGAGAAAGCTGCTGACTGTTCTTTGCAAAATGTCGCAAGATCTTCAACATTAGCCATGCTCAGCTTGTAGTAGAGAACCATATGGCTTTTAGTTTTAGGGACTCTCTGAAGACATTAGCACAGTGTAAATGCTACAGCTGCTCTCTGGCATGGTCTGGACCATTCCGCCTGCACAAAGGGAGTATTCAGGGCACTTTCTGATCACTACTAAAAGAGTTTTTTCTATTGATATTGGCTAATGATTACTCTGTATGGAGCATCTATTTATCTAGCTGCTTAATAAAAAGAGAGGAAGTCAGTATAGACAAGTTAGTCTGGATGTCAGTGAGAGGGCAGTCAGCATCATTTATTCATTCGTTAGCACTATAAAACTCATCAAATATTACTGCATATATTGTTTTAGATATGATGTACGCAAACAAAAAAAAATAAAATGACCCATGTATATCCCTAATAAAACATACAATAGACTGTTCCGAAATGCATAAATCATATGCAAATCATGTGGACTGGTGTAGAGTGTACAACCCAATTATTGCTAAATTATTGCTTCCAATCATTGTGCTAAAGTATTTCAGGAAATGACCGAACAAAAAAGGAGGTAAGGCTAACTTGGAGGAGCCAAGATATGTAAAGGTAAGAAAACCATATGCATTTGAATTCAACAATGCTATGAAGTCTGCGTATATGGTTTCGTTTCATTTCATTACAAATGTGGAAAGAGAAATCTACTGCATTTGATTTTAGCATAGCTCAATATGTGTATATTAGTATCATATTTTTCTCATTCTTATCACACATAGGCCAGATACTAAGATGATAATTAGAGCAAAAATGCTAATGCAAAAAAAAAAAAAGAAAAGAATGGAAGCAATTAGCCAGTTGAAAATAATTGACTGCATTTAAGCTGTCACTTAGACATTTCTTTTCACAATCTGTTCTTAATAGCCTGTTCCATAAGTTCCGAAATGCATCCGTCAGTCAAACATCTATTGTACATGGTGCCTTTGGCATTGAGGAAAAGAAACTTCCAGGACCAGCTAGAATAAACTCTTCTATTTCTTAAACATGCAGGTTTTGCTTTGAAGGTGAAGGAGATGCTGGAGCCCACACTTTTTGGGTCATACCCTAGTCTCCTCCTAATTTGTTTATCAGCAGGGGAATGAATGCTGGACTCCAACAGTTCCAGACTAAAGGTGATGGGAGGGCTGCTGCATCATTCATATTTGCATGCATCATTCATGACCACATCTCTTATTCTCATTTCTGTCTTTATCACTATGCATATTTTGGACTTATTTTGAAAATAGTACACCATCCTGTTTAACGTTTAATATTTTAGCAACAAAATGTATTCATTAGACTCACAAAAAATGCCTGAAGAGCAAGTTACTAATACATTGTTTTTTTCCTAAATGAAAAGAAACACTCTTTTCTTCTCCCTTTACCCTTTGTCTCTGTGTCCTGGGGTCCTGCTGTAAGGTCTCACACTGAAATTCATTTCCATGCCATCTGCTGCATACTCACACCTCTGCCACATGTTCCGCTCATCTCCTTGTATGTCCGGTTAAAAACGCTCATCAGATGTGCTAATTTCAGCCCTGACAACCCTGCAGTGGCAAATTCAGCCAGCAGCAAATGAACACCCACTGAGACCTTCCATACTGGCTAATTTAGATCATACGAGTGTGGTAACAAAATATTTTAACGTTTACTCCAGTGTAGATGTGCTTTAGACTGTACATCTGCACTATTACAGAAACCTGTAACTGGATAGAGGAGAGAGATAAGAGAGAAAGAGATAAGAGACTTATGATGGGAAGCTGTTACCTTGCAATGCTCCATTCAGGCTCAATGCGCTGTACAGTGGGATCATCAATGTAGTCAAAGGTGAGTTTCTCCTTCACCTGGGCATGGTCCACACTTACAGTGATATGCACACGACCCACCCCCATCAAAGAGGGAGCAGAGTAGCACACAATCTCCGTCATAGTGCGCCTGTGAGAAACAGACATGCGTGTAACTCAAATACTGCAATGAGTTACACAAATGCTAATTAGTCATGCATTACAATGCTATACCTTTATTACGAAGAGAAAAATTAGTCAAATCAAGAATACAACAAGCCTTACAGCATTACTATACAGATAGCTATTATAGCTTTTATTGTGTAAAATAAACTCATATTTCTTTATTCTAACACAGTATGGTTAAATACTGTCTATTCTGACTGGTCAGAAGGTGTTGATAAATTTTCTGTACCAGGACAGATTTACATTAATATTAACTCACAGATTTATATTAATGTGCTTGTTTCTTAAGTATATTACAGACGCACTTGTATTATAGACAATCCCCCCAAAAACACCTCATTAATAAATGCAATTCTGAAAATGAAAAATTTTGTGAAATGTTTCTTTAGCATTTTCACAAATCTCGTGTGCCAGAGCTGCATAACTCATTGAAAAAAATGTATTTGACATATAGTACACTGCATATTTAATTGTTGCTTGTATAATCAATTTAAATGTTTTTTTTTTGTTCAAATAAATAATAATAAACACTTTTTTATATTAAATTAAGCCTGTGTCACTAAAGTGGCAATCAATCACATGACCAATTTCATTATTTTTTTGCCCTGGATGAGAGTAACCATTTTGTCTAACACAGCATATTTCTCCAGCTTTTATATTCAGTTCCTTAATACTGAGATCTTTACTCATTATAGTTTATTGGTAACTTCATCCACATCATTTATTCAAACAAATAGAACATGATTAGCTTCACTTGTTGTTACTCATTTGACATAAACTCACATTCAACATATCTCTAATAAGCTAATATAAATACAATGAGTAGATGTTACTAAAATATACACCTTCAAGTAAAGCATGCAAATTCATGCAGCATGGAAAAGTCTTCAGTATAGAGGATTATTATTCTGCCTTTTAGACAATAATTTTGACACATTCACCTTTGCTGAGAAAAGAGCGTGTTTACTATGTCATTTT
Source organism: Chrysichthys cranchii (assembly GCA_030068335.1). Classification (NCBI taxonomy): domain Eukaryota; kingdom Metazoa; phylum Chordata; class Actinopteri; order Siluriformes; family Claroteidae; genus Chrysichthys; species Chrysichthys cranchii. The sequence continues at coordinate 14,267,494 of JAQMCW010000015.1, read as the reverse complement.
ATGGCCTTTATAAGTGTGACGATTGGAGTTTTGATGGTCATAGTCATACGGTAGATTTTTTAATCTCTTATTAAATGGCAGTATAAGAAAAGATATGAAAATTCATCACAGTTTATACTACCAGTGTGGTGGATAGTGATTAGATGCCTTGAAACTGACCAGGGAGAAAAAGACATGTTCTTACTCATAGAACTCGCAGGTCTGGTTCCCAAAGAGAACGCTGACACTGCTTCCTGCACCCAGATTCACTCCACTGATGGTCACCTTAGTGCCCCCTGATTCTGGACCTCGATTGGGTGATAGCCCAGTTACAGATGGTGTCTGAGTTAAAGAGATAAATGGACAGAAAGAAAGAGCAGACAGACAGACAGAGAGAGAGAGAGAGAGAGAGAGACAGAGAGAGAGAGAGAGAGAGACGGAGAGAGAGAGAGAGAGAGAGATCGAGAGAGAGAGAGAGAGAGAGAGAGAGAGAGAGAGAGAGAGAGAGAGAGAAATTTACCTGGACTCATAATGCAGGTTTAACTAGACATTCTTTGGATACTGGCTTTTCCTCTAGCAGTTGGAGGAAAGAAAAAAAAAATCTCCTACAAGCATGTCTAATTTTATAGAATTCAGGATGAAGAGCTTGAAAAGATTGCTCTCTAACCAACTGGAGTGGTGTGAAAAATATCTTCTTAGAAGCAGTCCACTGCCCAACACCCCCACCCCCCCTCCACCCTCTCTCTTTCTGCAGTACTACCCTGCATTTTATTTCACGGACTGAAAATAGGATGTATGTACAGTCTCAGAAGACAAGCAGATGGAGAAATACACAAACACACAGATCTGAGTCTTAAAATAAATGGTGGCTGGCTCCTCACACACAGGGGCAAAAATATATTAACAGCATTTTTTGCCTCATCTCGTATTATAAAGCATAGCTTCACCCAGGAATTCTACTCTCTTGTCCAGCAGCATTTTGAGCAGACTTAGTATAAAAAAGTTCATTCTGTGTGTGACTATGACATGAAAGGTAAAGGTTTTAAAAAGCACACAGTAAAAATCGCACATGCTCAGACACTCAGACACTCAGACACACACACACACACACACACACACACACACACACCAAGAGTTGAAGGGACTCCACAAATGCATAATGAAAACGGCTCTGATAATAACCGGCAGCTGTTAATTGCTGGGGGAGGGGTAATTGTGTGTGTGTGTATGTGCGTGTGTGTGTGTGAGAATGGCAGCGCTTAAGTGTCCCCTCAGGTGCTTTTTTGGTGTAGAGGAACATGGCTGCCATCCTGCCTTTAATTCAGCTAACAGCTTTCACTGTCTCCATGTTCACTGTGCTTTCCCCATGGTGCCACACGTTCATAATTGCTCCATACTAAAAACTAATTTGATTATGCTGTCAGGAACTTTGCTTCATAAGCAGGAAGCCCTGTTCCTATTCTGCTGCAAAACAGTGACAAATTAGGCCTGTAATTTCTAATTGTGTGCGATTTTTGAAAACGGTTCATTTGAAGGGTCCACAATCAAAGACTCGATTCAGTTTGGTGTTTTCCATCCTGATTGCATTAGACACATTAACTCACTAGTAAGTGCACAAATAATGCCACTATCCATTATGCAAATCAATAAAATCAATGTTTTACAGTGAGAGAGAAGAACAACAGGAAATAAAAAAAGGAAAACTGAACCATAAAAGTGGAATTTATTTATCTAGTTGGGATAAACACATTTAATTTCAAAAGCGTCTTTAAGCAATTAACATGGCAGATTATAAATATCTGAAACCGTGTTGTCTTAACAGGTTAAGGAAATAAATATAGCTGAACAGTTGGTCATTATAGGGACAAAAAAATGTGATTTCTTATACAGCAAAAGTTCACATCTGTCTTAATGCCTAACAAATTGCTACCTCATTATTCATTAGCTCCTATAACTGGAACTATTAAAGTACTAGCAAAATAAAGGCAAGCAATACCACGTCCTTCTTGCATAATTCAGAGGCATGCTGGGATTTGAATCCTTACCACAAAGGAGTAGAGCTGGGAAGAGCGAGCCTGCAGCTCAGGCTTGCACTCTCCCACGCAGAGCTGCACAGGACCGGCCCTGGTGTCTTCTGGAGCTGCATCCATCTCACACACGATCCTGAAAATTTGCATGAATTTCACTGGAATTAGAGCATTGTATTTAGGATTTCCATATTAAAACCTACTGGCTGCATTTAACTACATTCGGCAGAAAAGGGTTAAATTTATAAGCAAAGCTAGCTGAGTGTATGTTACCTTATTTTGTACATCTGTTAAAAAAAGGAAAACTAAAAATTTATATCCAGTCTATAGATCATTTCATGTTTATTTTCCACGACAGTGACTTAGGCAACCGATAATGTGATTTCGCAAAACAAGGGTAATGCTAGCTAGATAATGGGTTTTTTTTTATCCCACAAAAAATTAAGCAAAAGTCTGGTGCTATTTAATAATTAGAAGAGACTACAGGGAGACCACAGTCCCACCAACTTGCTTTCTATAGACTCAAGTGGTTTGTAAATTTACAGGTCAAAGTTCTCCTAGATAAAGCTACTGAAAAGCAAAATTAACTGTTATATCATGCACACCTTCCCCTTTCAGTGAATTAGCTTTTCTGCCAGGTGAATTTTATTCACAATCAGTCTGGCTGGTGCTTTAGCTGAAAAAGAAGAAAAGCATAACACAAATCATAAATGTACTTGGCTAAATCGAAAATGCTGGCACTACTGTATAATGAATACTTGTAGCAATAAGTCCAGCCTTCTAAGTTGATTTCCTGTCAATACCATTGTATTTCTTTGTCATCAGGTGCTCAATTGCTATACTTCAGGCGTCCAATCAAAAAGAATTGGCCCCTGTATGGGCATCCAAAGCAAATGTCTGCCACATCCTCGTAACGTTTGCACCCTGCTGTGTCATAAATATGGCCCCTAACAGAGATTTGAAGGCCTGTGTAAATCACAGTGAGTAGCTGCAGCAGATCAATACTGTTTTATCATACTCTCTGATCTGATGTCACTCGTGCAGGCAGGTGGCCAGATCAAATGACATAATAAAAATGTGCCACTCATCGATTGGCACTTGTGGAGAGCAGTAAAGATTGCAAAGCAATCATGCTTGCTTAGTGCATGAAGCATGTGTGCTGGTGTTACTCTCCAGTTTTAGGATATACATACTGTATATAGATGTAATATGGCCGCATACAAATACGACTTCAATGACATTGTGAAAGCAGCTCAAAGCAGCAGCAGTAGTAGCATTAACTCTGTCCCAGCCTAAGATAAATGATTCTAGCTGAAGGTACTTGGGGTGACGTAATGGCTCTAGGGGCTACACAGTGGAGAATTTCTGCTTCGTAGGCTCTAGTATCGTGTATAGCCCCTTTCCTCATTTCCTCCTGACACTCCTCCACAGCTCCATACAAATGAATTCACCCCAGCTCTATCCTACATGGATTAAACTGCTGTCAGAGGCGAGGAGGACTGACAAATCTCCTACCTTGCATGTCACGCATTTCAATTACAGCTGCCCTGGCTCGCTACGACATGCTGCACCAAGGCATGGGAAAAGAAACCCGGCTGGACACACAGACAGGAACTATTTATAGAGCCTCAAAAAAACAATACACACAGGGAGACAGAAGATTCTGCACCCAGTATGCTGTATCCCAGGCTTGGAGTCAAGGCTAACCTTATACATCTCTAAAGATTTGTTCTGAAATAAGGTCATGGTACAAAAACACTGTCAATTGTAAAGTTCACAGAATCCTGCAATTCACTCAACCTTAAAAGGCCATAGCACGTTGTAGCAGCTACATTCAGCATGAGCATCTTTCTACAAATGGCCATGTGTGATCACGCTTCAGAATGTGTAAATAAGACTGCAGTACCCATGACATTAAGGTGTAGACTCAACTGGAGAGTGGTGTGTATATACTCAGTATTCACTAATTAATTGCGTACCTTATTAGCACCAGAAGCCTGACTACACAGCATCTTAGACTCTATATTCAATTCATGTCCATTCTGGATCAAAGAAACTACGTATGTAAAAGTGATGGCTCAAAGAGAATGGGGGAAAGGGGGGGGGGGGGGGGGGTTATCCAAAGTATTGATA
>JAQMCW010000015.1:14252345-14263255 GCA_030068335.1 Chrysichthys cranchii | reverse complement strand
GGGGGGGGGGTTATCCTAAGTATTGAGAGTATGTACACATCTAAAACAGTTTATAGGGACCAGAGCCAAATCAGCTAATCAATAAAACATGATAATAAATGGAGTTGGCAACAAATTTCAACCAAAATTGTTCTCTGCCAAAGTAGTCTTGCCCAATACCTACCCACCCACAAGTTAGATCTCATATATCTCTGGTATCATATATCATCATACACCTAAAAGAAGCCCATTATTGGCTAGTGTTGCTGTGATGGATTTGCTCTTATGGACTTCCAGCCACAGATTGCTGTAGCATTACAAAGATTCAAATTCACAACCTCTGGATGATAACACAAATGCTTTTCAGTTATGGCACCCAGGAGCCCCAGCTTTCACTTATTGATCAGTTGGTCTATGTTATGTACTAAAGCATGCTGTAGCACTGTGTTGCTTCACTTAGATTAAAGACATCTTTGACTAAAATGGCAGAGAATGCCATTTCAGCAGTGAATGCTGTACAGCTGTACAGTAGTCCTCCATAATGTGGGACCATTTACATTACACTCCTCAAAGCTTCATATAGTAATGTGTTTTTTATCGTGAGGAGATGCAAAGTGGCACTCATGCTACACAAAAAAGAAATTTAGCACCCGAGTGCTTCAGGTAGCAAGACAGCCAAATGGAAATGACTTTTATTTTTTAATTGACTCATTGCAATTGAACAAACCAAATGCAGGTAAGAGCCTTTTCCAGTGACTGAAACCAGTGAACCAGTAAAATGTACCAAACACCATCACATTATGTTCATTTGGGGGGCTGATTTGAAAAAAAAAAAACAAAAAACAAAATGTTTGTTATATATGCACTTGATAATATTCTGATTCTGAGACAGACTGTAATAAATGTCAGTAATATTATTGTAGTTAGTGACTTGCTAATTAATTAAACCTGATAAAGAGCTCTTTATACTCACCAACCACTTTACTAGGTAAAGACCTGTACACCTGCTCATTTATGTGGTTACCCATCTCAAGGTTCCATGTATTCTGTTTTCTTGGAGGCTTTCCTACTCATCACAAAGAGTAATTTGAGTTGAAAATAGCATGTGGTGCCTAATAGCAAGAAGATCCCGCGTTCAATAACCAGGGTTGACCTGGGTGCCTTTCTGTGTGGAGTTTGCATGTTCTCCCTGTGTCCGCGTGGGTTTCCTCCAAGACATGTACAGAGAGGTTTAGGCTAATTGGCTACTCTAAACTGCCCATAGGTGTGAATGTGAGTGTGAATGGTTGTCTGTCTCTGTGTGTTGGCCCTGCGGTAGATTGGCGACCTGCCCAGAGTGTACCCTGCCTCTCGCCTGAAGTCAGCTGGGATTGGCTCCAGCTCCGCCACCCGACCCTGAACAGGATTAAGCAGTTGATGGTGAGTGAGAGAGTTACAATATACTTAGAGTTTCAATAGTAAGCCTAGGCCAGTCTGGTGATTTTTCTCTGATCTCTCTCATCCAACAAGTTGTTTTAGCCTGCAGACCCTGTACAGACCCTGTACAGGATGTTTTTTTTTGTTTTCCACATCATTCTGTGTTACTTCTCGGAACCATTGTGTGTGAAAATTCCAGGAGATCAGCAGTTTCTGAAACCAGGCATCTGGTACCAATATCCATGTCACAGTTAAAGTGACAAACATCATAGTTTTTTCCCTGTCCTGGTGTTCGACATGAATATTAACTGAAGCTCTTGGCCTGTATCTGCATGATTTTATTCACTGTGCTGCTGCCATATAACTGTCTGCATAAACAGACAGGTATACAGATGTGTACATATATGTGTGATACAAAATGGTTAGTTGAATGAAATGCTGGAAAGAAAAAAGCATAGATTTTTTGGTATTTAGTACATTTGTGCTTAATAAATCCAACTCTTTAATGTTAACTTATGAACTTTCCATATTCCCATATTGTATAGGGGCTCTTGGTGATATACAAGCACTGGCTTGGAGATATTTGCAGAAGCCTGTAAAAGCTGGGTTAACTAGCCATACAGCAAACAAGTAAATACAAGCAGATGCTGAGTGATTATTGAGGAGGGAGTGGGGGGTAGGGTGGGCAGCAATCTCCCAGCGGAAGAAGACTAGCCAGGTTTGCTTCTGCTCTAATTAGCCCTTTTTTCCCTGTTGGAAATGGCTGAAAATGTAATCTTCAGGATAGCTTTCCATCATGAGTTGTTTGTACTGCCCTTGTGAAGATGTTCCAGTGTGAGGAAAACTGCCAGCAGGTTCAGCAGAGCAAAGCAGAACCCCCTGAACACTCCTTATGGAGTGGCTAGCACGTCTTACGGCTATGACAGCTCTAATTGGCTGCTTTTGATGTTGGCTAGTCTATAAACCATGTTTCCTTCCAGTGAGTTAGCAAGAGTGTTCTATTTGTAACATTTTCTGTTCTCCAATGGGGTTAATGTAGGACATTGTGTTTTTCCAGTGCATTCTATTTTGAGGCAGATCAAAGATGAGCTAAACTAGATTTTTGTTCCTATCATGGCACGGTTTAATTTATGAGAATTATTGACATTCTGAAAATAACCTCGTTCAAATGATGTAGTGATCAGGTCAGTGTGGATTCAGCTTTGGTTTCATGGTTATTTAAGCACTCACTGTTCTGCAATGATGTAGCCGTCCTCTTTTGGGGTACACTGCACTCCTGCCACCTGCACGTTATCTTCCATTTCAGAGAAAGACAGACCCAGATTCACCCCACGGATAGTCACCCTGGTGCCCCCTTCCGGAGGCCCAGCTACTGGGGTCACCTGTATGGAAAGGAAAATGAAAGTAAAGCTAATTACTTAATATAGATCTAATATAACAGATGGAATTATACAATTGTATGCAGTAATAAGCAGCTACAGTGTACTGGGTTCCATAACTCTCTTTATGCTTAAAGCCTTGGTAGGTAGGTTGACGCACTGATTGTGGTTAGAAAACACCTGTCATGTGTGCTAGCTTATGCATGATATATGCATCATTAAAGGCCTGCAAAAGATTCTGGAGACCTGCTTGAATCAGATCTGCATGTTGACACCAGAGGCTATAAATCAACCGTGAGACCATATCAGTACTTATTGCTGCCCATCTTCTCATAAAATACAATATGGCAGCACAGCATGACCTTGGCTCTGGGTGGCATGCAGCCTTCTGTGCTGTTAAAACCCCTGAGTGCATCAATCCCTCAGACCTGGCCCTTCTCCAGAGAGGATAGGCAGATGGAGAAAGAGTAAGAGATAGAGGTAGAGAGAGGGATATGTGCACTCAACAGTCCACTACATAATCAATAAACCATTAATGGGCGGGCATGCAAAAGTAAAAGCAATTCAACTACAGTTCTTAGGCCGTGACTGTTCACTGATCTGAGACTAGTCACATAATCTGTAATCTCACTCAGAATACCCCTGGAGAACTGAGCCTACATGACCCGGTGGGACTGCTGCATTGTAGTCTCGATTTAGTGGACATTAATTGTTCAGGATGTAAAGGAAGCAAGTCACTGAAATGCTGGAGGGCACGAATACATGAATCTTATATTAGCTCTTGGCCGTGAAGCACCCTGGGAGGAAAACATTGTGGGTAAAAAAAGCAAAAAAGAAAGTAATTCTGAATATATATCTTCATATCAGACTACATCTGTATGACGAAATCTGACCTTAGTCATTTGATGTAAGGAAATACAGGCGCAAGAGAGACAGCTGTTTAATGTGCATTGCGATAAAGACTGCTTTTTGAGAGGCTGGAATATCTCTAGCTGAGGGGAAGAGAAGAGCGAAGATTTGCACCAAACCTAATAGAAGATGAGTCTGTCAGGAAGGAAATTGAGTGCCATAGGTGCTCAAAGTCTAGACAACAATAAACTATCGATCAGAAGAAACACTAGTAGCTTTCATGGCAAGAACTTTACTGCAAATGGCCAACTTGCATGTAGCATCCTGGAAACAGTGAGGTTTACTATAGACTTGCACACCACACCAAAGAGAATCAGAGCTTGGGAAACGGTGCCATGAGCTTCAGATGACTATATCCCTTCGGGGGAGGACAATGGTAGCTGAGTTGTTAAGTCACTACTGATCGGAAGGTCATGAGTTCAAATCCCAGCACCTCCAAGCTGCCACTGTAGGGCCCTTGAGCAAGGCCCTTAACCTTCAAATCCTCAGTTGTATAAATGAGATAAATGTAAGTCGCTCTGGATAAGGGCATCTGCCAAATGATGGTAATGTAATATAATACATTACTCTGAATAGTTTTTGTAACTGTGTTCAAAAGTTCTGCTGCAGGGAAATGTGTAAACATTCTGGCCCTGGATAGCCAGCGTGATTGTAATGGGCAAGATTCTTACAGATGTAGTGTAAGTGTACAATACAATCTGACTTAGCATCTAATGCTGGGGATAGCAGTACTTTCTTATTTCTTATGGCAGTGTTTACATTGTCTGAACTGAACCATGGTGCATTTACTTTGTTATTCCATTGTAAGGAATTGTAAGCAATTTTCCATTGTAAGAAAGAGCTTTGACCCTGAATTGTTTCAACTGCAGAAACTGAACCTAATATGAGCTGGGAGACAGAACTGACATGCCACAGAAATTCAATGTGATCTGTTTTGCTAAGTTTAACAAAAAGAGAGAAAGAAATGGATTTGTGAAAAGTAATATTAGAAATGCTACACAAAATGTTTTAAATTTTTATTGTTATTCAATTATTTAATTAGCATTGGCACCATGCTTTCTGTGCTTGGGTCATTTCAGTGTACGCTTCCCAAAGGTTTGTTTTACCTTTTTACCAATTAATACATACATTTTTCAAACGTTTTATGAGTACGTATTTAGCCCTGCTACATGCCCCTCAGCTAATTCTTTTTGGGTCATTCACTTATACATGATGTGAAATAGCAAACAGAAACACTAATTTAACTCTGAGTCAGACTTGGCAAATTGACTAATTCATTTACATTTGACATTTACGCATTTGGCAGGAGCTTTTGTCCAAAGCCACTTACAATTGAGCTAAGCAGGTCAGGTCAGGGTCATGTTTAGGGGTCCAGTGGCAGCGTGGTAGTCCCTGGATTTGAACTCACATCATCTTATCAATAGCCCACAGCCTTGACCTGCTGACAACACTCTAAAGAAACACAACCGCTGAACTGAGCATGACTGGTCAACCATGACATCTTAAAGTATTTTATCCCACGAGTCACTACATTTCTGTCTGTGAGCTCAGAATTTAAACATCTTTATCCTGCTTTGAAGAGATGATGCTGTGATGTAAGCCAGAGTGGATGGACATAACTGGCCTACAGTGGTGCAATCCTCAAAAAGCTTAGCAAGGGGCAGTAGTGTAGTAGTGGCACAGCAATTTCACCCTCATTAACTGTCCCAGTTCTGGCCTGCAGAAAGGAATCAGACCTTCTAACAGAATCTTCATGCTTCACACACTTCTGAAGGGAGCTGCTTCCCTGGGGCTAACTGAGATAACATACACTCATATGTATGTGTGTGAGAGCTTGACAGCATCTCAGTCTCACACACACACACACTCACACACACACACAGAGGCCAGTGTGGTGTCTTGACTGTGTACACTAGTGGAAAACGTGGAGTTTCTCTGCTCTCTTTGTGCACATATCCTGTGGCTCTGTTCACAGTGTAATCCTGTTAAGAGGACAGGCGTTGCCCGCCTCACTCCCTTGACTGTCATATTCAAAGAAGGCTAATATGCCAGGAAGAAAAAAAGGCAGCCTACTTCCTCTTCTCACACTGGCCAGGGAGGCAGGGGGTTAACTGCATATGCTGGATCAGGCTGTTGATTATAAACGAGCTGATTTGGCATGCTGTGTTCCTTGCAAGAAGCCAAACTTTATGGTGAGCATCAGAGGATTCCTGTGTGCCATAAAACCCAGGCCACCCTTGGAAGTGATAATGATGAGCCAAAGACAGAGGGTGCTGAAAAGACAGTATGAATTCTACGTATGTAACAGTTTATTCAAGCTTAAACATACACACAGTGTAGCAATGCACTGGTTGCTAGACACTGACAGAAGAGATTTGTGTTTGCCTTGGGGGAAGTGGGGACGCAACATCCTCAGTGCTTCTACTCGTAATTCAGAGAAAAGCTTGCTCTATGTATCAGCTTTAATATCTGCTACTGAAAGAATGTTGTCCTTGAGCTAAAACTGTGTAGTGTTCCAACTGTGGCAGTTTTTAGCTCAAGACAATGACAAAGAGAGAGAGCAAGAGAGAGAGAGGGAGAGAGAGAAAGAGGAGGGAGAGACGGTGGAGTTATAAGGAGCGGTATAATATCTGAGCAGCTCCTGAGCTAAATGTGATGCTGATATACAGAACAAAATGCCTGTCTATGGAGGGAATAGAAGGAAGTTTTATAGCAGTCTATGCAAACATAAATGGTGGATTTATTTCTGTCCTTTGAGAATTCTTTCCCTCTCGCATTCTCGTGTATAATAAGAGAGTTGTAATAAAGCGTGCAGTGACAGAATGAAGGTATGATTTGTTACTCCAGCCAGTATGGACTGTTTTATGGTGGCTCAAGCATGTCCCATTTTGCTGCTGGAACCCACTTTATGGGCTTGATAAAATTCAGATTATGACTTGTTTCTTGCTGCATAAACCCCACACTAAATGCTCTATTTGTGTGTAACTGCCTTTTAACTGATGGCTGGCAGAGATATAAAAAAATAAATAAAAAAAAACAGGGAAGAAAAGAAACAAAAGAAAAGGAGGTCCTAATAGTGAATTTCTGTCCAGCTGAAGTCAGCAGCACAGGAGGAGAGATAGAAAGGAAAGAGTGGTGAGGGAAGGCATTTTGTTTTGGGAGCACTGGGCTTTTTGGATGACTGAGTTCAATTTAATACTCTTCTGCAAATAGACTCGTGAGCCCAAGAGGGACAACGTTGTCACAGTAATGCTATGTTTGTAGCTGTGAGCAGAGCAGTGCTTCAATCAGGCCGATATGATTTATTTATTTTCATTTCAAAGTGGACGTCTTTTTCTCCTAAGGCCAGTCAGTTCATGTCTGTGTGCATGTGTGTGTAAGTGAGAGAGAGAGAGAGAGAGAGAGAGAGAGAGAGAGAGAGATGACTATATGGATGACTATTGATGCTGCTTGTGCATGCATGTGTGACTATGACTCGTCCCACTTGTCACATCAGTATTTATGAGCGCAGCCTGTGTAGGTTAGAGGTGTTGGAGAATGGCCATGAGTGTGCAAGGTCGTTGCTAAGTTAAGCATGGCTGTTAAGACTCTGTAAAGTCAAATGAGATGTGCATATGAGCTCTTTAAAAGCACCTACATTACATTCTTTATGTTCCAATTAATTTCTCATTACTGGAGAGACCTGTGAAATTATACACCCAGGAATGAAGGAGAATAAAGATAATTTAAGACGCATTTTCATACATATAGATACTCTAGCTGCTGCGAAATATTTGATTCTGCTTTAAAAAAAAATAAAAAATAACTACAAATAGATCTCTTGCTACACACTTGCTTTTGCTCTTTGCTAGAATTGGCCAGAACTTCCTATGATGCATTCATTACAAGCTGGGATGTTCCTGACCTGCAAGTAAAATAAATTAATAAATAAATAAAATAGAGCAAAAAATATAATAATAATAATAATAATAATAATAATAATAATAATAATAATAATAATAATAATAATAATAATAAATGATAGTACTACTAATAAAAATTTGGATTCTCTTATTACCCACCTGGAAAGTTGAATTTCTCAGGAACTCTGAGCTCTGGATCATTTAAACATGGCCTTGCCCAGTGTGCCAGTAATAGTTAGAAACAGCGGAGAGTTTTAAGTTTTAATATAAACAGACCAGTTTCTGATATTGCTATTACAATTTATTTTACTTTTTTTTTCTTTCACTGCATCCCACACCTACATCCACTTTTGAAACTAAGTCGACTCCTCATCTTGTGCATTTTCTAAAAAGTGATTCAGAACTTTTATATCCACACAGAAGCTAAATGAGCCTTCATTTACTTTGTGCTGTGTTGCTGTATTGCTTAATTGAACAGCTGAAAAGTGGACTACATTAGCAGCAACTCGACTTGCCTAGACATTTTTTCTTTTTTAAGATTTTGTATGAACTATTTTCAGCTAGTTATATATTGAGATTTGTTTGTAGAACTTTCATTTGTAGAATAATATGTGCAGAGAGTAATTAAATTTTCATGTGAATGAAGGAAAATCCTATAAAGCAAAACAAAAGCTATTTACTGCAAAACAAACAGCACTGGTCCTGCTTCTTCTTATTCCCAGTCTCATTTGATGCCTGTCCCTCTCCATTTAACAAAGCTTCTTAAATATTAATGGGGCTTTGGAGGAGGGATGGAATGTTGTTAAAAGAAGCATTAATTATTCATGACATCTTGGTGGCAGCGTTGCTAATATCCGTGTATGTATACAAATCAGCTTTTAAAGCTGAGTTTAATACTGAGCACACTAAAGCACAGAATGTCTTCTGTTCAAGCCACACTGTTGTTGGTACAATCTTGGATTTTTGAACACCACCATGCTATATAAAACCAGAGATGTACCCTATAATTCTGTTTTGTTTCCAGAATTCATAAACGTTATGAATAATAGCTTAGCTATCACCCAAGGGTTCACTGGAACATGGTTTGTCTCACAGATAAGACTTCACTTTTGAATGTGTGCTGAATGTCTTTCATTTATAAAGAGGAACTGTTTATGGACACTCGACTCTTATATACCGCAACAATCTTTCTTGTAAAATCCCTCTTGATTGTTTGATTGATCTTACATTTGAAAAGAAGTGCTGGCAAACAAAGATTTGTGGTATTTAAATGGCAGGGGAGGGTAGCACACCAAGCTTCATATACAGTTTGCATTCAATAATTTGAACATTTTAAAAAATGTTTTTTGGAATTGTGCTATCTGTGCAGGAGACTTTTGAAACAGGGGGAAAAAACATTCTCAGAGTTAATTGCTGTACTATGCCATTTAACTTGAACAAAGAAAAGTTGAGCAGGTCTCAATGCGCTTTCCATGACCTCTCTCTCTTTCTCTCCTTGCAGTCTATCATTTTCTCTCACACCTTCCATCAAGCCCTAGTTGCTGATTGTTACTTTTCATGTTCAGCCCGTCTACTCGTTTATTCCTGTCTCCTCTGGTACTCAAGGTGCACTTTCAGACAGCTATATATAGCGCCAAATGAAAGCTTCACACCCTAATCAAACACAGACATGCACGCATATAATGTAGATAAACGTACACCATCACTACACAGACCATGAATTGAGATTGATCTTGTTGGTGTTAGTGTAGCCTGGGCAGCTGGTCTTTATTTTTTGTGTTCATCTAAAAAAGAAAAAAAAAATCCCCTACTAGCAGAGCCATTTTGTTAACCATTTTAATTAGCTTGTCTGCACACCGTCAGATCCGGAAGAGACAAATTTTTCAATGTGTGGGTTCTGCACCAGGCCAGACCCAAACACAGCCCAGCCATGCACTACACATGCTAATTATTCACCATGTCTTACCCCCCCAAACACACACACACACGCACACACACACATGCACACGCACACATACACACGCACACATAAGCACACGCACACACACACACACACACACGCACACACACACATGCACACATACACATCCACGCACACACACACACACACACACACACACACACACACACACACACACACACGCACACGCACACGCACACGCACACACACACGCACACATACACACACACACACACACGCACACACACACTGAAGGTAGGACAGTGCTCATATTTCTGTTCTCCTCCTACCAGTAGAGGCATTGATAACCTCAGCTCAGTCAAACCACAGACTGAAACATGATCACTGCTACGTCTTTACTACAACCTACGTGTCTGCGGGTGTATGTGTGAGGGTGCGCGTGTGTGTATGTGTATTTCTGTACGTGAGTGAATGTGGATCATGTTCTGTCATACTTGCTCCCTAGACCAGAATACTTACGGTGGAATAGACATGTGACAAATTTGTGGGCAACCATGAACCACTTGGACAACTATAATACATCTTGGCATCAAATCTCCTACAAGCAGGGATGTTTCTAGGCATAAGCAATCTAAACAGCAACCTAGTGTGCCATCCATTCCCCATCTGCTCCTTAAAAAAACATATGTGTATATGTATATCTATATCTATATATATATAGTAGAGATCAAAATTAGAGAACAACCTATAATTTCCTAAATGTCAAGGTCACTATGTAGTCCTATTTGGAAATTATCCAAACAGGAGTAAAAGAGCAGTATTTTAACCATATGTCATGAGTTACATAAATTCAGCAAAGTATAAGAAACTTAAATGAGATATTTGAATAATAGCACTGATCAAAATTAGAGAAAACTTTCAGATACCTCCCAGTTACTGGTGTTAATCTGGCAGCTGGTGCTAATTTCCTTTATTATCTGATAAACCCTATTTAACTGGCAGCCGACCTTTCCAGTTATCAATGACTTTGCAAGATGTTGAGCCATTCTAAAGTGACTGAAACCCTAGCTCTGACAGCAGGTTTTTCAGATGAAGGCCAAAGGGATGACCCTATCAGACATAGCAAGAGAAGTTGGTTGTTCCAAATCTGCGATTTCTAGAATATTGCACATTTACAATGTCACAAACTCATTCAAGTCCCCCAAGAAGGCTGGACATCCACGAAAGACCAATGCAAGAGAGGACAGGATCATGTGGAGAATGTCAATGGGGAATCGTTTCAACACTGCAGCTGGAATTTCTCACCAATTAAGCGCGGAACGCATAAAGTGTCTCGACGTTTAAGAGCATTTGGACTGACAGCCTACTCTGCAGTGACCAAACCTCTCATAAGCAGGAAAAATC
>JAQMCW010000015.1:14214208-14225520 GCA_030068335.1 Chrysichthys cranchii | reverse complement strand
GTGTGTGTGTGTGTGTGTGTGTGTGTGTGTTTGTGTGTGTGTGTGTGTGTGTGTGTGTGTGTGTGTGTGTTTGTGTGAGTGTATGTGTCTAAGGCCAACGGAAGGTTTACCAAGATCAAGTAAATAAGGATCAACTGCAATTACAAAAATCTTCAGAGTCTGAATGAGAGAAGAGTGAGGAGAAAAAAGCATAGGCCACATTGAAGGAAGCAAGAGAAGGCAAAAGTTGACATGAAGTAAAAAAAAAAAGGGAAAGAGAGAATGAAGAGAGAAGATAATAATAGATAAGATGAGGGGAGATGAGAAAAATAGCAACTTGAAAGAAGTAGGTGAGTGGAGACAAAATAGAAGAAATGACAGAGAAGAAGATCCTGGAGGAGTAGAGAAGGGCAAAGAATTGAGGGAAAATGAAAAACCACAGAGGGGTGAGGAAAAGAAAGGGTAAGAATGGAGGTATAAAGAAGAATATGACAGTGGGGAAAAGGAATGACTTAATGATGACAGAAATGATGGTGAAGAAAAGAAGAAAGCAGAGGAAACCTTAGCAGAGGAGACCAGAGAGTGCCAGTAAAAACGGAGAGGAGAGAACACGAGAAGAGAAGAGAATCACATCATCTCCATGACTATAGCATGTTTTGACTACTAACTTCTCTTTTCTTAAAACAGCCATCAAAGCAACACTGCACTGAGCACACAGCAACTGCAACCTGCCTCTTGGCTAACCTCCATCTCTGCATCTCTCCATCTCAGCCATAAGCACACCTCCACTCATTTGAGTTGTGTCTAGGAGAGAGTGTAGGCTCCTCTGCCTTCTTACACACACTGAAATCAATATGCAGCTGGGGCAGCATTTGGGGTACACCAAATACAGTACAGATAGATGCAGTCTCAGGGTTGTGGTCCATGTTGGCAAAGGACTTGTGTTTAATAAGGAGTGTGCAAGCTGGAGCATGTAATGACCTCTGGTTAAAATTCTTGCTGTGATTAGTTCTGCTTTGATATGGATTCAGCTCAGTCATTAAGGAGCTGGTGATTTTGGATCATGCTGATTGTTTGGGTAATGATGGTAGTTTCACTGTTTATATAAAAGTATTTGGGAGCTTAACATAACTTTTTGCTGTCAAAAGTTACATGCGAGTTATGTTTTTCTCAGTGGCCCCGGGTTTATAATGTAGGCTTAAAATGCAGGTGAAAACTGGGGTGAACGATGATGCTCTGGCAAATTTATTCTCCTCTTCCAGACAAAAATGTTCAAGATCTATCCACATTCTACAGGTTTTTCCACAAGATTAGGTCTGGGCTATGACTGAGCCATTCCAAAATGTTGATCTTCTTCTGCATCTGAAGTTAACTTGGATTTGTGCATTTGGTCATTATCATGCTGAACACAGACGCTGTGGAAACTGAATTGTTTGAGCAGAGTGTACAGATAAAGAGCTGAACAGGCTAAAGGTCTAAAGCGCTGCTGCATCGATCTCTTTAGATTGACATCAAACAGGGACTAAATCCTGCTGTCTCCACTCTCAGCAGGTAGTTAAGGATGTCGGGGAAAGAAGTTTAAACAAAAAATCCTAATGATCACATGTTAATAATAAAAACTCTCATTCAGGATGGATTCTTGCCTTCTTTATTTATATGTGAGAGAAGGTTGGGTTTGAGCAATGATGTGATGCCACCTGGTTACAGAATAAAATGACCCCCTTAATAAAACTACCATTCATCTTTTCTATACTTTTATTATTAAAAAATGAAAGGGCTTTGTTTAATTATCTGATATCCCAGTTTTTCGTGTTTGAAGGTTTGGAAGTACCTGGACGGTACTGAAAGTTCATGCAACACCAACAAGGTTACAGTGTTAAGATCCTCTTAAGCTACCAATTGCAACTTATTCATCAGCAGTTTTGTACAGTTTGCTGTATACATAAAATGTCCTATTCTTCTCTGTAATTATGCCATGTCTGCACAAGCAGCATTGGTTCTGCACTTTCAAAGCTACTGCAAGACAGTAGATAACAAAAGAACTCTGATGACCTCTGACCACACTGGAGCTCAGCCAATCACATCTCTGGGATTAGTGCTCTTTGTTGGTGAGATTAATCCCTCCAAATCCAAAAGCAAAGTTTTTCACCTCCTCATTCAATCTCTTTCTCACTCTGTGTATGTGTGTGTGTGTGTGTGTGTGTGTGTGAAGGAATAACTGGTTGGAGGTTTTTTTTTTCTAACCTAATGCAGTAGCACTTTAGACCTTTACCCTTGTTCAGGTCTCTCCTCTATTCTTCTGTACACTCTAAATATGTCACATTTTTTTCAGTGTAACATCTCAGAATTGTGAGTGCCCGGTGCTCAACATTTTTGCTGGGCAGCTTGGTGACTCCAATCTCCAGGAGTTGTAAAAACTTAACATCATCAGCATTAAATTGAGATCAGTGTAGTTGAGTGTTGCCTGGTTGTAGGAAATGCAATAGGACATATTAAGTATGAACAGAGAAGACAAATGAGATCAATCATGATGTGATTGTAATTCAGGATTATTTACATCTGTGCTTCCTCATAGTAATCCATCCAGAAATGCAATACTCAGAAAAGCACACTGACTAAGAGAAGAGCAACTACAGGAAATGTACATGAAATAATGAGGGTAAAGAAGCAAGTGATGAAAGGTGACACTGATCCTGCATCAGATAGTAATGGTTTTATTCTTCACAATTAAATCATTCACACTGTTAAGAATTGAGTGGCTAAGAGGGGTATGAGATGAAAATGTTCCTCAGTTAATCCAGGAATTGAATTGAATGAAAAAAAAAGTGCTATTTAACACTTTTAAAATCGTGAGTAAGCTTAAAAAAAAGAAGACAGTTTAGTATTTTTCTCATAAACACGGCAGTCAACATCAATAAATAGCCTTATTTATTTATTTATTTATTTATTTATTTATTTTTTTTTTTTTACCAATAACTGAAATTATTACAGCAGCACTAAACACAAATGGCTAGGGATTATAGGAAAAGTGCAGACGTAGTAAAAAAAAAAAATAGAGGAGAAGAAAAAAAAAGCTGATGTCGTCTTTTTTGAAGGAAAGACAGCAACATGAATAAGTTATAAAAGAAAGATTTCTGAAAGAGCTTGCTTTGAGAATGAGGTTTTGGGTTTGTATATGTATATATACACTTCAGCTGTCGAAGTGGAGATGATTATCTTTTGAAACACTCTGAACACTGTTCAAGATGCGAATGCATTTTTCATTTTAGGTGTTGATTTCACTGTACAGTTGTCAGCACGGACAGGAATCACAGAGAATCTCAGTCTGCTTCCTAAAAAAGTGTGAGTGAGATAATGGAGACACAATGTGCAGGATATCTGGGGAAATTTTCATAAAGGTCAGTGGCCTGTACACTAGGCTTGACTGTGTTTATAGCTTTATCAGCTGTGTATAATCATTATTCAGTTCAGTTCATTATTCAGTTCAATTCATTGTTCAGTTCACATCCTGTTGGGTCATCATCGCATGGTTCTGTGGTCCTATATGCAAATGTAATGCAAATCCACAAAGTGCATAGTGGCAATTTAAAAATGCTTTCAGATGTGTCTATATTAAAGAGTGCTATTTTAAGTGTGTGTTTTTTCAGGGACACTTTTATAATTCAGAAGCCACATTTCTGCTTGTGGTAGTGGTGGAATGTGGCGAAAGTACCAATAATTTTGTCAACAACACATCCACAATTTCACAACAGGTCTCTAAAAGTTGTGGAACGCCAGGATTTGGTGGAGGCCACAGGAAATCAAATCGATATGATGCCCTCAAATTGAAAAAAAAAAACAAAAAACAGGGTGACTGTCTGCTCATGTTTGAACACTGTGACAGAAATGGATGCTCCTTCCAAGCTTTTCTTTGATCTCAGCCAAGGAATTGGGCAAAAAAAAGTTTGTACAGAGTCAGAGGTTTTCTTGTCAGAGTCTACTGAAATTTGTGAACAGGCAGTCAGCTTTCAGTGGTGCTAGAGGTAGAGGAAATTCTTCTCAAAATCACAAAGCAGATAGTTGACATGCTTGACAGTGACCTATCCATAGAGGAGCTGCATACAGCTCTCAGAGGCTTGGAGAATGCACAGATGTCTGTCACTGATCCTGTTCCAGGTGAGTTTTATCAGGCTTTCTGGTCAGTGTTAGGACAAGACTTGTGTGATGTGCCTCCAGATAGCCTAAATGAAGGAGCATTGTCTTGACCCTCTTGCCGGAAAATGGCAACTTAACTGACCTGACGCCCGGTGGCTTGGTTATGTACTGACTGCAGAAGATGAGCCGCCATGTTGTGCCTCTACAGTAGCCCAGAACAGACAAACCTCTAGAGAGCGCCTTCTGTGTTTTACATATTTACAAGTCCAGAATGAATCACCGGAAGGAAGACGAAGAGGAATTGAAAATAAGAGGAATCAGTGTTTCTTGGTGCTGGCTAACAAGTTTCAGAACCCAAATTGTGCAAAATGGAGGACTATACTTATTATTTATCACTACAAAAAGCATGGGATTGTGAATGTAATTATTAAACATACACTAAGGGCACCTGATAGACACCGTATGTTCTAATACATGCTTGGAATGGGAGGCGGAAGGGAGTGGCATTCAGTTGGTTGCACCAATCAACTTGCTTTTTGTAGCCATTCTTAAAGTAAACAGTGGTTTATGTGTACCTATTAAAGTTTAGAGGCATGATAGAATGGGCTGTTGTCTGTCAGGTATGCTGAACCACTCTTGTATAAATTAAGAGAAGAAAGAAAGAAGAAAAAAAAGAAGGAGCCGGTATTTCTCACATACATTCCAGCATAGTGAAGTTATTTCCATTGAATATCCCAGCTTGTTATGAAATTGGGGTCAGATCACTAGTCTGTAAAATGCCCAACTATAACTCCTCTTTCTCAGGGAGTGGTCAGGTGGGGAAGCAAGGGAGGATTAAAATATCTGCTAGTATATTTGGGGGTTAATTCCTTTGCCTTTTTAACCCTCCAGCAGTCAACTGACTTGTTCATCCAGACTGTGTAATACCATAGATAGAGATAAGAGTGTATATATGTGTTACTCAGCAATCTGGTCTTACAGAAATTTAGTGAAAAGTGTTGAAAACAACAGTTTGAATACAAGCGCTGACAGTTTCTTGGGTCAATGTCCTTGGGTTGAGTCTCGCACTGAAATCTCCGACAGTAATCAACTGAAACCGAACAGACTTTATGTTTAAACTATAGTGAATACAGTGAATACATAGCGCTACACAATGGACTTTTGGATCATATAACGCATGGTTATAGAAGTGAGTTAGATGTAATGGCACTATCTGGTGTCACCCATGTGAGGATGGGTTCCCTTTTGAGCCTGGTTCCTCTCAAGCTTTCTTCCTCTTGTCATCTCAGGGAGTATTTCCTTGCCAATGTTGCCACAGGCTCGCTCATTAGCAATATATCTATATCTATATCTGTCAGATAACAATTCATGTGGCTGTCTGCCTATACTCATGCGCTGAGCTGGCTCCTTTCTCATACCCACACATCTATTGGTGCAGCAGTGCCAGCAATAGTTGCGCAAACCGCAAAACCTAGCTGTCGGGCTTGTTTCTGCCTTCTCGAGATGATCGTGCACAGCTGATCAACTGTAAGAGTGCAACGTGATACATATATTAGCTACAAGGATTTAAGCTTAGTTAAATTCTGTAAAAATCGGAAGGATTTCAAAAAGTTTTGCTCTGTATCTAAGGATGAGGTTATCTTTGCACTTCTAGATTAATTAAGGGATATTTAATTGGGACAAGAATGTAATTAAGTTTGTAAAAGTGAATTATTACATGTTTATCTATCTATCTATCTATCTATCTATCTATCTATCTATCTATCTATCTATCTATCTATCTTTTTAATGGTTTAAAAATCCATATTTCTTTATTACACATTTTTTTTATTTTATCACATTTTTTATTACACACAAAAT
The DNA here is from genome assembly GCA_030068335.1 of Chrysichthys cranchii. Lineage (NCBI taxonomy): Eukaryota > Metazoa > Chordata > Actinopteri > Siluriformes > Claroteidae > Chrysichthys > Chrysichthys cranchii. The sequence goes on along the minus strand of JAQMCW010000015.1, from coordinate 14,219,547 downwards.
GTTAGTGCTTGTATTACAGATTGTTTAAAATAAACAAATATCAAAAATCTATTCTCTCTTTCTCCATCTCTCTCTCTCTTACAGACACACTCGCTATTTTCCCTCCATCCTCCATCCTTTTTTCTTTTTTCTCCCTCCTCCAGCCACCCTTCTGCAGCCTGTGAATGGCCTGAATGAGGACAACAAGCGGGAAAATCTTTAGAGCTGGAGCTTTGGGAATGAGTGTGCGCATAATGAGGGCCACGCATGAAGCTTGCTCTTATCCACACCCATGAGACTCGAGTATGCTTGAAACAAAAGCGTGTTTGCAACTGCAATCTAAACGCTGGATGCTTTTGTGTGGCCCTGGTGTGCCAAAATCAGACTCGTTTTTCTGGCCATCACCCTCTACTCGGCTCGCTCTTTTCTTCTTCTCCTCCTCCTTTCACTCGTCAGGCAGCAGCTGCCGGTAATTACAGGGGCCGTCAGTGGATCGCGCCATTCTGTGGCGAGGTTCGGGGAAGGGGGTGGTGGGTGGTGGTGGCAGGGACAGACAGAAGCGTTAGTCTTGACCACTTTCTTCACTTTGCTGCTCATTGCTCGTGCTGCATCATGCTAATGTGCTGCCATGTAGCTAATTACAACGCCCGGAGCAGCACTAGTGCACTGCTATTGAGTAGAGGCGAATGTGTAACAAACAGTGACGAGAGCATGAGCACTAGAGAGAGAGAGAGAGACCCATTCACAGCATCAAAGGTGTGACAGATTATGCATGGAGAGCCATCCTTTTTTGTCTCTCTCTTTCTCTCTTTTCTGTCATATCTAGTGGGAGAAACACTTAAGGGGTCTGAAGGAATGAGAAATAAGCAGACATGAGCCAGGAGACGACAGGGGAGAAGTGAGAGAGAGAGAGAGAGAGAGAGAGAGAGAGAGAGAGAGAGAGGAGGCTAATTTCATCAAGACAACATAAATTGTCGAAAATGTGCCCAATGTGGCTGCATCTGAGGCTGAGGGTATGATGACAAGGTGTTAGGGGAGAGAAAGTGAGAGTGAGGTGTTTTGTGTGGTGGGGAGAGGGGGTGCACGAGAGAGAAAAACATAGGGCAGTGTTACAAAATAGACTGGAAATGCTGCTGCACTGACATGCACATAAAAACATAATGGCAAATTTTAATAAAAAATAAATAACTTGATTTTACCATAATAAGATTTCGCGTGATACAGAATTTCAATACAAAAAATAGCTCCAGTGCAGAAGGAAAGAAAATAAATTTGGCTGATCAACAGCATTTTGAATAATAATGTGTCAGTGTAGCTATAATCAAGTTTACCGAATGATTCCATATAACATCTTATAACACAATCCCATCAGACTTCCATGCATGCATGTGGGTGGATGGGTGATTCACAGTTTTGCAGACACTACGATAGGTGTGCGAATGTGTATATGAGAATTTGTGTAACATGCACAGGCTTTATAAGAAGTGTAGCATCTCTCTTTGCAACTATAAATATAAAAATGCAGTGGAAACAATGAATTTCTAAAATTAAAAGTATTTAAGCAAGCTGAGACTAACAGCACCTGTTCTGGCATGCTGAAGAGACACACTAAAGTACAGTGCACTCGAGTTGTTATTTGTCCCAATTGCGCCGCAAGGGCTACGCAAATTACTTTAAGTGCACTCTTCACAGTGCTGCCACCATTAGGAAAATACTAGTAGCTCTAACTGACTGTTATTAGGATGAAGCTGTGTTCGGTGTGCCAAACAGAGAAAGTAGATAAGAGCTAGCAAGTAAAAGTAGTGAACTTCAAAGAGGAAAATGTGGTAAATATTGTAAACACAGTCCAGTAAAAAAGAAAAAAAAAAGCATTTGGAAATTCAAATTAAAAATGACAATGCTTAACAATGATCAAAAGTGTAGTGACACACAGGAGCCACCAGGTGACAGTGACTCACCCCACGCCGCATGCTGGGGGCTACTGCAGGAGTGTTTATTTTCTCAGAGTGGAAACCTACTCTTTCTTTTAAAAGCTCAGACAGTACAAAAGTGAAGGGAAAAAAATGCTGTAGTGCACACATCTGATCAGCAATAGAGTAAGAATAAAATGTGAATTATTGCACAGAATTACAAAGAAAAGCACAAAGAATCTTAAAATAAAAATAAAACGCCAAGGGAGAACGTGTGTGAAAATGAACGATATGAATATGAAATTCAAATGATCTAGCTTGGGCCGTTTATAGTAGCATGTATGCTCAAATCTCACAGTAAAGTAAGAGTGTACAAATTCTACTGACAGTTCTGCTAATCACTTGCATCGTTGGCGCATGTAACAAACTCACGTCCGTGGAGTGCATATAAACTCGAGTGGAACATCGGTATCATCAGGTACTGTGTACAGTAATACGTAACAGTGCAGCCCAACCAATAATCTAATGCTGATAATCACATAGACTGTGCGTGTGGGTTTAGTGACAACTTCACCTAGAAATATGAATCGGGTTCAAGCCACTGGATTACTGATCGAAAGGTTGGGAGTTCAAATCCAAGCACCGCCAAGCTACCACTGCTGGGCCCTTGAGCAAGGCCCTTAACCTCAAAATGCTCAGTTGTATATATATGTGTGTAATGATAAAAATATAAGTCACTCTGGATAAGGGTGTCTGCCAAATAACAGTAATGAAATGTAATGAATCACAGGCATGAATCTTATTAGTTCATTCGTCTTTTAACTGAGTGTTAAGTGTTTTTGTGTACAACAGACACCACAATGAGTTTTAGAGAGACAGCATGAGGTTAAGTGACACATTTTTAATGGCTACGATACTTTCATATCAACATTTTTTATTCTGTTTATCTGGGGATTTGTTTAAGTGTTCAGCATGGAAACTTCCTCAGAACCTCAGAATTGATATTTCTAAAATACAAGAACACAAAACCCTCACGCTTCCACCTCACTACCAGTGTGCTAGTGAGCACAGAGCCTAGTCAAAGCCAGACTCAGCTACATATTTATGAACACTCTCCATCAGGAGTAGTGCTTAAATGACATGCTTAGAAAAAGGAGTTCTTCAAGGGGTTCTTTGAGGATTCAGTAGTTAATTAAAGGGTTTTATTGTCACATTCAATTTCTAAGAGGAATCAAAGCTAAAATTTAATCAGGAAAATTTACATAACTACCTGCTGGTGTGAGGAAGGAGAACAGGTCATTTTTCAGCTTTATTAGAAAAAAAGCACACTCCCACAACCAAAGTTAACTTTTAGAAATTTTAACCTCAATCAACATGGATCCTTTAATTCCATTTTTACCAAATTTTCCCCTTCATTTATTTTCCATTTGCTTCACTGGACCACCATTATAATAAATTCCAGCATGTTTCATGTTAATTAGTTGTATGTTAGGGCTAATTAGTGTATGCTACATTGATAAAGCATATAAATAAAGAGCTAACGGGTAGGAGCTTGCGTCCAGCCTGCTGAATCGGCTACAATAGGTACTTTCTGCCTGGGGGATCTTTTTAATAGTTCTTAGAACTGTGGGAAGAAGTACCCCCTTTTAGTGTGTCTGCACTGCAGGAACTGAGGATGATCACATTTCTTAGAATGCTGTTTTGAGGGACTTTTTTAGCTCCTACGTGTGTTCCAAGCACAAGAGGAACTATGAGTGGCATGAATGTACAGCGATTGAGTCAACACAGCATGTACAAGCCTAGCCATATAAAAAATTTTTAAAATTCTTAACATCAGTGCTAAAACAAACAAACAAAAAAACCCCACAGACATACGGACCGATAGTGAAATACAATATGATTTTCACATATCTAAGCAAGATACAAACATCTTAATTAATCTAAATGTTCTTGTATACGGAGTTCTTTTTAGCTATTGTAAGAAAACCCTTATAAAATAATACTCCATGTTAGGTTAATATATTTTAAGCAATCACCAATATTTTTGATCACAAATTCTCTTTTTATGATGGATTTATAAAGAATTTACAGTCAGCACATAACACTTCCAGGTCTTAAACCCCCCCGATCTTCGGCTCAGTGGAATGCTTCGTTTCCATATCGAGCAAAACACGATACACGAAAGTGGACAAATTTAAATCCTAATGCTGCTAATTTTCTGTTTTCACAGCAACACAAGAACAGTGGAGTACAAGATGAGCATTCATATTAAAACAAACAACAAACTAGTGACATCACTATAGCAGCTGGCTTACATCGCTTTGGAGCTCTTACTGCAAACGGAAAAAGAAAAAAAGCCCTTAAGGTGTATAGTTCTTGTGGGAAATCCGCAGTGGGTAGATTCTTTCATGATCCCCTAGAAGTGTTTGGTCCAAAAGGGCCTAATAACTGTGCTCAAATCACCACTGATTGTAATACATGTACTCCTTTAACACAATTTCATCATCATTATTATCAGTATTTTATCATTAAAAAAAAAACAGTTTTTATAATCTCCTGTCAAAATGTCATGAGATCTGATCAAGCTTATCTGTAAATGACTGCAGCATCAAGTTTAGCCAAATATATTTGAGCCTAAAAGGCTGAGCTTGCTTATTTCATTTCAAATCAAATGCATTTCTTTCTGTTTCACGTTGTCCTAACCTAACATAAATAGTAAGACAAGAGGAGGAGGTGACAGACCGAGTGATCTCAGAGAGCCTGACATGACGAGCTTTCTGTTATTGTCATGGTCTAATCGACAGTATAATGAGTGCCATGTAGAAAGAGCACTTACATGTTGTGTAGCACACACCAGCCGCAATGCGGGTCTCCAGAGCTCAGACACTCGTGACATGTTCCATACTGCTCGCACGACTCGATGGGCACCTGCGTCACCTGTGAAGATCAGACGGCAGCTGTCAGAGTCGGCTCACCAACACACACATACACACACACACACACACAGATGCACACGTCCAATCTGTTCCAATCAGATTAGATTTGATTTACAGATCAGACGCAATCGCAGGGAGTTCATTGAAAAGTCTGACTGAAGCATGAAACGTGAACTTTCATTGACTTCTCGCTGAGCTGAAAGCAAGCTTTTCATTACTGGTCAGACTCAACAGCGGGGCGTTCAAAGGAAGTTAATTGGATCTAGTGGAAAGTAGATAAGGGTTAGACAGAAGCAATATTGATTTCTATCATCTCAGGAGGGCAGAGCCAGCAGGAAAACATCACAACATGCATTTTATTCATAATACATAAAACCAGTGGCTAAACACAAATGTAGCACACAGGAGTGAGGGTGAAAAGGTGGACAATGAAGATATTAATGGCCCTGTGTGTATGCATGTAAGTAAGTATGTGTGTGTATGTGTGTGTGTGTGTGTGTGTGTGTGTGTGTGT
>JAQMCW010000015.1:14193170-14203549 GCA_030068335.1 Chrysichthys cranchii | reverse complement strand
TATATTTAACTTCCTAGTTCTGATATTTTAAAACAATTTTAAAATGTTTGCAGGAATGGTGATGGCATTAAATACAGTGACATGCTGTCACTGTATCATTATTTCTGTTTTGGAGATAAATTCCCCTGATACTAACTATTGCATATATACTTGGTCTATATTTTATATGCATATTTGATATAAATTTACATTAAAATCAAAATGCATCACAGCGGGTTCTAATATTTTGGCACTGCAAATTGCTAAATGCAAATGCGCTGAATGCTGTTGCATTTCTGAGCAATTCTTGTGTGTGCGCTTCTGTGTCCAGACCCCCTTGGTGAGCTGTTTCTGTCCCATTAGCACTGTTTGTTTATGGGATTTGGCCTGAATGCACAGACGTTGCTCAGCTGAAACATTCCAGCATTAGGAAGCCTATTTACGCCATGAAAAGCTAGCAAAGTGTCTGATATCAGCATGCATTACAAACATTCAGAAAAAAAATACAGCTTCTAGTAGTTCACTGAATGAGTGGCTCAATGTGATGTGAGATAGGGAAAGCAAGAATGGGCTCACCTTGGAGCTGCATCACAGGGCTGCGTCATAGGCTAGGGTCATAGCACTGACAATACCAGGTCATTCAAATAAATCTCATTGTTATGCTCCATTACTAGAGCCTTTATCTCACATTCACGTGTCTTGCATTGATAAATGACTCGCAGGAAAGAGCTGCATCACACAGCCTACTTCTAGTGAATCAATTTCTCTATAAAGTCACATGAAAGAGCCTCATTGTGGAGCTCAATTTCTGGGCCTATTGTTCTCAGTCATACTATAGCTCTCCATCAGCGTTATGATGAATGGCTACTTTTCATGTTTGTAAGCAAAGAGGTTCTTCATGCCAGTGCTGAACAGTGTCTGTTTTCTCGTATGTTTTTTTGTTCTTTCTGAAATAATATGCATAATATGAATATTTCACTAGACTGCAGGACTCAGAAAGATTAAGATTTGTATACAAGAGTTTAGCATAGGAACCAGTAGTAAGAGCTTAACAGGGTTGTGTGAGAGGTGGAGTGCAGATCCTATTATAAAAAAAAACAATGGTAGCTGTTTGTGGGCTTTTCTTATTACTACCATGCAGACAGAGTGACTTTTATTGTGTAAAGTTGTGCCGTATTAGTGTAGAAAGATAATCTCTCCTTTTTATATTCTTGCTTTCACTGAAAGCAAATTAGGGTTATTGGTCATGATGCTGTCCATTTGAAAGCAGTTTATGGTAGTTCATTACTAGAAGAGTTTGAAGGCCATTATAAGAAGAATAATTTACACCAATATAGACCAGCACGAGTCACAAAGGGCTTCTGTATCTAGAGTATAACGTTGACAAGTTGAAGCGTCTAGGACAGGCTGTTCATTGGCTAGTTTATGGAGGCACTAATTCAGTTCAATTCAGCTTTATTTGTATACCACATTGTCACAAAGAAACTTTATAGAAATCAGGGTGTAGATCTAAATGCCTAATGTGCAAACCAGAGGTGATGGTCAAATAAAACCTCCCTCACACGACATGGGGAAGAAACCTTGAAAGGATCCAGAAACTCAATGGGGAACCCCATCCAGTCCCGAGTGCCACCAGATTATGAATCATTACTCTTCTTGACTGAATATTGTGAATTCAAACATGTAGAAAAATTTAAGCACATTGAATAAAAGCACAGGGTGAGCAAAGGACAGTGTTTATGATTACAGCAGCAGTTTGTAGGTATACATCTACAGATAGAGCTGAGCTTATCCATTAAAGCAATATTGAGACTGTTTTGGGGGAAGTCCTATCTTTAGGGAAGAGCAGCAGAAAGTGAGTCACAAGTCCAGGGTTTCAAAGCAGAAGTAGAGCATGAGAATAAATGACTGAGTGAGCATTAATGAGTGAGCTATGGGCACTGGCCTTCACCCTGGCCTGATGGCTCTTAAGAGCAGGCAGGGTAGGAGTCATGGCATTCCAGGAAGCCCTGTCTAGCTCAAACTGTTCAGGAAAAGAAGAGTCAGACTGACGGTTAAAGAGTAGGGAGAATCAACCGGAGATGGGGAGCTAAAAATTGCAGCCAGTCAATATGGAGAGCAGTTTATTAATTATGTATGACTGAAACTTTCTTTTAGGAAGCAAGAGATCGGAGAAACAAGGTGAGGTAGGAGTAGGTACCACTGAGACATTATCTGTGATGAGAGCTGGCTGTCGCTTGGATGCCCACACACACACACACACACACACACACACACACACTGACACCACCATATCACTATTAACACTTGTTAAACATCAGTTTGCCGATTCAAAGTAAAAAAAAAAACATCTTCTGTTGGTTAACAAAGGAACAACAGAATGTAGATATGTGCTTAATATATTTGCCAACACACAGCTGAAAGAATCACCACAAAGACTATTACTCTAATGAGAAAGAGACAGACACAGAAAAAGAAGACAGACCATGTCTCCTGACACAGCTGGTAAGCCTGAACTGATGCTCCTTAGGGAAGCAGCACAGAAAGCCCACAGTGTCTGTCTGCCAGTCAGTCTGTCAATTAAGCTCAAGTATCTTCTTCCCAATGATCCATGGGTGTGCAGGTCTAGAACTTCTTTTATCATGAGGGTGATAGGCTTTGACTGGTCACAGGTCTCACAGTGCTACTGTCAAGATAAACTAACTGATGAGGCTCCTGATGCAATTTCACTGATGCTCTGTTTGCTATGCTGCATGGAGCAGAATTATAAAAACAAGCAAAAAGAATGATTGAAAGGTCCATAATATTATTAAGTCCCAGCACTGAAAGATACCAGATGCTTGATTGCTATGGATGGAGAGATTTGCAGCAGATTTTTTTTTACACCAGCAGCTCCATCGGGTCCCCAAGCAGCGGTAAGCTAGTCTCTAAGCTAATAACGTAGTCGGCATTGACAGCAGGCAGCGCCTCAGTCAGTGTGCTAGGAGTTAATAATGCAGCCATCCCAAGCAACAGGCTGAGGTCCCTCTATCTCCCTCTCCTTGTATCACACACACACACACACACACACACACACACACACACACACACACACACACACACACACGAGTAGATCTGCAGGGGAGACAGCAGGGGGCTTATTGATTTAAACACAGCAGCCAGACAGTGTCGCTCCGATCTCAGGGTTGATTGGGAGACCACTTGATTGGGTCTGTGCTTTGGGTTTTGCGAATGCCGCTGTGAGTATGCTTTCAGGTTTTATGTGTGTATTTGTGTGCCTCATAGGAGACAACAGACATGTTTGTAAGGCAATTCATGCTCTGGTTGGCTGACAAGGGCTGTACAATGTTGTGTGGATCCATTTGTTTAACACTCCTCTCCTGGCTCTTTGTTTCCCCCTCCTGTGTGTGTCTGAGAATGAGAATATACAGATGGCAGGTTTGACTGCACCCCACTAATCAGGTGCCTACTCAATGGGCACTTGCCTAGCATGCTTTTTTGGCTAGGTTTAAGAAGGTTGCAAAGGAGAAGGAGGCATCATGAGGCTCAGGTGCCTTCGACTGCTACCAGTCATATCACAAATATGCGTCCTTGTCCAAGCAGCAAAGCAACTGTAGACCCTGAGAAAAGCCCAATTTACAAGAAGCACATTGACACCTGGGAGTGCAGCTGATGCTCGGTACCCATCGGATTCACTCCACTCATCTCAAGATTTCCTGATTATTATCTGACAGAGAAGAGATAGAGATACCGATTTTCGTTTTTTTCTCTTTTTTATGGTTGTAGAACAATTTGTCCACGTGTGGTGCTCATACAGGCTAAATAAACAATGTCCTTCAGTTCTCTGGAGTGGAAGGAAAAGCAGAGCTATGCTGTTGCATACTCCTCATTAATTTCAGTCTCTCTGAGGATTCCTTCTTATTTTCAGAGTGACAAGAGGCCAGGAGAATGCACAGATAACGAAGCTGTCTATAGTTCCCTTTGTCTTAACCTCAGTGCCAGTCTGGGAATTCATAACTAGTGGGCGGGCTCTGGGAAAACAAGCTGTAAGATAGACATCAAGTCTTTACACTTCTGTAAGTCACTCTGGATAAGGGCACATGCCAAATGCCTTACATGTAAATGTAAATGCAAATGTAAATGTCTTAGAAAAGGGGTTTCCTGAGGGTTTTACTTGGATTGAGGTTTTTAGTTTCCTTCTTAGCTTTGTAGTTTCTTTCCTAGATTTCTTAGCTTCCTAAATCATAATCATTTGAAATGTGCTACACTGACACTCAGGAATAATAGAAAAATGTCTGAAAATAATACAAAGAAGTACCTTTAAATTTCCAGCATTAAAAGCATATGCATTTGCTTCACTTAATGTGTTGCCAGCTCAGCGCTTGAGAGTGACATCCATCATTTGCTCTGTGGGTGGCAATGAGCCTGTTCACATTACCATTATTGCCTCTGTTAGTGCTGCTATAGAGATACACCACAAACACCAAATGATTCACATCAAATTTGCTCAACTTCTTATCGGCATCTGTAAAACTAAGCACAGGAAGTATACCTGAATTCACAGATAAACTTAGAATAAGCGGGCTTGGACTACAACTAGCAATTAGTTTCATAATCATTTAACCTATTGACTGTTTTCATTAATCACTTGGTTGGATTTTTAAAAAATATTAAATTGCATAAATCTTTATTTAAAATATGTATTATTATTATAATAATTTATATAAAAATATATATTTGCAACATAATAATCAACCAAATACTATTAAAGAACTCTTAGTACCGAACTCTTACGACTAACTGCAACACACCATTACAGAAATCAGAAATCAGATAATCTGTCATAGCATGAGAATACTGTCAAGCAAGTGAGACACCTAAATTAATTATTTTTAAAAAATGTTCATCTCACAGATCGGTCATTCATTTGAGACAACGTTAATTTTTAAGCCCTCAAGTGGTTATACAAAGAACCAAGTACAATATTTGGCCAAAAAAATTTTCTGTTGGGGCAGGAAAGATAAACAAATGATATGCCCATAATAAATAAATATGACCATAAATATGCAATACAACTACAGAAGCTAGAAACAATAGAACAACTCAATACATAGCTGTTTATAAGCTGATTTAATGTATTTTGACTTATTTAAATTAATTTGGATAGGTGGACATGGGTTTATTTCTCAGAATTAAAATGGGTCCAAAACTAGCTCAAGCAGGCTCACATCCATCATATTTACATATGAATGGTCATTATAGAGAGGTGTGTTTTTTGTTAGCTGGCTGTGAGTGCTGACCAGATTAAAAAGAAAATGTACATAGTCGTGGATACACACACACACACACACACACACACACACACACACACACACACACCTACACATAGACTCTAGGAAGCTGCTAGCTTTTCTGCTGACCTCCCTTCTATGTTGCAATGTGCTCTGGCAGCACCATGTCCCTCTGGGGAGAGTTGGCATTTACACACCACACAGCTCACACTGTCACTTTGATAATCTCAACAAAAAAAGCTGACATGCTATGCTAGGGCTAGAGACGAATATCCGCAGTGCCACTTAACCAAATCCCAGCCTGGCAGCAGTTGTCTGCAGCAACTCTCTCAACCTTACCAAGCTCAGTGTGTGTGATCAGAATGAAGCATTTAACGCATAGTAATTACTTTTATCCTAGGAGCCTGTCCAGATAGGAGCAGCCATTAATCAAAGCTGCAGTGAAAAGGTGCAGGGTACTACTTAAACATTCACCCAGCGTTACACACTGACTCGGTGTCGACTTGCTTGTGTGTCCCTGTTCCCCCTTATACACACATGTATGAATGTATGTATGTATGTGTATAAAAATGGGCCCTAAAATGTATACGCACTTCAACATGGAAAAACATCTGCATAAAAGCTGTATTACTAGATTTAAATAGACATCAAAGGGTAGCTGTAAGTCATAATTCACTCTCACATCTCAGTGGTAGTATGGTCATGTCCCATCTTGTTTAAAAAATGGGCCTAGATAACCACTGTTGAAGTGTGTATACATATTTTTCAATATTTGATGGAATACATTTTATCACAGCTCTCTGGCTTGTGACCATCCATCTTCCTCCTGATCACATTCCAGAGGTTTTTAATGGGGTTCAGGTCTGGAGATTGGGCTGGTCATGACAGAAACATGATCTTATGGTCCTCCATCCACACTCTGGTTGACCTAGCCATGTGACATGAAGCTGCTGGAGTTAGGGTACACTGTCAGAGCAAAAGGAAGCCAGTTTTCTTCCATAATCGTCTCGATTCATGCCTCCTTCACAAATTAAAAATCTGCCCCATTCTACCATTGCTGAAGCATCCCCAGATAATCACTGATCCTAAACCAAATTTCACAGTGGATATGAGACGCTTTGGCTTGTAGACCTCTCCAGGTCTCCATTTAACCATCAGATCCTTCCAGGTGATGGAGAAAAGTTGAAAATTGGACTTATCAGAGAAGATGACCTTACTCCGGTCCTCTACAGCCCAATCCTTATGGTCTTTAGCGAACTTCATTCTAGTTCTTCATTGTTTCTCATTAATGAAGGGCATTTTTTATTTAGCTTTGCATGATTTCAACCCCACCCAGAGGAGCCTGTTTAAAACTATCCTTACTGTGTTCTTAACGCTAGTTGCCCCAGCATTCCTTGTGTAAGTTTCTTTATGGCATCCTATGGTTGTTAAATTACATACGAAGGAGTTGATGATAATCCCGAACAGTGGAGAATCATTTTCGTATCTGCCAGTCTGTAACCTTGTTGCCCCCAATGTCTGCTGGTCTTATGAACTGTCTTCTTTGAAATTTTTAGGATGGAAGCAACCTGACGCTCACTGTATTTCTCTGCCAGTAAAGCCGGAGTATACTCCTTCTTTTTCTCACGCAAAGATTTTCTTTTTAACTCTTTTGGCATGACGAATACAGTATATAGTTTTGCATTTCAGTTACATTTATGGTACTACACCGGTTTTTCCATCCAAACTGGTACTGTTGCAAGAGGACAGTGAGGACCACAGCAGGGCTTTTTTGTTTGTTTGGTTTTTTTTATTATTATTAATTTCCTCATTAAAAAAAGACTTGGTTCAGGTGATCACCTAATTAATCAGTATCTCGGTTAAGTAATATGAAGTGTGTTTGTGTTGGAATTCCATCACAGACACTGGAATGAAATGGCTGCCCCATAAACACACACACACACACACACACACACACACACACACACACACACACACACACGCACACGCATGCACCCCACACACACACTTAGTAAAGCTGAGATCACACTGTAAAAGCACAGCCCATTAGGTAACCTGGTTTGTTTTTAAAGAGGGATGTTTAATATTTCCACTGAGATGTTGGAGATGAGATTGTGACTGCTCATATTAATGCTAGTGTTAACACACATGCTAATTTGGACCCCAGAGCGGGTGCCGCACACACCATCACGCGCTCTCTTTGTCTTACGCTCTCTTCACACCTTCGTTCTTTTACTCTCTCTTTCCATTAGAATTTCAAGCCTTAAAATCTGTAATTCATAAATGATAATCCTATTTGCATACATTGTCTGGTTCAAAGCAATGCCACAAAGAAAGACAGAAAGCCCACATACAAAATCTGCATAACAAACAGCACGTTCTTCCATCTCTCTAGTGCTTAGAGAACTCATGTCGACACCAAGAGACATCACGTTCTGTTTCACATCCTTACCCTAACCTTAACCATCAGACTTTCTCCAAACCCCCAGGTAAAACTGCTAAAAGATCGAAGCATTGAGTGTGTATGTTTGACCTCCAATGGACTGCTGTAGACTTGGACACCGGTGTAATTTGGTCTGATATGCCTTGAGGGACAGTGGATAGTCTGAAGGATTATGGTTACCTAGCACCTTTGAACAATAACTGAGGTTCAGCCTGTGGCTGTTGTGCCCTAGTTACTAAATGCTATCAACTGTTTACTAAGTGCAAAACATCCTGAACCCTACTGACCTTCTGTGTAAAAACACTGTGCAGGGACTTACCTGCAAAGACAATGGCTACTTACCTCTACTGCACTGTGTCCACTTTGTGCTGTCTCCGCTTCATTTTTGCCTGAGCAGCAAAAAGAATCACAATTTAGACAGCTGTCAAGGAATTACGTGTCAGTAATGAATGATGGTCTGTAGTGAGATGTAGAATTTGTTCTCTCTGTAGCTATCAGACTAATGATGTTCAGACTGATGATCAAGTCATATATGTCGCACAGGGACATCAGTGTAGGGTTGCAAAACGATTTACATAGCTTAAACAAATCCCACAATGTACTCTAGAGCAGTGAGTAGCACTAGCACCTAGGAGTTTGCAAGTTCAAGACTGAGCTCAAGCTACTCTCTGTGTGGAGTTCAGAGTTTTCCAGTTTCATTCCACGTACAACAAACATGTCAGTAGGTGGACTCTCCTGTGGGTGTGAATGTGTGTGTGCACAATGTCTTGTGATAGATTGGCAGCATATCATGGGAGTATTCTGGCCTCATGCCCAGTATTCCTACGGTTGATCCTCTCATCTACGGACACCGCATTAACAGATATCGGATGCAACGGACAAAATCTGCTGGTCTGAATACATAATCTGTAAGCCAGAATGTCCGGTACGAAAGTTTAAAATTCCTGGGTGCTGTGAACTGAGTCCAGTAATTCAGCAATTGTCCGCTAGGTGGCGGTGGCGTGCGTGCTTCTAGTTGCTTACAAGCGTCGGTTGAGCTGTGGTCATTGTGAAGCTACACTGTTTTTGGTGATTAATTGGTGTTTTTCACGTCAATGTTTTCTCAATGTACTTACCTATTTATGTTGGTCGTTATGCTGCTTGTCATGTGAACAGTACTTGGGTGGTACTTTCATGGACCTTAGTGGTGTTTTTCCTCGAATTTCCATTATTTTAACCGCCCACACTAAAACACTTCACATCAACGGACAACCTCTCCCCCCAGTTATTCCATTAATGCGAGGATCAACTGTATATAGGTTCTGTGACCTTGACAAGACTAAACTGGTGACTGAATATGAATATATAAATCCATTCTCAAACATGCTTAAGCATTATATGACCAAAAATATGTGTACATCTGACTATCACAGCCATATGTGGGTTCTCTTGCCAAAAAAACTGGAAGCACATAATTGTGTAGAATATCTTTGCATCCTGTAGCATTAAGATTTCCCTTCACTGCAACTAAGAGGCCCAAAGCTGTTCCAGCATGACATTGCCCCTGTGCACAAAGTGAACTTCAAAAGACATCATTTGCCAAAGCTGGTGTGGAAGAACTTGAGTGGTCTGACTTCAGAGCCCTGACTTTAACTTCAATGAACACCTTTGGTATAAACTGGAACGCCGCCTAAGAAGACCTCGTCGCCTGCCACAAGTGCCTGATTTCACTAAAGCTTTTATTGGTAAAAGAGCACAAATCCCCACAGCCACACTCCAGAATGTAATGAAAAGCCTTCCCAAAAGAGTGGAGGTTATTGTAACTCGAAAGGGGATTAAATCTGGAATGGGATTTTGGATAAGCACATGGATTTAATTGGGCAGGTTTCCAAATGCTTTTAGCCATAGCATATATATATATGTGTGTGTGTGTGTGTGTGTGTGTGTGTGTGTGTGTGTGTATGTATGTATGTATGTATGTATATATATATATATATACACACACACACATACACACACATACATGGTTGTAGACATAGACATGTGCTACCTGTATATATGGCATGCTATACTTGTTGGTTAAGGGCTATAATAAATTAGATGTAAGCCCAATAGATTCGGTTTATAATGGTCTAAATTCCAGCTGCCAAATTAGTTGCAATGCGCATGTTCCATCCATTACACTGTAGGTTTAAATGTTAATCCAAAAATGGGAAATTTTGCCAACAGAACAAAAGTCACTGATTTAATCAGTGACTGTTTCAACCCTGATGTATGAGCGGACAGGGAGTCATTCGAGTCAAGAGCAATGATGAGGCTCCTGTTTGTCAAATGCCATGACAGACATTTACCTCAAAAGAGACGAGAGAGAGTGATGTCAGTGATGCTCACAATCAGAGTGATTACTCATTTTCAGTCACAAACTTGTTTTCTTTGGTAAAGTATCACTAATGTTATTTTTCTATGAATAGATTAGATTGCAAATGTAGAACGTAGGATAGCTTGCTACAGCCTGTCATCTCAGGATAACAGACATAACCACAGAGTTATCAAGAACAGTACCCTGGTAAAAAATATATGCGTATATATTTTAATGTATTAAAAATGTATTGTAAGTTTATGTAGTACATTTGTAGTACATTTTTATTTTTTGTGCTAAATTTCTGAGTCAAAAAATATACTACAAA
>JAQMCW010000015.1:14119545-14130440 GCA_030068335.1 Chrysichthys cranchii | reverse complement strand
TTGTACAACTATTGTGTAACTTTTTGGTGAGCAATGGCTACCAAAATGATATAAAGTACAGTGTATTACCTGATATTATTAATAAAAAAAGCACTGTCACCAACAAACGATGCGTTATCACAGCGAATGCGAGGATGAGACTGAAGCGTTACCCTTTGTTTCCACTGAGAGACAGCTGAGTGCCGCGTGACTCATTTCCCTGCGCTATGGATACAAAAAGGGTCAAAACCAGGGAGCATAAGCAGACAATAATCAAGGCTTGGCAATAGCACGGGGAATGTAATCTAAAGCGTCGCACCTTGGTGGGACTGAACGAGTCTCTTTAAAGTCTTTGTCATTAGTTACCAAATGCATAACACCTGTAGCATCCTAGATGATGCTCGGGCATAGTGTGAGTCCTAGCGCATGTGCCAGTGGCGCTGCGGCAGAGTGTTCTTGAAGCGGTGCGCATCCTCCGGACTGCACCACTATCGTGGATACCCAAAACGGGTATGTTAAGAGAGGGCTCCGCGCGGGCAGATTCATGCCACGTACAAGTTATCTTAGGTCCACGTTTCAACTTCTGAGATTCAGATCGAGTTCAAGGTCATTCTTTTTTTTTAGAACTGGTTGGTTTGACTCTTAAGAAATTCGAGTTCTAATGAGTTCGAGTACAAAGGTACCACTGTATGTGCATACCGTATATATATAATGTATATATACACAGACACACACACACACACACACACATACATACATACATACATACATAGGAACCTTGGTTCGCGAGCATAATTCGTTCCGGAGACAGGCTTGTAACCCAAAGTGTGTCCCTTTAATCGAGCTCGGCCAGATGTACGTTCATTCACTGTACAGTAACCTCCTCCCCACCCATCTTCGTCCCCACTTCCTTTGCTCAACACCAGAAATCAACTCATGTACGGTTAGCTTTCTTGGTTGTTTGCAGTAAGTTTATGCATAATTAAGGATTGTTCAAACTTTGACTTTTTTTCTGCGCTTAGAACTCAAAAAATGTTCAAAGCATTTTTTTTCGTTGTGTTTCTATGCATTTTTGCTATTTTCCTATAATTAAGGTTATTTATATTTTATTCTATGTTTTATTGCCACACATAAACCCATAATACAGACATGTTTTTGAGGGCTGAAACACATTAACTGTATTTACATTAATTTCAATGGAAAAAATTGATTCGGGTCACGAACAAATTGGATCATGAACAGAGTCTCGGAACGAATTAAGTTCGTGACTAGAGGTTCCACAGTATATATAATGAAGTGAGGACTGAAAGATTGGAACACAAGGCATCACAATGCAGGGGCAGCAGAAATGCTGAGAGAGAGATGGAGAGAGACTTCTGATTGTTGGTGATGTGACCATTGTAATGGTGACATTGCTGCAAAACACAATGAGAGAATTTAGATCCAGCCAAAGAGCTAAGTGACTAGGGTTCAAGGGTAAGAGTGAGTGTGTATTTGTGCGCATTCATTTGTATGCGCATGTGTTCTGAAGGCCGAATGCAGCTCTTTGTCTTGAGCAAAACTCAACTCCACAAAGCTCTAAGCCTGAGCCATGGCAGGCAGACAGGCTCAGAAGATCTGAATGAAAAATCTTCGAAAACCTCCAGTACCAAGCAATATGTCAACTGGTACAGTTTCATCTGTTCACAAAGTTAAATGGATTTGGGTTATCATGAGTCAAACTGAGGTTGCACCAAGGTCAACACTGTCTCAAAATATTCAGTTCAAATAATTATGTAATGAAGGTGCACACATAAGCCAACTCAATCATAATAAACACCACTCACACAAATGCAGAGCTGCACAATAACACAGCACAGTTCATGTCTGGGAAACAGTGTCAAAGTCATTATAATACCATTACTCAGTATGGCTGAAGAAAGACCAAGTAGTGCCAATTTTACACCTATTAATATATTTACAGTGATTAAATGAATCAAACCATAGCAGACAGCTTTTTGCTCAGTTCTTTTCACAGCATCTAGCTGAGTGTAGTGGCCAACCTTGTGGATATGAAATAGCAACAGTAGCAAATTTCACTCTCCAAAGCCAATTATTGTTTGAACTTTATTGCTCTTTTATAATCCAGGATGAATCCATTTTCTGTGCCATCCTATGACACTAAATTCTCTTTTTTTCTGCACTAAAATTGCTGTTTGTCCAAGGGTAAATGGCAGCTTGCCAATTTCTCCACCCAATCAGAGGCTCTCATTATTGCCAGGAGGTAAATTGAAGTGGAATTACCCAGCATACAGTAACATGATTAGGAAGATTGTTTTCAATCATTTTGAAAGTCAGCAAGGTAGTGTTTTGGAGGGAGCTGAAATAATTGTAAATGTTCTACTGTAATAACTTACCTATCCCATAAAAAAAACTCTAATCAAACTGCATTGCCTATATCTATAACAAAAACCTTAAGCTGGCCAACTTCCAAAGTATTAAAACAGTAAAGAGCAGTGAAATGAGAGAGAGACATTATTAATTGTATGTATAAAATCAGTGAACAAACCCATTTATGTAAATACATTATGTTCCAAAGCATCATCATCATCACCATCATCTTTCCAATAATACCTTAACCAGGAACTTAGCATTTAACTGGATGCTGATGGCATTTCACAAGTGGCAACGTTTCATTACTTCCATGCCCAAGGCTGTGGTATTTAAAACACTAGGTATCATGGACAATTATCAAGGCTTTGTTCTTCTTTCTAACCTTATTGCATCTGTGGAGCTAAAGAAGTCCTATATAATATGGTAAAATGCCACAAGAAAAGCAATGTGGTAAACCCCCCCCAAAAAAACCAAAGCCTTGTGAGCCTTTTCTCTGCTTACAGGCTCACAGCAAAGGGCTCCTCAGTTAAAAATCATTCCCACACATCAGAAGAATAAAGCTCTACACACAAGGAATGAAAACTATAAATAGGAATGTAAATATAATGCAAAAGGCAGCACAAAATATCCCGTGTGTGTGTGTGTGTGTGTGTGTGTGTGTGTGTGTGTGTGTGTGTGTGTGTACATGCATTCTTTTGGAAAACTGGTTGTGGCTATTGTCTTGCGACTGGAGTGATGAACTCCTTGGGGACGAATGGAACGCTATTCAACCATTGCCACTAGTGTTAACTGTTGCTAGGGACACCGTTCTTCATGTTTGTTTGGACAGATACCCCTGGCATAGAAGTACACTGTAAAACACTCTCCCTCCTTCATTCATCTTCTCTGTCCAACCCTATCTTGTCCATCTCTTACTGTGTTATTTTTGTCTTATTCTGCTTCCAAACAAAGCTGCACATATCTAGCTGATATTCATTAGGGTGTCAGTGCATGAAGAGTCACAGCACAGACAGTGTAAGGTTAGGCAGGACAAATCAGTGCAACAAAGGCTTACAAACAAGTGCCAGATGGACTTCAGTTGATGTAAACAAGGTGCGACATGATAAGGATGCCTGTCCATCTGAGCAGAACAAACACAGAAGGCCAAATGGCACAACCACATCTGGGAGGTCAAACTTGTATTTACAGCATGGCAGTTGCAAAATCAAAATGCATCTGCAGGAAGAAAGATGAAAATAAGCACTGGGAGCAGCTGCCAGTGTCGCCCTTTAAACCAGCTGGCCTTTCATGTGGTAGGGTTGGGTATATCATGCTGCTGTGTCCCCGCTGCAGTCTCATGCACTGGGTCAAACAGATCAGCTCAGTTGAGAGGAGACTGGGACCAGAGCCCAGATGCTCACTTGACCAGTTCAATGAGAGACTGAGTCCAAATAATGTTCAGGCGTTTGCCAGGAGAGACACACCTGAACTGTGTTTTCAAGCCCTCCTGATGCCCTGAGCAAACAAAATACTGATTATGTGCTGAGCAACATGAAAGGAATTAATTCAGGGGCTGCAAGGACACAAGGTCTGATTATGCTCCCTGTGTATTGTACAGAATTCCACCCTAACTATACCAGATGAGACAATGTTAAAGACTCCTCATTAGCCACATTTCGAATGTAGGGCTGACTGGTTCCAAGCAAGCGGAGAAATTACTCGGATGGAAAGTACAGCACTAAGCACATTTGTAACCGAATACCAACACATTATTTGAAATAAACAGAACAAATGTATTCTAAATGGCTCCAAATACAGATATGAACAGGAGGCACAATACTTGTTTCTTTTTTCTCTTTAAAGCTTGCCAGACAGGCTTATCCCTATAATTATCTAGCTGAGTTAAAAGTGTGCAACAGGACCAAGAACCTGCAGAAAGCAACTAAAAATTCATGTAGGCAGGAGGTTTTTACTTTCATGCAGGAATGAGCGAGTGCTAAGATACAAATCTCGTGAGACAAACAAATACCACCGTGCTGTATTTCATGTAAATTCATTTTAGACATGCTGCTAGCATGTCTACCTCTGAGGTTTTTCTCTAGTGTTTCTGAGGCATAGTGGTAGGGCTCATATTTAATTAAAAAAATAAAAATACTAAATAAATAAATGAAATGGCAGCACAGTGGTACAGTGGTTAGTACTATCACCTTACAGCAAGAAGATTTGGAATTCTGATGAGGCAGTTCACTGGGGCCTTTCTGTGCAGAGTTTGCATGTTCTATCCATGCCTGCATGGGTTTCTTCAGGGACCTCCGGTTTCCTCCCACGTCCCATCAGTTCAACTGGCTCGTTGTGAATGGGAGTGAATGTAAATGGTCATTTGTCTCTGTGTTAGCCCTGCAATAGACTTTTAAAACTTGCATGCAATATCCATATAAATTGCACTGTCGCCTCACAGCAAGAAAGTCCTGGGCTCGATCCCCGGGCACCTTTCTGGGTGGAGTTTGCATGTTGTGTCCATGTGGATTTCCTCTGGGTACTCCAGTTTTCCCCCCACAGTCCAAAGACATGCACATTAGGTAGGTTGGCTACCCTAAATTGCCCAAAGGTGTATGTGTGCGTGTGTGCATGAACCTGAATTAGGGGAGGGTTGGGCGTGGGGCTAGCGACCTCACCCTGTAGAATGCACTTAGCTAAGGAAATGTCAACCGAGCCTTCTTAAAGTCTTAAAACATAATATCAATAGAAATTCTCAAGCAAGCCTAAAAACACCTGGCTTTTGTTACAGAAAATCTGAGCCATGTCACCTGGCTCACCTCACAACTGATTCTGCCAAAAAATACTGTTTGCCATACAAATCGCAATAGAAACGGAAATCAGTCCTCATAAAATCACCTTAGAATAAGTGCACATTTATATGGCCAAATGTTATTCTTTCCAACTGAAATATACATCCAAATCCTCTGACAAAAGACAGATAAAGGCCATAGATTCAGATCAGCCTCTTTCTCATTCACATTTTTTTGTCGTGGCAGCAGAATAAAATTCCATTTGTTCTTTTTTCCTGTTGTTGGACACTGTCCACTGTGTCTTGTTCTATAGCACATAACATATTTAATATGTGTATTCTGCAAGAAATATAAATACCAGACAATATCAATTTGCATTATTTTGGTATGTTTGTTAAACAAGCACTTTAGTAACTCTCTTTTTAATTCCTTCTTGTTATTCCTTATAATCATTTCTCACCTCTCTAGCTATCCCATCAGCCCCTCTCCGGTCTTTTTCTATATAAAAACCTGCCTATTATGGTTAGAACCCCAGTCTCACTGCATGTTCTACCAGTACCTGAAGAATAGCATCTGAAACAGTAGGGAAGCTTTACTGAAGAGAAGTGAGAGTGAGAGTACGTGGAATGAATGAGGAAAGAGTGTGTTTGGGTGTGCATGTGAGTTTGTGTGTGTGCGTGTGTAATCTTTGAATGTTTTTATATCTTTGTGGGGACTAAAGCGCACCACATTGGTAGGAATATCTTTCCAATTTGACCCTGTACATTTCCTCACCATTAGGAAAGCTTTAACACAAAATGCTACTTACTTAAAAAAAAAAAAATCACATTTTATTCCCAGTACTGAGGTGAGGGTTAAGTTTAAGTGTAGGCCTAGTATTAATTATAGTAATAAGATAATGTAAGCTGCTCAAAAATATAATAAAACCTAGTTTATACTTTTACAACCTTGTATCTATAAACATGTCTTGAATAGTGCTGGGGAAGCAAAAAAAAAATATCTGACATGATCAATTACATCGACCTAGCCACTTTTGACAGAAAGTATTTTCACTCATCTGTTTCATCACTACCAAGTGGTTATGTATTGAAACACTTCAACTAGGGTTCAAATTGGCAATTCTAGCAATTACAGAAAGACGGTTGCTCTAGAATTTTTTAAAATTGACACACACTCAATTGACTATTATAATGACCACGCCAGCATGCATAAAGCCTCACACTTAGTATTTGCATATGTTCATGATGCAGTACAATCATACAGTTTCATGCTTGTAGTTTTCTGTAAATAAAATCAATATACAGTGGAACCTTGGACTGCGAGCATAATTCGTTCCAGAGACGTGCATGTAATCCAAAGCACTCGTATATCAAAGTGGGTTTCCCCATACAAAATAATGGAAACTCATAATTTGTTTCACAACCCAAAAACATTTATATAAAAATGATAAAATACAATGCAAAATATAAAGTAAAAATACATAAAACTGTCATGAATTTGCCCATGTGTAGCGAGCGTGCAGCCCGCCTGTTCTGAGCACTCCCAATATCGGTGCATGTCAGACAACTCGTGTGCTAAAGACTACTCCCTGGTTTTCCTCCTGAATGCCATGGCGTGTCACATGGGTGGAGACAGGTGTACTGGATTGGGACTGTTTGCGGGAGCTATAAAAAGACTCACGCAAGCACGCCAAGGTCGCGGAGCATTAGTTGCCATTTTCTGCACTCTTGCCAAGCCTTGCTATTCCCGTGTTTGCTTTCTCCAGTTCTGACTAAGTTTCTGTTTCTTGTTATTCAACCCCACCACACCTGACAACAACAAAATAACCTGCACTTTACCTGTAAAAAGAATCATGGCTGGTATGAGGGAGAGGAGAGAGGACTTTCACTTCTGACTTTTGAATTTCACTACAACTTAGAATCACTGTAGTCCGTCGGCTCACTGGGATCTTTTTCTTTTCGTGTGATTTTAACAAGGAAACTATCCAATGATCAGTGCTATTGCCTCCTTTTGAGGATTTTGTGGAAACGCGACATTGCATTGTCATTAAACAGATTCATCGCTCGCACTGCTACAGCCTTATTCAGATGGTGCTTTTCCACAAAATTTTGCACTCTTTCTCACATTTTACACATCTCCCTTCTCATTTGAAGTGAGGGATTCCTCAGTCTTTTTCTGTGCTAGCGTGGATGTTGACTATACGAGTGAGCCACAATCCCGCAGTGAGTGCGAGAGAGAGAAGTGGTAAATCATGTGAGGCTCAACAGATGAAGTGTATGGATACTACTCGTATTGCAAGACATCGCTCGTTAACCAAGTCAGAATTTAAATAAAAATTTCTTGCTCGTCTTGCAAAACAAGTTACCAAGTTACTCGCAATCCAAGGTTCCATTGTATATGTGATCATAACGATATGTATACCATGAACATGAACCTCAGGAAAAGAAATGTGTTAATTAATAGCTGCTCAAATGCATGATTTATCAAAAAGGAGATTATTTACAGATGCCACTCTAAGAAACTCACAGCATAAGGCTCAACTAATATTTCGTTAAAGCTTTTTTTCCTGTTACAAGTTATTATACTTAAGATTTTTAATAGAATACATATATAGTGTCAACAGCTGGAGGAAAGTACTGGATGAGATATGGGAAACTTTATTGATTAGAAATTTGCTGTTTAACCTTGAGACGTATTTGGAACATTACTCAACATTACTCTGAAACTATATAAACCCCATGGAAAAACAATAACAATCTCCCATCACAACATCTCCTGGTATGCAGCCGGATACATATCCCTGCCTCAGCCAATCACTGTTTGATGTGTTACGTGCTGTCAGCCATGTTAGCAGGTCTGTGCCTCTGCATGTGACTCTTACCATAAACCTTCTTTCTCTGACACAATGCTAAAATAAATACATAAATAAATTCAAATACGTAAATACATTTCTCTATAGAGATATAAAGCAGCTCTTCGACACATGTGTACGTGTTTGTGTGTGTGAGTGTGTGTGTGTGTGGACAGGGGAGGGGGTTTGCTCTTTGGGAAAGGAGCCAATCCAATTAGAAGCAGCAGTGTGAGCCCAGTTTTTTTTTTTTAACTGAGCTAAATTTAAATTTCACCAGTCTTTGCATTCTCTGTCTCTGCTGCTCTACTCTCTTTTCAGCGTCATTCTTCAAAGGAAAAGGACCCAGAAGGTCTCACATTCCTATACCATATTTCAGCACCTCCAGTGTGACATCCTGTAAACCTATGTCCATCTCTCACAACTCAGAAGTTGCACTACAAAAGGCAGATTGTCAGGGCTGCACAGCTTGGAAAAGGCTTATCACTACACTGCAAAAGGACATAAGAAAACGCTCTGAGCATTTTGGGGTCTCTGAGCCTGCTTGTGCTGTGCAGTACATGCACAACCCCCCCCCCCATTAAAAAAAAATCCTTGACAAAGTAGTCACATCCACTTCTATACTCACTGTCATTCACTCCAGCAGTTCTGTTATCACATTCTCATGGGGCTTCAGGCAGTGTAATATAATGCAAAGTCTCCCTACACATCCGGGTGAAGTCCTTCAACACGGTATCCTTACTGACAGACATGAGCACTGGTGGAATGCTTGTGTGTTTGTCCTAGACTGCTGGAACTCACCTAACCAGCTGCTGCATTTGTGTGTGTGTGTGTGCGCGCATGTGTGCGTATGCATATGAGCTATGAGATTAAAGTATGAGCATCAGAACAACGCAAATGGGCCGTAGCCCCATTGTAGACACCTTCTGCCTAATTCAATACCACTTTAGATGGGAGGCAGGATGTTGGTTTGAATTATTAACCTGCTCAAACAAGGGGATTACACAGAATGAGATGCTCAGATGCCACTTCCTGATTATGCCACCGATTCAATTTGAGATGAAAATGTATGCTTCTGTGTGTGTGTGTGTGTGTGTGTGTGTGTGTGTGTGTGTGTGTGTGTGTGTGTGTGTGTGTGTCAGAAATAGAGAATAAGCTTCAAGATAAAGCAAGAAGCAAAGCAAGAATGAAGACAAACCAAAGAGGCAAAGTTACCATGATGCCACTTCAGCAACACAGGCATCTCTCTGTCCATTTACCCAATAGTTTTACAGCACTCGCATTACCACTGGCGCATCCACGGACCTACTGTATCTATCATGCTAACCCAAGGAGCTATTATTTATGTAATAAAGAAAGAGGCAGCTAGTCTGTTATGGTTTCTCTGTATACTTACTCATTACTCGAAACTTCAAATTCAATATTTTTTTTATTTTTATAGCAGTTTTAATAATAAACATTGTTATAAAGCACCATTACAGAATCTGGATTTAGATTTAGATCCCTAATAAGCAAGCTAATGGGGGAAACTTGCAGTGAAGGCCTAAGGTCCCACAAGGGATGAACAGGAATGAAGAGAAAGCGAGAAACGAGCAAGCTAGAGGTGACATGGGCAAAGGAAATGACACAAGAAAGAATCATTGAGAGGAATCAGTCAAAATTGGACCCAACTTCTTTTGGGTGGGATCATAAATCATTGTATGAAATTATATTTGGTACTAGCTGATTGTGTAGCTCAGTATAGCAAAAAGGTGACTTACAAGTGCAGCTCACACAATGTAATCCTTGTAGTTAAACTATTAATCCTTACTAATTAGCATGCAGAATTTCCTTCAACACAGACATATCAAAAGTAAACAGACACCCCTCATTACCCTGTTTTATCTATGCAGACACCACCTGGTGCTTCACACTTGTTAATGTATTATTAT
The DNA here is from genome assembly GCA_030068335.1 of Chrysichthys cranchii. Classification (NCBI taxonomy): domain Eukaryota; kingdom Metazoa; phylum Chordata; class Actinopteri; order Siluriformes; family Claroteidae; genus Chrysichthys; species Chrysichthys cranchii. The sequence goes on along the minus strand of JAQMCW010000015.1, from coordinate 14,120,541 downwards.
TTTTCATTTTAGATTACAGTATATTAATTGTTTATAGCAAATAGCCATGTCGCAAACACAAGAAGCAAAAGTGTTGTCTGATTTTCAAAGAGGGCGTATTGTGGGTCAGTCTGAGGGTGGATTGAGGGAGGCCAGCATATGATTGCACAAAACCTTGGGATTCCTCTTGCCACAGTCAAGTAATTATTAAATTCAAAAGCAAAGGAAAAGAATCAACAGCATCCCACTCAGGTCGACCTGGGCCCTCTGACAGGTGTCTTTTGACTGTCAAGCAGATGAAAAAAATCCTCATTGGAAGGCCAATGATGTTACAGAGCAACTCCAAGTGAGTCAGAGTACTTCTGTCCGGTATCTCCCAACTTGGCTACCATGGCAGAGCCTTGAAGCCTCTTCTTCAACCAGCAAATTTTCAGTGTTGGTGTGGGGAGCAATCTTGTGTACTGAGCATTCAAACCTGGTGGAGTGTATTGGTGACATAATCTCAGAAATATACATCTCCATCCTTCAGCAAGGACTTCTCCCAATTTTCGCCCAAACTTGAAAAACGTAAAAAAAAATCCTTGTGCTTTCTTGGCCAAGCCAGTCTCCTGATATGAAACCGATTGAACACCTTTAGGGCATACTAGGCAGAGTAGTGCAAAAAAAAAAAACAACAACACAAAAAACACCATCAAAGGCAGATATGTTAAACATGATGTGTGCAGCCTGGGCAGAAATTCCACAGGTCACAATTTCTGAACTCATTACTACAATGCCTAAAAGTACAATGATTATGGGTAGGGTAATGCATTAAAAACTGTACAGGGCATGTCTACTAAATACTAGATTAAGCATTTAAATGCATCAAATAACATTATTTTGTTTCAAGAAATAGATTTTTCAAAAACGATCTATTTACTTTTGAGATGTCTATGTATACCAGCGAGAAGGTCCTGGGTTCGAGCCCCGGGTTCGGCACAGGTGCCTTTCTGTGTGGAGTTTGCATGTTCTCCCAGT
>JAQMCW010000015.1:14083383-14093399 GCA_030068335.1 Chrysichthys cranchii | reverse complement strand
TTCAGTGACCATTGTGGGTTTTTCTTTCTTTAACGGAAGGGTACCAACAATTTTGTCCACATCTGTATATATATATACACACACATATATATACAGTATGTGTGGGTGTGTGTGTGTGTGTGTGTGTGTGCGTGCGTGCGTGTGTGTGTATGTATGTATGTATGTATGTATGTATGTATATACCACTATCATAACCAGTAAATCTCAATACCATTATTTGTAACTATTAGGTACTAAAACAACTTCTAATCTACTATTTCTAGACTGACTAATAAAGAAACAGGTCATGATAAATAGTGCTAGACAGAAGTGGACACCCCTGCTGAGTTGTCGTTGGTTTTCTTAGCGGAGTAGAAAGCCTAATGTCTGTTAAAAAAAAAAAAAGCTTTGGGACAATCTGCATTCAAAAAACAACAATAGTGTTGCCATGCTTTAATGACAAATAATTATCATTTAGCAAAATAAAAATTTGAGGGTGTTGTATGGTCCATTTATAATTACTGGGCAGTGACAACCATCCCACCCTTTCTGCATTTACAAGGTTAGAAAACTAGACAAAATTATAACTACTCAATCATCAACACAAACATGCCTCAAACAAATCATGAGACACAGGAGACAGCATCACATGGTTATGCTTTTGTTTTCACCAGCTGAATGGTTAGAGGTTGAAAGGTAGCTAGTGCAATTACAATGAGCAAAACAAAACAGGATACAGGACTTATGAAAAAGGTACTGCTCAAAACGTGAATAAATCTTCAATGCTTTAAACACAAACCAACATGACCTCTATAGCAGAGTGTCTGTTGCAGACTGTTTTAGCCAAACACAAGGATTTATTTAATTATTTACTTGAAAGCAACTCACTGAGATGACTCTTCATTGATTTTTTTTTTTTTATTTCTATATTTCTGTGGTCTAATTAATTAACTGATGACATGGCCTGTTAAAAAACAAAACAAAACAAACAGTGTAAAACAAGACATAACCACTGCAAACTGATGTGTCTAATTTATAGTGATAAACTAATCACTAATAATTAACCTTTAAAATGTAATTGTTGCTGTCATTCAGTCAAGTAAGATGCTTATCCAGGCCTTTGTAAGTAAGATATTGAAATTAGCTGGAAGTTCACAAATTTTAGTTGAATATCCATGATCTGTTTTGATCTTGATAGGCCTGATCTAAAATCAATATTACTTTATCCGAACACAGCAAATCAATCTACTCTCTCTCAGTCTATCTCTCAGAGTGCACAATGCGCATTCAGGACTTCAATCCTATAAGACTGAAGAAGGCAGTGATTTAATAGGTTTTAATATTGCTCATCTAAGGAAGTATCTGGCTTCATGACCTCAATCCTCTTCTTCCACAGGCTTGGTACCAGCTGTGCCCTAGTGGCTGACATGTAGATCCCAAAACACTTTCCGTTTCCAGCTCTAGCACCATGCCCCATCCATCACACATCCCCTGAGTGTGTCTGATATAATAACCCTCCCAGCACAAGTTCCTTCCTGCTCTTGTCTTGCTCAGTGTCATGGGGAACAATCCAGCATAAGTTCTGTGGCATTTGGGTAGACTGAGCTGTCATGGGCTGGGGATGCTGGCTACCAGCATAAGTGATTCTCAAGGCAACAATGATCCGAGAAGTCCCCAGCTGCAAAAACGGACACATTGGGAGTCAAAATTTGGATCTGTCCTTGAAGAGCAGCATCGTGCCTTTACCTTTGAAGATGTGATATCCTCCACCAACTGATCCCTCAGTGATAATCATTAATGGTCCATTAATGGTCAATTAAATATCACAGACATCACAAATATGAAAACAAAGGAATGTCCATGTGGCAATTCAGAGATTCGTTGAATCATTGAGTAAATTCTGCTACTCTTATTCTTTGTATAGGTAAAAAAAAAAAAAGATGTAATTGCAATGTTCAGAGGATGAGAACAGCAGCTCAAGCTGTCTGCACATTTGAATAAGGCTAGCACAGACAGGCCAACAAAGGCAGGCAGATTTTTATCCTTTACATTATTGACAAAGCTATATGTGTGTGTGTGTGTGTGTGTGTGTGTGTGTGTGTGTGTGTGTGTGTGTCCATTAATGTATCAACATACTAGATATCTGCCAATGTCCTGTAAATAGCATTGGGGAAAGGGCAATGTACGAGCTGATAGCAGGCTTGACAGTGGAGGGCATACTAATATCCTCACTGACAGACAAACGCATACACACACAAACCTCCCACTCCACATTTTCTTGTTTCACCTTCCTGCCAAAACAAGAACTCAGCTTAGGAGGAACTGGGAGATCTAGGAGTAACTGGGAAAAATGGAGAAATCAAAAATATTGTGTGGAACAAGCTTTTAATTGCTATATTTAAAAAAAAAACAAAAACCATGATATATGCAAGCAGTCTAATGAAGTAATGACCACATATTTCTAACCCCCTATGTCATGAAAAGCATTTTTCCAGCATGGCTAACTAAATAACTCAGCAAAGCCTATAACTGCATATTTGTTCTGAAACAGGAACCAAACCAGAAGCTAATGAAACGTAAATAAATTTCAATTTCAGAAATATGCACTACAGCTAACGCTGTGCAAAACATTTTTTTCTTCCCTTTTTCTTTTCTAATATTGATATTTCAGATTCTGTCAATATATCTATAAATGTGATGTGGACAGCTTGCTCATTTCATCTCTGAACTGGCCTACAGCACAGGATACTCTCTTACACCCAAACCACAGAGAAGCCTCTATTCACAGACAGCAAAGCTCACATCATCACTCCCACAAACATGTAGGAGATTGCTGGCTCCGTGGTTACAATTTTGGCTTACTGACTACAAGGTTGTGAATTCAAATCCCAGCAACACCGTGTTGTCCTTCATCAGTAGCATTTTCAATTTGGATAAAAATGTCAGCCAAAAGAATAAACAAGAATAAAGAAATGCAAAATAGTAATCAAACAACCAAAATGGCAGGATGACCCTATGGCAGGACGGTGCTCTGAGAAAACACAACTCCAAAGCTAAGGTATGACACTGATTAAGCATTAAAAACGACACATCCTCACCTTTTATGCTCAGGCATTAAACAGCATTAGTAGGTGAACTGTTACACAACTGTTAAAGATGAGACGACACTCATTCACATCTTTCAAGTGAAAACTTGCCTAGCACTCTTCTATTCCCCTCCCATCTCTCTCTCTCTCTCTCTCTCTCTCTCTCTCTCTCTCTCTCGCTCCCTTTCCTTATCTCCCACAACTTCCCCTTCTCTCACTGTCTGTATCTCTCTCTCAATTTCTTTTCCGGTCTCTCTCTGGAGGCAGTAATTCCTACACAGTCATATTTAATCAGGATCTCAGTGGACAACACAGGACTCCACAGTCCTCTGCCAAACCTCTCAGTGCTGTCACACATGTAATTGTCTTAGATACCCTAATTCGCCAATTTCTCCCTTTAAACGCAAAAGAAAATAAGCCTGACTGACCTACATTGATGTTGATCTGTGAATTATACATTATGTCACCGTTTTGATTATTTATTTCCTGTGACATAAGAGTCAAATGTCTATTTTCCTAATTATGCTGCCTGTGTAGAAGCAGACACGCAAGGCTGATGGGACATGTTGCTGTCATGTATCACATTTCATTCATTTTGACACCAGAGGAGCCATGGTATTAAATCTATTGAGGCACTTTTACAAGGCCTTTACGAGTTCTGTTGCTATACTACAGATGCTCTTGAAGGACAGTGGTGGAACCAACAATTTCAGACATTTGGGGTCTAGTCTTGTCATAGATTTTCAGAAATATTGTTTTAAGGGATACAGATGCAGTATCAGGCAAGGGTTTATACACACACCTTATGCAAAAGAGTTTTACTATTTGTGTGAATTTGGAAAAAAAAAAACAACAACTATGAAATAATTATGTTCCACATAGGGAATTATGCATTGACTAAAAATGTGTTAAAGGTACAGGTTGTATTTTTGCTTTCATGAACATAATTTCCATATTATCTATGAATACTACTTTGCAATATTTCCTTAAAATGTAACTCTCTAGATTGTTTCCAGATGTATACTACGCAGCTTTCAAAATCTCAGAATCACTGATGAGCACACACTACACTACTTTAATCACTTCTTTAATAACTTTATTAGTAATCTGTTGTTTGGAGGATGTAGGGGTGTGTATACTTGCTCATAGATGAGGTTCATATATTACATAACCTTTGACATCAAAAGATTCCAGGCCAAAGTGCAGCTGATACTCAAATCGCACTATGTCACAAATGTACATGTGTGAGCTGTCTATCATGTGATTTTGTTGCTTTGTGACTATTTTGCTCAGAAACAACAAAAATGAAAAATAAGTGGAAATATTGGTAAATGAACTGTCTGTTCTGATTGTTTGTTCCGCAAAGAGAATTCGAGATACAGTGCAAAAACATGGCTATTTTTACACTGTAAACCACCAACAGTCATGTTTATTCTGATTTTTCCATTCCTAACAACCATTTGGGTGTAACAAATAATTTCTTATAGAAACATTTTATTATGCTTTTCCCCCTTACCCTCACAGACAAACAGAATTCAGGGATCTGCTACACATGAAAGCGGGTGAATTTGATTTCTTCTTGGACTCTCATTCACTATTGCTTAGCACTTTTCATGTTACTAGTCACAGAAAAGCTTACAATATTTGATTAACTGCTCAGAATATCAAACATTGCTTGATATTACTGGAGATTTCCATAATGGAGAAAAACATATTGATGAACTATGCACACTACATGAGCAGTCGTTGAAAGAGCATGCTGTGAATGCTGTCAGCAGAATGCTGTCTCTGAGCTGGAACAGGTAGTAGCTGAGCCCTAAAATTAGTCAGTGACTGGGAAATTGGGGCTAAAATCATTTCGCGTGCAGTAGGATTAAAATGATATTTAAGAGACTTTGATAGTCTGAGCATAATAGGTGGGGAAAGTGGGGTAAAAAACAGAAAGCTTGGAATGAATTTTCTGCTTCTCATTATTTCATATTGCTTTATATTTCACCACATTTCATTAAGCAAACATATCATCTTGTCTTTTAAGGCCATATGAGCATGAATAAGTAGGGGGAAAAAACACACATAAACCACAATGCTTTTTAATATCATCAGTTTTGCCTAACCCTAGTCAAATTTTGAAAACATCCAGTCAAATATGCACAAATAGCGCCGTCTAGTTTTATTACACTCTGGGCTTTCAAAGTGAAATGATAAATGATTTAGGGAAAATGTATGAAAGGAATGAAGCTTCTCTGTCCTAAAGTGTTCCTCTTGTTGTAGGAGTTGCCTACCAGCCTGCCCTGTGTTTTAAACAGCATATCCAATACCTTTAACATTGATTCTTGTGCCTGTGGTTACTGTGCCCTTGCATTTTAGCTGCACTTAACCAGGGGAATGATGGGAGTGCCATCTTAACTTAAGAATTGCAAGGTCTTTTATTATGGCTTGGGTTTCAGGATTGTTTTGCTTGACACTCTAGAAAATGTTTATAAGGATGACAGAGGAATCCCCCCCCCCCCCCCCCGTCCTTTTCTCCTATTTTTCTTCTCCACACTCTCTCCTTTCCATCTGTGGGGATGTGTGCTATCTGCCCCAGGAATGAATTTTGGAGGCTTATCTCTGCTTTTCCTAGCTGTGGCGGTGAGGATGTGTTAAGGCGCCTGTCTCCAGACAGGAATGACGAGCTATCTAAACTGATAAGGCCACGGCTGGCTTGAGAATTGTAACAAAGCCAACGGCTCGGCTGCGGGTGGGTACACATATGTGAAGGGAGGTTAAAAGCAATTACCTTCCCACAACAAAGGAGTCATTCCTGTTAGCTCATGGCAATGCACACCTGATGGGATGGAAAGAAAGGTGAAATCTGCATGCATCGCCTGATTCCTTTAATGGCATCCCAAATCACTAAAAAAAGGATACAAAAAGCAAAAGTTTGATTATGTTTGATGTGAGGTCAGTAACCGATACTGACCCAATGCTGTGGTTCACCTCACTGTCTGGTTCTGCCTGATTCATCCTGATACTCTGCTTCTTCTTAGAGCTTTTGCTACTGTGTATGGTTCCAGAAAGACACCCTAATTGGACACAGTTGCCCAAGACTCACCCAGTGTTCTATTCTTGTTTAAAACTCATCTTAGTACTCATTCACACTATGTTCATATATGGTGAAATTTTTTTCAACACACTTGCAGGTCAATTTGGTTCTGTAGTATCGAATTGTAGAAGAGTAATGATTTATAATTGCACTATTCAGTGTTACCTAGAAGGGAATGGATTTCCTTTTGAGTCTAGTTCCTTTCAGGGTTTCTTCCTCATATCATCTCAGGGAGTTTTTTTTTCTATTCCACTGTTTCCCTCTGGCTTGCTCCTCTGTGACAATGTCCATCACTAAACATGCTGTACAAATAAATCTGATTTTGTATTCAGTTGATTATTTACAGCCAAGATTTTAAAAAGTAGAGAATGTACAGAGGGTTTGAACTGACGCCAATTTCCCATCATGCCCCCTCAGTCATTCTGATTGCCAAAACATACTGCAAACTCTTTTATATTTTAGACATCTTTTTTGTGTTCTCAGAGCATTCGAAGTGAATGCTAACATTGCCATTCAGTAAGTTAGCCTTTCTGCCACTCAGTGGGTATAACGGAATTCCACCTACAGTGATGTCACATGCATACCCTCAATGAACCCGCCCTCAACCCCCTCACCAACCCCCAAACCCCCGATCCCACCACCTCTTACGGTTCAGTGCAAGAGCTTGGTTGTAACTGGCCCAAGCTGGCAGCACCAAAAAGCCTTTGGCACATCTTTGTCTTGCCCTCAAACAAATGGATTAGACAAGCCCTGCACCTCCTCTTGGTAACCATGGCAACACTCACAAGTGGGCAACACAGACCCCAAAGCCCCTACCTATGCTTGTGCCCTCTTCCTTTCTCAGGCTACACACACATACTGTCAGGCCACACACATTGTCTGTCAAGTGCAGATGCCCATCTGGATCTACTGACACCCCCCCCCAAATTCCACCCCACCCCACCCACCCTGGACCTCTCACTCTCTATTCTTTTACTGCTCATTTACTGTCGACTTCCATAGGCAGACAGTGATGCACATCACACAGCTACACCATGAACTAATTGATTATAGATGCTGTCAGAGTTGGTGTTAAATTCAAACATACTTTAAGAGAAAATGGCATGCTGGGAGAAGGCAAAGGATTTTAGAAATCACAAAAGAGCACCACTTTATAATGGAAAATTATGAGCTCCTTTGTTTATATCAGTGTGTATGTTATGCAGTCATGAGTGAGGTTGTAGACTGGACAAGTTTAGTGGTCTGTGCAAGGGAGGAAAAGACCATTTGATTACTGTGTTTATTGTGCCCTTTTTTCAGATTCAACATTCTAGAGAGGATTATACAAGTGTCTGAATTTGCATCATAGCCACGATTTACTATGGAGAAGTCAGGTAATACTGATGGATAAATCATTATTCTTATTTGTAATCAAGTTCATGTATGTAATTATATATGAGTTATTATTTCTATTCCTTTTATATATTTATATTTTTAATCCAGAAACAGTAATGAAAGAAGAGAGATAAAGTGAGCAAACAGAGAGACAGAAAGAGAGGAAGAGAGAATAGGAAACAGAACAGTCAAACTAGAGGAAGACAGAAAAAAAGAGCCATTATTTTTACATATTCAAGTACAGCAGTTCTTTCTTCACATATACTACCATAGTAGGAAACCAGAAAAGTCGGTACTGATCCAGTGCCCCATGAGCCAAAAGGGTCAAGGGCCTTGCTCAAGGGCCCAACCATGACAGCTTGACAGTGCTGGGACTTAAACTCATGACAATCTGATCAAAGGCCCAGAGCCTTAATGACTGAGGCACCATTACCCCAAGAAATAGAGAACAGAGACAGGTTCTGAAAGGCTATGAAAGCAAGAAAGAAAAAATGGCAGAGGAGAAAGTCAAAGAAAGAAAAACAGAGAAGAAAAGAAAAGCACACGACTATAGTGAGTGAACATGAATGGGTGAAGAACCTGTTGTTTAAAAGAAGCTGATGTATTGAATTTGACAGCCAGACTGAGACGTTGAAGAATGGCCATGGTGAGTGAATCTGTCCCATGGAAATGTGTCATGAAGGCAATTCCATTAACATCTTAATAAAGGCCGCAAGGGATCAGGAGAGCTTTGAGGCAGCGGCTACAGCTTTAAACGAGTGGCTACAGCTGAAAAAGAAACAGAGGGCTGAACAGTTGCTCTGGCACCGGCTCAGCTTAGGAGCACTGTGGTGACACTGTTTTTGTTTTCATAGGACTGTTAGTCTTCCCAAAGGACTGGCCTTAGTGTATGGATGGTCCATCATGGTCCACTAACTCTCGCCTCCTCTGTGGGTTTTTTTTTCTTTCATTTACCATCTTCTTCTCCATCTGCCAAAGTGAAAATTCAAACAAAAGGCTTTGTTTTGGCAAGTTGGCAGCTGCAGGGCAGAAACATCAAGACATGAGCTGGACATTTCTCAACAGCAAAGGGAGTACACTAACCATTTTCCTGCCATTCATCTTTTTTCACTGTCTCTCTCTGACCCTCTGTCTATCTTTCTCTCCATCTTCACTTGTTGTCCTTCTTGAGAAGGACAAGAGAAAAGCCCTGACAAAAACACATACACACATGCACTGCACTTCCGCAGTTCACAGCACTACGCTCCTGGCTAGGGATTAGTACTATTACAGAATAATCAGATGACTGTTTTTTTAATCGACAAATTGAACTATTATCCTGGGCCATATTATTATTATTAAAATTATTATGCACTATGTCAGTTCAATACCTACTATTACTTTCTATCATTTTAACTGCAGCTACCTCTTTAACCAATATGTCACTTTATTATTATCACTATCACTTTATCCCTTGTTTTTCATTCTATGCCATCACTATCACTTTATCCATGTTATCCCTTGTTTTTCTTTCTATTCTTAAGAATATTCATGGTGAGGTGTGTTGTTTTATAAGATGTCTTAAATGCTAACTGGAATTTAAATTTCCTGAAGGGAACATCCCTAAGGGATTAATAAAGTTTCTATCTAGCTAGCTAGCTACATCAGCACATTTAAAAAATCCTTAGAATGCGTCTACATTTATTTTAGCCTCTGCACTGGGTGAATCATTTCATGGATTTGAGTTTTGACTGAATCATATTAAAGGTCAACATCTGCTATGCATTTTTTGATTGTTTGGGTTGTTTTTGCAATGCTTAATTGTTTTTAGAAGTGGGTTTGCCTTCCATCAAACACAGCAGATAAGTGTCAATTTTCACCAGCATTTCAGCCATTTAAAGCATGAGCTAATGTACACTATATAGTGGCATGTACAGACTGCAGGCAGGTATGGTGTGAATTCAAGATATTACTGGTCTAGTGGGAACATGTTGTGTATTACTCCATGGTATTTTAATTTTATTTTTCAATCTTAGATAGACACGTGTGTCAAACTGTACTAAATCAGGGGCCTATATGTGGACACATTACCTCATCGTTAATATGAACAAGGCAAAATTAAAAATGCCGATTTCTTTAAACCATGACACATAAATACTTTGTCTGTACACCCCAATATCAATTAGGTTCCATGATATTTTATGTAATATGAGAATAATGACATTATTCTATTTCACTTATCAAGTGAAATGCTCATGCATCAAGTCTGCTCTATACTAGTGTGCAGATTTTGAATGAAGATCGCAGAGCAAAGAGTAAGAACACACAGTTGATGTGACTATTATTTTATAGAATATTATTATTATTGGGCGGCACGGTGGCTGAGTGGTTAGCACTGTCGCCTCACAGCTGGGTTTGAGCCCCAGGTTCGGCACGGGTGCCTTTCTGTGTGGAGTTTGCATGTTCTCTCCGTGTTCGTGTGGGTTTCCTCCGGGTACTCCGGTTTCCTCCCA
>JAQMCW010000015.1:13981627-13991770 GCA_030068335.1 Chrysichthys cranchii | reverse complement strand
ATGTTTATCAGTACATTACAGAAAATAATGAACTTTATCACAATATGCTAATTTTTTGAGAAGGACCTGTATATGTTAGTGCGGATGTTGACTATACGAGTGAGCCACAATCCCACAGTGAGTAAGAGAGAAAAGTTGTGGTCACGTGAGGCTCGGCAGACGAAGCGTATGTATACAACTCGTATTGCAAGACCTCACTCGTTCATCAAGTCAAAATTTACTCGCAATCCAAGGTTCCATTGTAATATGATGGGGCCATGAGTTCAGTGTATAGACAGATTAACTGAAAAATTAGAAAATAATTTATTTATTTACAGACGTGTAACTATGGAATCTAATGATCACTGGTTATAAGCTAAAAAATTCTGATTAATCAACATGAGACAGGATACACAGTGAAATTATAAAGGATTGTCATCCAATAAATGAGTCTCTGTTTAGCATATAAACATTAAAAAGACAACCAATGTATAAAATTATATGGTGCACATAATTTACATGGTCAACATGCACAAATAAGAACAAGCTTTGAAATGACCCAGGTTCTCAGGTACTGTATTGACTCTTACCCTCATATTGTAATACAACATATTTTAATGATGTATTTTTATGTTAGTCCAAGTCAAAGGTCAATTGAAGATGTGGAAGTCATCTATGAGGAGCTGCTGCATGTCAAGGCTGTTGCCCATCTGTCCAGTTTTGTGAGTGATAACTTTAAGTACAGCTTCCCTCTGCCTTTGTAATACAGTCATGCATCCACCCCATTTATCCCTATGTTGATGCTTCTAGGTGCGGAAAGAGCTGGCTGCTGTACTTGTGTTTGAGTCCTACGCCAAGGCAGGCACAGTGTGTGAGTGCAAATTCAAACTGACATTTAAATAGCAGTGGGTATGGGCAGAGAATAGTCCTAATTGACATGCCTGTGTTAAGGTGATACAGGCTATGCTTATATGCAGGAAAAACATCAAACCACAGTGATGAATAATGTATAGATGTTACATGGTGGATTAACATTATTTAACTATGCATTTCATAGAGCTGGACCTTGCAATGTTGAATTGGAAGTGTAGGCTGTGCAGCTGCTGCTGATTATTATGGTGGCCCTGAAGTGCAAAACACAACCACAAATAGGGAATCACAACAGCAAATCACAAAACACAACTTCAAATCACAGAACGCAACAATAAACCCCAAAACACAATAGCAAAATGGAAAAACACAACAGCAAAACCAAAAACACCAGATCACAAAACACAACCATATTAACTTCTACTGGAAGGTAGGAATAGGCTATGAACAAGTATCATCATTGATTGGACAGTCACACTGTGTCTTTTTGTAAGCATGAGCCTTACTGATGATGAAACTTTGATGATGATGGGTTTTTTTAATCTGGTAATTGATGTTTTTAATTTTCTTCCTGACATAATTTGAGGACTTTTAAAGACTGAAAGCTCTTATAAAAAAAAAAAAAAAAAAAAAAAAAAAAAAAAAAAAAAAAAGCTTTTAAAATCTCTATAGGCTAATTAAATGTCAAATTTGTCTTTGTAAGCACACATGATCACATAACACATTAATTTGGTTGCAGGGCCTGTTGAATGAAAACATCATGAATATAATAAAAAATCCAAATAAAAACAAGCAAGCACTCAGACTTCAAACTGGAGACTGAAAACAAAATAAGATTATGGTAATTCAGTCATGCCTACCATACTGTCATCTGTTTCCATTCAAGTGCTTGAAAAGTCACAGTCAAACTTTTAAAGTTTCAATTACAGAGAAACTTTTTAAACCAAAGAACATGGGCGTCATGTTTTTGGGGAACATTTTAACATGGTCATGGTTTTATGTTTTAGGCTTTGCTGTTGTGTTGTGGGATTTGTTGTTGTTTTTTGTGATTTGCTGTTGTGATTTGTGATTTGCCATTCTGTTTTGCACTTCACGGCCACTGAAGAATATGTAACAGATCTGTAAATCTTATCATTGAGCTCACCCTCATTGCCTGAAGACCTTAATAAACAATTAAAAAAAATATTTTGCTGGAAAACTAATAGTTGTTAAATTGATTAGCCACCCATACTGATAATTGAGTTGTGTGTATTTTTGTTTGTTTTTGTTAAATATTCTGATCTCTTACAGATATTCTTAGGTCAAACGTTCTTCAGTAACAGCATGGTTATTTGTGTATTGTAAGATCACCGCTGATGTTCTTGCTATTCATTGTGATGCTATTTCAGTGTTCAGGCAGGGCGACAAAGGCACATCCTGGTATATCATCTGGAAGGGATCTGTTAATGTTATCACACATGGCAAGGTAAATCTAACAGGATGGACCTTTGTTACACTGACACTTTTTGCAAAACTGCTTTGTGTGGTGGCCATTTATTCTTTACATTGAATGGCCTGTTTGGAGGATAAAGTTTCATGTTCCTTGTTCCGTGTGTGTGTGTGTGTGTGTGTGTGTGTGTGTGTGTGTGTGTGTGTGTGTGCATGCGTGGTTGAGGGCTTGGTGACCACCCTGCATGAAGGAGATGACTTTGGCCAGCTTGCTTTGGTGAATGATGCTCCTCGTGCTGCCACCATCATACTGAGGGAAGACAACTGTCACTTTCTGAAAGTAGACAAGCAAGATTTTATTCGAATACTCAAGGTAAACTACAAAAGTGTTGTGGCATGTAATGCTGAATTACCAGATGAGAAGGTATATGCATAGATATTTTCAATGCTTATCTAGCAATCTTTGAAAATAAACACGCTAATGCTGTTGTAGAACGTGGAGGCAAATACGGTGCATTTGGAGGAACACGGGAAAGTCGTCCTTGTCCTAGAGAAAAGCTCAAGTCTGGATGCACCCCTTCAGGGAGGTAGGAGCAACAAGTAAGTAAAACATAGCTCTGTCCTGACATATTGTTTTGCATGTCCAAAACATTAACAATAGACCTCCCCTACCCCCACAGATACTGCATAGTGCCTATATGGAAGGTTAAAAGTGGTTTATAGTTGTCATTGCAAAAATGTGCCAATATAAAGGCCCCTTTTCCCAAATGTTTTGAGGGATCCCAAACATTTGCCTTGTTTGCCTCTCCTGTCAAGTACCCCTCACAGCAGCCTGCTGGCTGGGGCAAGGCTGGATGGGCAAAATGAGATACATATCATGCACTTACCACAGATAGGGGCTATGATGCATAAGGTGCTGCGGGATTGGGCAGGGCTTATCCGATTCATGGCTCTGTGACTATGGCGGCCTTGAGAGACTATATTTGTTTGCCATCATGGCTTAATTTAAGGCTTTTTTGAGCAGGGCCATGGGATTTCCATAATTGCGGTTTGAACACAGAAAGCAACAAAAAATAATGTGTAACCTATTTAAATTACAGCACTTTATGAATAGCTTTTAGCTTTTTAATTTTTCACATTTTGGATCACACTATGTTTTTTGATATACATTTGGATTGACTGTAGCCTAATGATTAGGAAAGCTCTGGAAAAAATTAAGAGACCATTTCAATTTTTTCTTAAATCAGCATCTCTGTGTACGGCAGCCATTTTATTCCAGGGTCAGTGGTGGAAATCCAACAGAAGCACACAACATTTTACTTAAAGAAATACTGATTAGGTGAATACCTAAAACAAATCTTTTTTTTTTAACCTGTCCTGTCCTGACAGTTTGGCAAACAGTATGGGAATTCTGGTTGCCTGTAGTGTCAAGGCAGTTTTGATCTACAACTGGGGGAATCTGAGCTATTCTCCTTAAACTAGTGAGAATATTGCATGTTCCCCCTCTTGCCGAGTTTACTTTTATATCTTTATTTATTTCAGGCAACCGACTGGACAGGTAGAGGCAGGCATGCAAAACAGAGACAAACAGACCACAAGGAAGGGGGGGACAAGCATATAGAGAGTTAAAACAAAATCAATGGCTATATACAAAATATTAGTAACTATAATGATGCTGATGATAATATTTTTATTATTATTATTATTATTATTATTAACACTGATCAAATCTCTAAAGATTTCCCTAGTCGTCTAATATGATTCTGCTAATGTGAAAATGTGTTAATGTGAGCTGGTTTGTCACTGGAAGTGGTGGTGGTTGTTGATGTGGTGGCTATGGTTGATGTTGTCGGGGGAGTACAGCGCTCCCCACTCCCAGCCCACGGTAAAGGCAAAAGGGACCTGGTAATCCAGCCCCTGAGCAACCCCCCACAATGCAGGGACCCATGGATGCATGCCCCCTGAGACAGCCACCAACCCATACCCAGGGAGAAAGCAACAAGTAACTGAGGAGATCCGCATGGGGGGATGGGGTGGACAGCGAGACCCGAAGTACCACCCGCAACCCCCCCCACTGGCACAGATCAGGCCCAGAGCCAAGGGCCCCCACTGGCCAGGGCCCCCACCGTGGTGACCCAGCCACTCAACCCCCAGGGCACCACAGGAGGGCCAGAGAAGAGCCCACCAAAGGAGGCCTCCATCTGGCCAAGATCAGACCTCCCCATCCCATCCAGAAGGGTCTGGAGAGCCCAAAAGGCACTGTTGCACCCCGGGCAGAGCCAAATCCCCTCCCAGGCCTGGCTCCCCAGCAGGACATACCGGAGTTCCCTGCAGTGACCCAGCTAACCGGCCCCCAAGGCACCGCAGGAAGATCAGAGGAGAGTCCACCCCCACCCCCCCCAGGAGCAGAACCTGGGTGACCAGGGAGCGTCAGCCCCCCCACCCAGCCAAGACCAGATACCCCCACCCCATAAGAACCCTGGACCACCACTGGTGGCCCCACCCAGTCCCCCACCCAGAAGAGGGGCCCACCCGTTCCGGCCACAGCCCCCCCGCAACCCCGCGTGATGTTACCACCTGGTTGGCCCCCCGCGCCGCCAACACTGGGCCAAAGACAGGGAGATGGGGGGAGGACACTCAGCCCCATCGCACCCCCGTTTGTGAGAGATGAATTTGTGTATATGTGTGAAGGTGTTTTGTGTGTGTGTGTGTGTGTGTGTGTGTGTGTGTGTGTGTCTCTAAGTTGCTTTGAAATTCGGGGTTGCATGAGGGTCCGATCGCTGACAGACGGTATAGTCCCCCACCTCTTCTCTGCACCCTCAAGGCCCTAATGTAATATGGAATGTGTGAATGACTAGGAGTCTATTAAAATTGGGGAGAGAACAGTTAGCGCGCATGCACCCCACCGCTGGCAAACAGCAGAGTGCCACCTGTCCCGATCCCAGCCCCGACCCCCTCATCCCTAGTGCCATGTGGTGTCTAATGTGCAGGTAAAAAAAAAGAGGACCCTAACCCTAGTGTTATGTGGGATGTGGTGTTAGGCACAAGGGAGCGATGAGGGTATGCAATGAGTGCCCTCCCACCAATGTCTGGGCCAGATCCCCAACTGGCCCTGACTAATCCCAGTCCACAAACCCACGCAAGCAGTGGGGGAACCCAACCGAGGTGCCCGGGTGTGTCACAGGTAGCCTGACCTCAGGGGGACCTACCCCAAAGGTGAGGATCAGAGGAGCCCTGCCCTACCGCGCATGACAAGACCCCATCCAGTGGCCAGGGATAGGACATCCCCAGACCTACCAGTGAGAAGAGAGCTAGTCTAGCCAGGCTTATTCGTGGTGGCTTGAATTTCCATAGAAATTTAGAAATTACCAGTCCAGTGATTTGAGCCAAGCTAATGGGAGTTTATTCAGAACCATTGAAAATATGTAATTGATTTTTGGCAGGATCATCATTTTGATTGTTGCTATTCTACCCATAAGTGATGTAGGGAGAGTACTCCACCTTGTGAGGTCATTTTCTATCTTTTTCGGTAGAGGATTATGATTTAGTAATGTTAGATCTGACAGTTTGGCAGAAATGTTGATACCATGGTATTTAATGTTCCCTGCTTGAAGTGGGATATTTGGGTCAAACTGGAAGTCACAAGATATTGATAGGACAATTGATTTGTTACAATTAATGGAGTAAGCTGAGATGGAAGAGAACTTGTCTATGAGCATTATGGTTTCAGAAAATGAGCCTTGTGTGTTTTGAAGAAAAAGAAGTACATCGTCTGCATAGAAGCTAATTTTATGAGTCATATTTGCTGTTTTAATCCTTTTAATACTATTATTTTTTCATATTGCATCTGCTACTGGTTCAATAAATAAAGCGAACAGTGAGGGAGATAGTGGACAACCTTGCCTAGTGCCCCTTCTGAGATTGAAGCTTGTAGAAATTTGGTCATTGGTTATTAAACATGCTGTAGGTGAGCTGTATAGTATTTTAATCTAAGATAAGAAGTTCTCTCTGAATCCGAATTTCTGTAATGTTGCAAATAGAAATTTCCAATTGACCCTGTCAAATGCCTTTTCTGCATCCAGTGAGACAATCATGGCTTCCTTATTTTGAATGCTGCAGTAATCTATTAGATTGATTAGTCTCCTCATGTTATTTAGTGGACTGTTGGCCTTTAATAAACCAGGTTTGCTCTAGGTATATTATAATAGGTATACACTGTAACTGTTTCAGTTCTACTAGCCAGTTCATTGCTGATGATTTTAGATCTGCATTAATGAGTGATATAGGTTGATAGCTAGATGGAAACACAGGGTCTTTGTCTGGTTTGAGAACGAAGTTGATATCTGCACAATTCATGTTTGGGGGAAGTTTGGAGGTTTCTTTAATTTCAATCACCATTTTATGAAAAACCGGTGCTAGCATAGGCCAAAATGTTTTGTAGAATTCTGCCGGAAAGCCATCTGGACCTGGGCCCTTCCTGTTAGGCATGCGTTCTAATGCTTTGTAAAGGTCTATTATTGAGAGAGGTGACCCAAGAGCTTTGATTTGTACATCATTCAATTTTGGCAAATCAATGTTGGTCAAAGATTTCTCTATTTCCCCATCAGAGGATTTATTTCAGGGGAGTATAATTTCATATAAAAGTCCCTCAATATCTTATTTATTTCTTCTGGAACTTGAGTTGTTTCCCCATGGAGTATTTAACTGAGGAAATTGTTACTTTTCTTTTTTGTGTTTAAGTTGGTTTGCTAAAAACTTACTTGATTTGTCACTACTTTCTTAATTCATTCAGCTTTATTTTAGAACTCCTCAGCTCATTCAACAAGTCATGTATCTGTGAGCAATGATATATTCAATCTCCATCGCCTAAATGGTGGTATTCCTGCTTTAATAGTGATGGTCATAGTGATAGGAGCATGGTCACTGATCATAATGGGATGAATTTGTGTGTCAAATATGTCCTTCATAATTGAGTTGTTGGCAAGAAAAAAGTCTATACATGAATGTGAGTGGTGAACTGGTGAAACAAAAGTGTATTCTTTGAGAGTGGGATGGCATGAACGCCAAGCATCACACAAGCCGAGGTCAATCATGTATTGTTTGATTGTTTCAGTTGACTGGCAAAATCAGTGACTAGCTGCTTTACTGATTTGGGCTAATTCTGGATTTAGTACCAAGTTAAAGTCTCCTCCTACTACAACTTCTGTATCTGAGTGTGTTGATAGTGCTGTAAAGAAATGGTGGAAGAAGGGTGGGTCGTCACTATTTGGACCATATAAATTAGTGATTCATATCTCTTTGTTGTATATTAAAATTATGAATCTTCCTTCCGGATCTATGATGGTGTCCCTACAGGTGAAATTTATTCGTTTTTTAATTAAAATTGCTACCCCTCTTTGTTTTGAGTTATAATTAGCCAAATACACATGAGGAAATTGTAATGACTTTAGTGTATTCTGTCCTGTTTTGGATATGTGAGTTTCTTGCAGTAGGATAATATCTCCCTGTAACATTGTTAGATATTCTAAGATTTTATGTCTTTTTGTATGTGAACCAATTCCAAATACATTCCAAGTGACAAAGCATAATGAGTTTATGCTAAACTAACTTAAGCCAAGCTTGTGTTAAATTAAGCCCACTCGAGTATAATCTAGAGTTATAATGGAAAGATGTGTGTGTGCTATGTGTATGTAAAGATAAGATTTGTGTGGGTTTGAGAGTGTGTGTGTGTGTGTGTGTATGTATGGGAGTGTGTAAATCCCTACGTGTGTATACAGGTGATACTTCCAGATAGATCATTTGCAAACGTCAATACTGATAAGTTACCATTAAAATTACAATGAGAACAACAAAAACTACAACAATAACAACCATTATAGCAGCTATTGTGAAACATAAAACATAAGTGTTTAGGGGTGGTGGGGGATAGGGAATGTTCCGGAATTAACCGAAAAGAAAGGGGACAAAGTAGACAACGCAGACTAAACATTAACTATGCACTCGGAATTTATATTAAATGGCCATACTTACTATTTAATTTGTTTACTTGATAGATAAAGTTTGTGATACCTTAGATGGAGGTGCCTCGGTAGAGCCAGGGTGTGGTTTCCTGGTTGCGAAATAATTGCCCGTTAATATATAGTTTGTCTACTGAATTCACGGACCTTTTCATGCGCTTGTTTTCTTTGGAGAGTTTCGCCATACCTTCCGTGAGAGATTCTCTCGGACTCTCAGAGGATCTTGTTTTCAGAAGCGAGTGATTCTACCTGTTTTTGACTGTACTCCAGGGAATCGCGCAGCCCTTGAAACTCCCTGTGGAGAACTTTGACCAGGGCAAACCGAGCATCAAAACTGGTGAGTTTGCTGTCAGTGGATTCTCATATATCACCATACTCCTTATATGGTGTTGGAGGGTTGTTAGGTGAGCAATTTGCAGGGGTTCTTTTTGAGGAAGGGGTCATTTGGTTCTTCTTGATGATACAGTGGTAGCACTCATCCACGTAATCCTGTAGCTTGTCCAAGGTTTCCTCGTCCAGGGCGTAAAGAATGAATAACAGTATTTAAGCAATAAGATACTTTAAATATTATTTTTGGCTTGTTTAAGATGGCTATCGAACTTAAGTTAGCTGTTTGTTTGTTCTAGATGGATGTTGAATAATGCACAGTTCTTGCGAGGTCTCACAGCATACTCACCAACCACCCATACTGCATCTGTCCTCTAGCACTCCAAACAAATCTTAGCTAATAGGGAAAAGTATAAAATGGACATTTGTATTCCAATCAAATTTAAGGTACTGCTAGCCCTGTTTTTTCCATCCACACTGGTCCTATTGCAACTGGTCTATGCTTCATGCCAAAAGACTTAAAAAAAAAAAAAAAAAAAGTTTTGATTGAGAAAATGGTTGCAGTTCTGACTTTATTGTCAAAGGGACACAGTGAGCATCAGGTTGCTTCCATCCTCAGAATTTCAAAGAAGGCAGTCCATAAGAACAAGGTCAAGCAGATACTGAGGACAACAAATTACAGACTGGCAGAGGGTGAAAACAATTCTCCACTGACCAGGATGATCGTCAACTCCTTCAAATGTCACTCAACAATTGTAGGATGACATCAAGTGACCTAAAAAAGATTGGTAAATAGCAACTAGGGTTAAGAACATGGCAAGGACAGGTTTGCTGATGACCCAAAGGATTGGGCCATAGAGGACTGAAGTAAGGTCAGTTTCTCTGATGAGTCAAATTTTCAGCTTTTGCCATCATCTGGATATCTAATACTTAGATTGAGACCTGGAGAGGCCTACAAGCCTCAGTGTGTTGCACACACTGTGAAATTTGTTAGAGGATGGGTGATGATCTAGGAGTGCTACAGCAAGGCTGGTATGGGGCAGATTTTTGTTGGGACACATATATCCAGCCATGTACAAAGATATCCTGGAAGAAAACTTGCTTCCTTCTACTCTTACAGTGTTCTGTCATTCTGAGGATTGGGTTTTCCAGCAGGACAATGCTTCATGCAATAGAGTCAGGCCAATCAAGGTGTGGATGGAGTACCACAGGATCAATACTCCGTCATGGCCAGCCCAATTCCCAGATCCCCAGATAGTCACTTATATGATTGCATTTGTTTGCATCTTTGAAGCTCACTCACTGCATTAGTTTACTGGTCAATACATTTATTAATCTTTTAAACTGCTTCATATGTTTAAAGTTTAATTACATTTTAGTATATTAGCATACATACAGTACCAGTCAAAGGTTTGGACACTCTTTATTTTTATTAATCTTTATTAAATACACTTCATGTCTTAAAGTAATGATGAACTGTCATTTCGTAGTGTATATGTGTGTGTGTGTGTGTGTGTGTGTA
>JAQMCW010000015.1:13936159-13947472 GCA_030068335.1 Chrysichthys cranchii | reverse complement strand
AATTCAAAAATTATTTTTAAATATATACACACACACACACACCCCCACACACACACACCCCGTCCCCCCATCCCCCAGTTCAGTGTTTGGTTTGTCTCAGTTCACTACTTCACATCATCAGTGTAATTGATCAATTTCAGGCCAATGATTCCATTACAAAAGAAATAAAATAAGGCATGTGACATGTGATAAAGACTGCATACACAAGGAGTCTGAACACTGAATTAGTCACATATGCAAAGATGAGATGCACAGAAAAACAAAACAAAACAAAAATAGCATTTCAGTTTCAATTTCAGTTAAGCCATTACAGTACAAAGCAAATATACTTTCTCTTATGAGTCATTTGCAAAATGATTATTGCAGTATTTGTCAAAATGTAATGCTTGGCTCAATACAGTGTTGAGAAGCTGTTGTGAGATGAAGCAACAGTTCTATATGATCATAACGGTCATAACCTTCAGTCAAGTTACTTAGCGGTGTGTTCCAAGTGGTAAACTGAAATAAAAACATCATCCATGCATAGCTATATGGATAACTGAGGCAGAATAAATACAAAGAGCAATTTGTACAATTAAACCACCTGTGTAACTTTAAGAGCTATATGATCATCTCTGTCTGTAATTAATATGTAAACCTAACACAAGAGCACCTTTTTAAAAAAAAAAACAAAAACAAACAAACAAAAAAAAACCTCATCATACAAACATATGGTTCAATCCACTTTCATATGAATATATGCAAAAACTTTCACATGCACGCACTCATTTTCTGTCTGGTCTAACAACAATTTTTCTTCTTTGTATAGTGCATACAGAACATTTTGTACACATAAATATCTGAAGAAGCATTTTGGATTAAATTATTTTACCAGATAAAGTAGGGTTTTGTAATCAGGGCAAAAAAAAATTCTTGATACTGTAGAAAATCTTGATTGAACATCTCTTATTTCAAAGCACAATACAAATAAAATGTAACAAAATTTCAGATGTTTTGCTGTCAGTCAAGAAATTCCAACAACAGGGTAACAAAAATAAAAAATGAATATTCATGATAAAAAGTAGAAAGTTTTTCCCAAGCGTAAAATGCTTCTTTGCTTAGACCACTGCACAGCATTGAGAACACCTTCAGATTTACAGTATATTACTGGTACTGACGAGCCAGTAATAACAAAATATAATGCCGAGTTATAATATTAAACCAATGAAACTTATTTAATCCATTGCTACACCACGTTTAAGCTGTTTCCCAGCTAATGGTTTTCAGACTGTCACAATTTTTCAGAGTTTCCATACAGACTGCTGGTCATCCTACATTGCAGGGTTTTTAGGAGTTTAGCAGTCCGATGGACAGCACCTCAGCAGCAACTTAGCGGGTGTAGCTGTGGTGCTGAAGGGACAGTGCTACTCCCTCCCAACGAAAAAAAAATTGCAGCACCATTGCTGTTTTTGACCAGCATCTCACATATGATTGGACAGCGTTGCTGCGTAACACTGCAATGCTGACACACTCTAAACACTCACCCTCCTCGTGAAGAGGACAGAAAAAAAACAAAACAAATGGCAGCATTCGAGTGATCATATTCCTGGATGAACACCCCTGTTGATCCTGGATCTCCCTCTATGCTTTTGCAGCTGAAAGTGAAGGATCTCTTCCCTGCAAGTGCTGACACTGGCCTGGTCCACCCAGCTGCCTTTCTAGAAGCATTCAGCTGCTGCCAGTCTCCTGCCACACCTCTCTCTCACTGGAGAAGACACCCCGCATCTCAGCACAATCACCTTCACTATTTTTTCGTGTTTTTTTTTTTTTTTTTTGCCTTTTTCACTGCTGCCCTCCCTTTTATCCCCAAAAAACCTGCCTGTGTGTGAACTCTACTGTCGCTCTACTGTGTCTATGTTCCTCTGCCAGACTTGCTGCTGACACCTGTTGGAGTATGCAGGCAGAGGACGCAGACCTGTAACCTGTCATTTGCTGAGGGCCAGCCTACAGCTAGCACAGATGACTGAGGAGATTGCCCAAGGCCTGCACACAGCTGGGCCATCCCAGTTACCACTGAGGCATCCTGAGGGCCACCATGGCACCGCCCCAGTAGGGCTGCTCCCTGCCCTTCCAAACCCACCGCCACCTACCAATGAACCCCATGCCAACTGAATCTGACCAGTGTAGGCCAAGCAGGCCATCAGTGTCACCTCTGGCAGAAAAAGATTGGCCTTGCTTCAGCAAGGATCAAACATCCAGACACTCCAAACCGGCTGCCAGCTCATGCACCAAATCTGTACTCCTTGCATGCAAAGAGATGACTGCTGATGCAGAAGGTGAGTCACCTTCTACTAATAACCCTCTCTCTCTATTGTCTCAGCAGGTGACAAGGGAGGGAACTTCTAGCAAGAGCAGAAAGAGGATGACCACCTGAAGCATTGTTGGAGCCAGGTGCTGGAGATTGAAGTCTCGGACTCCAGGGAAGCCCTTAGCAGCAACCTACTTCTTGGTGAAAAATGGGCTCCTGTATCATCACCATCCCTGCCGTAGGGCCCTAAAGACTGCTCATGGTGCCCCGGTCCAAGATAGACATTGTAATGCACCTGGCCCACACCCACCCACTCAAGGGTCACCTGGAGTAGAGAACACCCTGGAAAAGATCAGACATTTTTTTCACTGGCCTGGTATGGTAGCGGACATGAAGAACTTTATTCACCAATGCATGCGTTGCCAACGTACTGCACCTTGGGTGGCACTGCCCATCAGAGACATCCCATTTGAGCAGGTGAGAATGGACCTGGTGGGGCCACTCCCAGTCTGCCTGGGGTCATGAATACATACTGGTCATCATGAACTTTGTCACCTGATATTCTGAAGCCATCCTAGTGTGAAGAGAGACCTCCAAAGCCATTGCCAAATAACTGCTCTTCCTTTTCTCTTCTGTGAGCATACCAAAGGACATCCTGGCTGACTAATGTACCCCTTTTATGTCAAAACTCACCTCTGAACAGTGTTGGTTGTTACAGGTACAGCTCCATGCACTACCCACAGACAGCCAACCTCATAGAACAAATTAATCAGAGCCTGAAGAGTATACTGAAGAAGGTCGTAATAGAGGGAGGATATGACTCCCCAAACCTAAACAGGATTCACCCCATTCAAGGTGCTCTTTGGGCACTGGCTGTGAGGGTGCTGGATGTGGCAAGACAAGCTGGAGTGGCACATCCCTCTCCCTTCAGATTTGTAGTCGAATACCTACAGGATTATGCTAAATAACATTGATATGGTCATCACTATTGTCAGGGAACACATGGAAAGAGCACAGAGCGAACAGAATATGATCCATGACCAGGTGGCTAAACAGACACAGTTCTAGCCCGGGGACCAAGTTCTACTCCTGGTACCCAATGTTGTCTGCAAGTTCCTTGCCTGCTGGCAAGGCCCTGACGCGGTCATGGAGAAGGTAGGCCCAATCAGTTGGCTCCTGCAACAACCAGGTAAATGGGCTTCACATCAAACATGCCACATGAATTTACTGAAACCATGGATTGAGCCAAAACCTGTCCTTACTCCCACTGCCAGTTCAAAGACACTAGCAGAGATGAATATTGATGATCTCTCTCCCTCCCAACAGCAGGATCTCCTTGAGTTGGAAGAACAGTTCTGGGGTGTGTTCCCAGAGACCCTTGTTGTGCAGCATGATGAAGACACCCCAGGGACCATTGTCCGCCAACAGCCTTATTGGGTCTCTGAGGCCCACTGTCTGGCTACAGAGGAGGAAGTAGACTACATGTTCCAGGACAGCATCACTGTCATATAGCCTGTGGTCCAGCCCGATTGTGGTAGTAACTAAGTGTGACAGCAGCCTGAGACTCTGCAAGGAGTTCCACAACCTAAATGGCACATGAATTCAGCAGCTACCCCCTCCCAAGAGTGGATTGATGTCATCAAGAAGCTAGAAAAGGCCCAGTTCACATTTCTACACTGGATGTAAAAAAAAAAAAAAAAAAAGATATTGGCAACTAACTCGAACTCAGTCAGCCCAGGAGAAAAATGCCTTCAGCACTGCCAGTGGCCACTGGCAGTACCAGGTTTTTCCCTTTGGCCTCCATAGAACTCCAGTGATTTTCCAGCAGCTAATGGACAATAAGCTGTGGCCCCACCAAACCTATGTCATTGAGTATCTGGACAAAATCTGTAATCCACTCCAAAACCTGGGATGACCATCTACGCCACCTCTGGGAGGTACTGTCAGAACTCTGCAGAGCTAGGCAGACCACCAACCTTCAAAAATGTCACCAACATCTCATGAAGGCACATTACCTGGGCTATCACAGCAGTCAAGGCATCTTTGCAGCCGCATAAGAAGGTGTAAGCAATTAGATCGTACCTATGACCCACTTCAAAGAAACAGGTATGTGCATTCCTTTGTTTCGCTGGGTATTACAGATGGTTCGTGGCTAACTTCACCTCTGTAGTGTCCCCCTAGCTAAACAGGAAGGGTTAGTTGGAGAAAGTATGATGGACCCCTGCTGCTGAAAAAACTTGCAGAACCCGAGGACTACATTGTGCTCAGCTCCCATCCTTCAGAATCCAGATTTCGACCTCCATTTCCTGGGTCAGACAGATGCCTCAGAGACAGGCCTCGGAGCCATGCTGTCAAGTTTTTGATGGGGAGGAACACCCAGTTCTGTACATCAGCCAGAAACTGAGCCCCGCCAAATGCAACCATGGAGCAAGAACCTCTTGCAATCAAATGAGCTGTCAAGGAACTCCAATATTACCTGGCTGGTTGGCGCTTAGAAATTAAGCTTAAAGGCCTATGCTCAGAAATAATGTGATGTCAAAGACAAAAACTTTCTATGAAAGTTTGTTGGGTTCAAAAATGTTAAAAATATACTTTTATAGCAACCAAGTTTCAGATTCACAGCCTTTAACTATGAATATTTAATATGATTCAGATATGAAGCATTTAGTCTTCAGAGTGTCAAGACTTTCACTATTTAATTAGAGCCTTTGCTAGCCTCCCTATTACTGCCTCTGAGCTCCAGGGTCCTAGTTGGACCCTAAGCTGGGGTTACTATCTGAAATTTCACGTTCTCCTAAAACATGCATGCAGGTGAACTGGCTATTTTAAATGATCCCAAGCTGTGAATGACTGTGTAAACGTGTGCATGCCTGGTACTCTGTGATGCCTCACCCCGGATGAATTCCCACTTTTGAACACTGCATGCACAATGTTAAATCTAATGGGCACCTGATACACTGAAATTCTGAACAGGATAAAGGAATTACTGAAAGTGAGAGTTTTAGCTACTCAAAAGTAGTACTGCCCACGTCTGGAAGGATTCTGATTCACAACTTAAATTTACAATATAAATGAAGTTGAAAATATTTTCGCAATAATACACACTATAAATATTTATGTGTTTTAGTTATGTTAAAACAGTGGTAATACAGATCTTTCTTAAATGGTTTTCTATACACAAGTTTATCAGTGGTAATGTAATCTGACTGACTTTCAGAACACTCACTGACTTTTTTTTTTTTTTTTAAACTTTTAACAGTCAAGTATTTCACATTCTTTGCATCCAATAAACATTTTCACAAGAAAGATTCTCAAACTCCTCTTTTGGCACCAGTTCATACCTTTGCTCCAAGATCTGTGACTAGTTCTATCAAAAGCTTTTAAATCAAGCAAATATAATACACTATCTAGCCAAAGGTTTGTGGACACCTGACAATCACACCTGTGTGTGCTTTTTGAACATCCCATCCAGATTTAGTGTCTTTGCCATGATGATAACCTCCAATCTTCTGGGAAGGCTTTCCACTTGATTCTGAAGAATGGCTGTGGGGATATCTCTATTCAGCCACAACAACACTGTATGAGTTCAGACACTGGTGCCAGGCAAGGAGGCCTGGGGTGCAGTCACCATGTTAATTCAAACCAAATGTGCTTAATGGGGCTGAGTCAGGGCACTTGACCTGTGGTGCAGACCACTAGAGTTCTTCCACTCCAACCTTGGCAAACTATGCCTTCATGGACCTGGTTTTGTCATACGGCATAGTCATGCTGGAATGTTTGTGCTAAGCCTCTTGGCTACAACAGACATCCTAGACATTTTGTGCTTCCAACTTTGTGGCAACAGTTTAGGGAAGGCCCACATATTGGTGTGATGGTCCGGTGTCTACACACATTTGGCTATATAATGTAATACCTCTGCAAAATAATTGCACAATCATTTATCATGCCGGTTAACTTCAAGTGTTTTATGAGCATGATCCCCCGCCCAATCACTTGTTCTCAGCAAACACTTGTACAGTACATAAAAACTACATATTACCAGAGTAAATGTTTATTTAATCAAGATGGTGACTATCAGAGGCCCACCAACTCCCTTGGAGCATTTTAAGCTAGTATTTTATGATCAAAGGTCTGAATTAATCAATGGGTTAAGCCACTGAAAAATCAAGGCATTTGCAAAGATGCAAGGACCTGCCTGTACCACCCCATTTGTTCCTAGGCATAAAGGCCACAATTTCCATGAGTTCCAAATGCTGAATTTATACTACAGCAGATAAAATGCAATCCCTCAAGTTCCACCATGTCTCTCAAAATGTTATGTTATATATGAATAATTTATTATTCTATTTTCAACACAATTTTGAAAGTCCTACATCAAATATAGTGCATGCTTATTTCTAACCAATGTCAGTATCTGTTAACAGCTCAATGTTCACTACAAATCTTGTGCAAAATATCTGCAGCATTGACAGGCTCTAAAATTCTGGAGATCTTTTTGTCTCTTCTTCAATCAGCAGGCAAGTGCCTTGATAATCTGTGCTACTTGGACTATGTTCAGAACAGGAGTGACCCTCTTCAGGCTCTTTGACACTCTCTAGACATGAAGGAGGAGGGTGCTTAGAAGTAAAGCTCTCATCCTGCCTACAGGTTTGGGATTTTTGACATTTACTCCTAGGCTCTCCTTCCACTTTTCCAACTTGGTTGTCTTCAACTTTTCTGGGCTCCTCTACTTGCTGGTCATGCATCTTATCTGGGGCTGTATCCACATGGTTTATCTGATAATAGAGGACAGAACCTGGCTCATTCACACTGGGAGCATCCTCCTGATTGTCCTTGATGCATAGCAGGGCTGCTCCTCCTGGAAAAGATTCCTGAAAGAACATGTGGTTTACCTCAGCCACACTCTCAACCCCCTCGTGGCTGCTCAGCTCCTCATGCAAGAGACACAGTTTCGGACTGAGACTCTCAACCTCCTCTCTATGTACATCCTCCTCCTGCTCTCTTCTCCGTTCCTGCTCCACGGCACTCTGCAAGTGGAGAACAGCAGTCTCGTTCTCATGCTCCAAGCACTGGCAGTGCTCTTCTAGTAGCTCCAGCTCACTTGAGGAATCTGTCTTCACCTCTACTCCAGAATCCAGGCAAGAGTGGGCACACGAAGGATTGGGATTTAGCCCAGTCTCCTTCCCACAGTCGTCGCCAGATTTAGAGCCTAGCAAATGCCTCTTTTCCTGGTCTAGCTTCATAATTGTGTGTAAGAAGTGCGTGCGAACACGGACAGGGTTGAACTCAATCCGACCTACTGTATTATGGCAGCCATCTCGAGAGCAGCCACATGGGAAGGACATGCGGTCCACCTAGGATAGAGATGGAAATGAGAGAGGGAAAATGAATGAGAGTTGATCGGGATTATATATTTTTCTTCTTAAGTTTTTATTATTATTAACAACACATTGTTTTCAGGTCATCATTTTTCAGTTTATTATTTCTGCTGATTTTTAAGCCCTTTCTCCTCCTATAGCTTGAATTTCAAATCAATTCTTACTTTCCTGTCATGTCCATTTAGTATGCTTGTATACAGCTAGGTGCACTAACTTTTTAAATTGCCAATTTTCCTCACTGAAAATGAATGGGGACTGTTTTTATGTCCCACTGGAAGAAAGGATTGCACATAGGAGCAGTGGAAAGAGTTAATGGCCATTCCCCCCTGAAGTAACAAAAGCTAATATTCATGAACGTTTTCAAATAGTTTTTTGCATTTGACTTATGCACTTACATATCACCCTTTTTATTTAAATTCAGTCAATTCAGAATAGTTTAGGTCGTTCATTTGTGCTAGTGGCGAATGTGCTATTTGCAGACAGTAATTGCATTAGTACACAATGCTTCATGTTTTCAATTCACTTTTAGTTCACTACTAACTTGTGCCAAACTGTGAAAAATAGAGCTCAGGAGAATAAACGCTGGACCAAGTTAAGAGCCTCGCAAATTCATGCTGATAAACAAACCAGGCCCTGGCAGCAGATTTCTGCATAAAAATCACTGGGCGAGTGTGCGTATGCAAGAGGAAGGAGTTGGTTGAACAAATACGCTCCTAGCCATGGCATAGATGCAAGTCACTGTGTTAATATACATTGACATTATTTGATGTCTGCATATATTATTTACAATATACATTCATGAATATTGATTTGTTTCATAACATTAGGCATGTAATTGAATATAAATGCAGAATATGAACTGCGGAGAACTGCATTGAAGATTTTTCTAAGCAAACCAATTCTGCGCACACACGCACACTTCAAAACATTCAATGTTTCACTTTCAATTCACAATTCAATTAATGAAGTTACAAAATTAGTAGGTCAAAAGTTTACATACAACAGGGTGCATTTTTGTGTTTGCAACAGCATGGATTTTCCCCCAAATGGTGTTCCAAGTGGTACACACATGGCTGTATAAATGCTATTGATAAAAGTATATCAATAGCTTTTCAACTTTAGGAGTGATGCATGTAAAACCAAAAATATGAGCCCATTATTACAATCAACTACAATCATATTTTAAAAACCCTTGATTTACTTCATTTTAATCTATTGTTTTCTTTCAAATAATCAAAATTCAATAGCTTTTCAATGGCAAGAGTTACACATGTAAAACTAAAATGTACTCAGATACAGATTATTGCTACCAACTACAAATAGATTTTAAAAATTCTATTAAATTTTTTTTAATAACAATGATCAAGTTTAGTAGCTGTTTGTCTGTTGGAATTACACATGTAAAAGTACAATGTTACAATTCATTATTACTACCAGTGAGGGGCATTTCTACAGTAGATATCACTGTGGAGCAGTACATGACAATCAATTGTATAACAAGTAGTAGTAATTTTTTTCCCTTTGTAACCAACATTGTGTTTTTCAAATGACAATGATGTGTTCCCAAGCATTTCAAATATTTTCTCGTACCTATTGCATAAAAGTCAGTATTTCTTCTTGGCAGTCTGGTGTCTGAGCATGACTCCACTGTACAATGGCCCCTCAGCATTTG
This sequence comes from Chrysichthys cranchii, assembly GCA_030068335.1. Taxonomy (NCBI): domain Eukaryota; kingdom Metazoa; phylum Chordata; class Actinopteri; order Siluriformes; family Claroteidae; genus Chrysichthys; species Chrysichthys cranchii. Next base: position 13,938,135 of record JAQMCW010000015.1, on the reverse strand, counting down.
TTTAGCCAGGTTGGCAGCTGGAAGCGGTATACGCATGCTCAACCTGCTTTCAATAATGAGCTGTGGGGCACAATTCCATTGGCCCCATGCAGGGAGCAGCCAATTAAAAAAATTAGAATGGTGATGTACCAAGTGTGGCATTGCTACACAGCTAGCCATTGTTAGACATCACAGTTATGCCATCTAGTACGAATAGAAGGAAATATAATGAAAAAGTTGACAACTAAACCGAATGAATGAAAGATTGTTGTGCAGGTCTATTTCAAGTCCAAGTCTATTTTTGCATTATTACACATTACACAGTAAATCAAGGCCTTCATGTAGATTTTACACTTAATGTCCACGTCACTACAATCAATTAAGTTTACATTTTTAAATTAAAATTAATCTGTTCACAATTTAATGGTAAATATGATCGATTTAGCTTTTCTTTTTTTTTTTTTTTTTTTTTAGTATACATGTTATTTTGGCTGTAGAGTATATCCTAGAAAGCAATTGGTTTCCTTGCTCTGAAATGTTGCTTTGGATATCTTATGTTGCAGGCCAGAGTGAACACATACAGCTTGATAATTTTGGATTTGTAATCTGATGCTGTATAACAAGGTAATTAACCAGATGTGAGATAAAATGCTATGGAGTAAATAGTGAATCAAGCACAGGGCTGCAAGTAGTAAATGCACATCTCCAGTGTGCTGCATTTTAAAGATGCAGTTTATCCATCTCCACTTCAACTAAGTCCAGCTCCTGTGAACATTTGTTTCACTGACCAGTCAGAAACTGCCCATATTGTGCCTCACCTAGCTTTCTGTTCTAGGTGGTACACCACTGCTACCAACAAGAGATTTTAAAATGTCCTTTGTTTTTAAGATTTAACATTTTATTTAATAAAACCAAATTCATTACATAACCAAATCTGCTGTGAAAGTTCATTATTACTACCAAATATAACAGATTTTAAAAACCTCACTTGTTTAATTATTTGAATTTAATTTTGCCCCCCCTCCCCTTAGAAATGTTCGAAATCCAATACCTTAGAGCAGTGTTTCTTAACCAGGGTGCCGCGGCACCATGGGGTGCCGTCTGACATTCCCAGGGGTGCCGCAGAAACGTCAACCGCCCACCCCCCGGTCACAAGAAATTTTTCGTTTGGGGTGCCTTCTGATTGTAGATTTATGGAAAGTGTGCCGCAAGCTAGAAAAGGTTGAGAAACACTGGCTTAGAGTATAGGAAATTCACAGAGTAAAAACAAAAGTACTGATACGCAGTTCGTTATTCCAATCAACTACAACAAATAGATTTTAAAAATGCAATTTTTCTATTTTCATTTTATATAAATAAATAACTTCTAAATTCTAGAGCTTTTTGATGGAACGGTACACTGGCAAAACCACGTTTTGTGATGCAGTTCACTACTACTACCAACAACAATTTGCAGATAGTAATGAACTATATCATAGTGCTTTTGGTTTTACATGTGTAACTCCTACAGTCAGAAAGCAATTGAATTTTGATCATTTGTTCTGTAGTCAATGATATACAGTGGTAACTTGGTATTTGACGTCCTCAATATTTGCTGAGATTGGTATGACGTCTGATTTTTTTTCTTGGAAATCGACGTTGGCATGGTATTCGACTCGACAAATGTTTTCATGGTTTTTTTTCATGGATTTCAAAAAATATCAATATTTTGAAGAAAATTCAAACCAAATGTACCAAAAAGGCTCAGTTTTGTAAAGTACGTGTTTTTTCCTGTTAAAAACAACTTTATAGGAACTATTTTTTTTAATCATACCACCATTTCATATGCTATACACCAGTGGCGGATGGTAGTCTTTGAAACAGGGGAAGCTCATATTAGGCCTTCATCATACAATTAATTATGTTATTAACTGAGACTGTGCATCTCGACCCCCTGACACATCCAAAAATCCAATGAAGCGCTCCTGAATATTACCTGCACTATCCACATATCTAAC
>JAQMCW010000015.1:13904914-13915570 GCA_030068335.1 Chrysichthys cranchii | reverse complement strand
AGTTTCAAGTTATTTCAGTGACCATTGTGGGTTTTTCTTTCTTTAATGGAAGGGTACCAACAATTTTGTCCACGTCTTGTATGTGTGTTTTTTTTATGAGAAGACTGATAATGGGTTTTATAGTAGTAACACAAACTTACTGATATTGAAGAATTTTTTCTGGCCTCCTACTTTATCAGTGCAATTGCAGTTCACCATATAGAAAGCACAGGCCTCTAGAACTTACATATTGAGTTAAACCCAGCTACCACTGCAGGATTTACATTGTAAGTCCAGCACATTAATCTGGGTATGAAATGTGCTGCCTGTTCACTGAACATCCTATTCAAATGAAGAATTTGAATAATTTGCTGAGCATTATGCCAGTAATGACTTAGACCTTCATCAGAGGCCTATTTATCTTTCCCAAAAGCAGAGGCATGAACAGATAAACCCTGGGGTTATTTTTGCCCATCGGCTCCCCTTCACAGAGGCCACAAAAATGATTTCATTATTTCCCTCTGCACCATCATCTTTTTAATTTTGTCCTCATGCTGAAAATACTGGACACTCTACAGTACACAAAGGGCCCTGCAGCTTTGTCTGTACAATTCCACTGTTCTCCAGGGACATATGTTAGTGTCAAAGAGGAACACAGCACAAGCATTTTAAGATTTCCAAATATAATTGGCTGCAGGGGTGTAAAAGCACCACAGGAAATCAAACGCAACCATGTAAATAAACAATGTTTTCGCTGCATCATTATGTAGGTAATGTCAGAGGTTTAAGTCAGATTTCATTTCTGATATGAATGTAGTCCTTTGTTATCAAAATCAAGATTTGAGGCCAAGCTCTCTAAATGATTTGAGGGTGTTTGTCCACCTCCAAGATCAGCTTCTACAAAATGGTTAAAACTGTTACCGCTGACTGAACTTACATGTAATACAATCTGATTTTGGCAGCTAACAAATTACTCAATTAGTTATGCAAACTGCACAACACACTTATTTTTACCAAATTAAAGCTGTTATAAAAAGTGTAGCAAGTTTCTCCCCATTATAATAAATCACAAATTGAATTTAGATGTGAGCAACCTCAAATTTATACTCTGAAGTATATATATTCAGTTACATCTCATGAAAAATCAGCATGGGTTTCTGTGACTAGTCATTGTTTTATTTGATGTTAACGATATGATAGTATTGCAGTTTTTCATTGGTGCTTTATGGACAATATATATATAGTATATAGCATGTTTAACCATATATATAGTACTCTGCAAAAGTCTTGGCACCCAACTTTTAGTGCAAATTTTGTTATAGATATTTACTTTATGAATTCTGCAGCACTGAGTCAGTATAAAACAGTTTAATTACTTTTCTAAAAAGTAATTTGCATTTGGAAAATGCTGTTATGGTGCCATTCGATTATTTTGAAAAGCCGTAGAACAAATGCAAAGGTGCCAAAGAGAAACCAGGTTTACCTCAGTCAAAGATTTTTAGTTGGTCATTAGCCTGCTGCATGAGATTATTTTAATCTCTCTATATATACTATTCTGATCAGAAATTTTCTTTGAAACTGAAATGCATTTTCATAATTCAGTAAAGTGTTAAGAATCTAACATATTCTTGGTCAAACTGAGTAACCCATCATTTTTTTTTTTTTTTTTTTTTGACACATGCCAGGATTCTGAGCAAACATCAAAGGATTATATTTAGTGGCTACATTTAATTCAGTGACACAAAATCTGAATGGAATCATTGAATACAAATCCTCAAATTTAAGCCACTTGAAAACAGCCAAACTGTAAATATAGTTTATAAAGGTTATAGGATTGGACACACCTGCTCATAGAAGGATTTTCTTTATTTTTAAAATTTTGTAAGAAAAATTTTATATATATATATATATATATATATATATATATATATATACACACACACACACAGTGGGGCAAAAAAGTATTTAGTCAGCCACCAATTGTGCAAGTTCTCCCACTTAAAAAGATGAGAGAGGCCTATAATTTTCATCATAGGTATACCTCAACAGGAAGTATACAGGCCGTTGCTTTGAATGACTTCAGCACATCTGCAGCCACAGGACATCACTAGTCTATCACACAGCTCTGGTGTGATTTTAGTCCATTCTTTTTGTAGTCTCCACCACAGTTCAGTGATTATAGTGTGATTCTTCACTATAATGGGAACTTTGTCGCCAAGGATTTTATTAGGATTAATAAATAATTAGGATTATTTTAACATTATCAGGATATTAATAAAAAAAAACTTTTGTGCTGACAGGCACAAACCTCAGTAAGGATGGTGGTTTCATATGATGGCTGGTATTTCTCCTTTTCTTGTGGTGCCCTCTTCTCCATCTTTTCTCTATCAGTCTTCTGCTTTCTGTCAGCACCTTTGGGCTACAAACAAAATCTTTATCTTTAGCCAGTTTTGATTCACAAGTGTTTTAGCAAATTACAAGAGAATACATGCACAAGTCCCAGGAATGAATATGGTGATGTTATCAAACAAGAACATAATTTACTCTGCATCTGCACTACTTTCTCCATCCAGATGTCAACACTCAATATGAAGGTACTTTGTATATTAAAATGTACACATGTGCTACATTCATTCCTACCTTGAAGACCTTAATTTGGCAGCTGGCAGAGTGCAGATGTTCGGTGTAGTCTCCTGCTTCATTCTCTTTGAAAGTGTCAATTTGGATACGAAATGGCACCCCCTTCTCACCACCATGTTTGCGCATTGTGAACTCAGTGCTGATGCAATGAACCTAAAAACAAGCAGACAGCTTTTTAACACTATACATCATATATACCATACACGCTGATATAATACATGCTTATATAATATTTTTGTACAACAAAATTTAATAAATGTTGCAACAAAATAAAAAACCTGGATGAACACTGAAGTCCGCTTTGATGGGTCCCATAGGAATTCCACTGTGTTGAGCTGTGTGGGGTTTGCCCTAGGATCCACAATGCCAACAGACATAGGAATATCTGAAAAGAATTTCATTTGAATTAATAACACTTATATAATACATAATAATAATAATAATAATAATAATAATAATAATAATAATTATTATTATTATTACAGTGAACCCCCGCAATATCGCGGTTCACCTCTTGCGGGTTCAGTGCATCACGCATTTTCGAATTTTGATTTGCGGGATTTTTTGGCTTTCGCAGGACTCTGGAATATAAAATATCGTTTTAAAAAATGTTCAATCAAACATTAAAAGAACATTTAAATCGAAATAAAACAGTATGCACTGTATTTCATCAGAGGATGACAAGTGAAAGTGGCTGTGTAAGCCGCTTCAGTTCGTGAACAGGAAGTGACCTCACATGCAGTAAGCAAGCATGTGAAATTTTTATATGTTGTTAAAATTACATATGTTTAAGAGTGTAGAAAGTGTTTAAAAGCATAGGACGTGTTTATAAGACAGTGAAATGTTTTATAAAGCCTTAATAATATATATATATATATATAAAATAAAATCAGGCGGACCAGTCATGTGATTGCGAGGGAGTATTAGGACTGGTTATGGCAGTTGTAAACAAGTGACGACACCGGCGCTTTCGCTTCATGTCCATGAGCTCTTAAACCTCCAGTCCAGTAGCTTCGTGTCCTGTGAGTCTATCTCCTCAGCACTCAGCGTCTCTGGTACCGTGAGTTTTGCGCCTCTTTCCTGTACGCTTTCCCCGTCGCCATTTCCGCTGGTTAAATCCTCCGTCTCCTGGTTGTTTTCCGCTTTGTATTGACAACATGTGAGCTAGTTTGCCCACGTGAGATTGTACACGACACACTATTGGATGGGAGGCAACCAACCAGAGAGCGCTGTGTTGTGTATCCTGGGCGCTGATTGGCTCAGTGACCGTTCATCTCATCTGGTCAGTGCCCATATAGGATTTTATATTTTGTTAAAATGACGTAGGTTTAAGAGTGTAGAAAGTGTTTAAGAGCATGGGATTAATAAGAGAGTGGGAAGGGTTTGTAAAGCCTTAAAATATATATAAATAATAAAATTAATGAAACGTCGCAACATCACGGTTTCACCTTTCGTGGGGGGATCGCCGGAACGGGGTTCACTGTATTATTATTATTATTATTATTATTATGATTATAGAAGAGAAGAGAATCAGTTTGTGTCCACATAATTTATCTTTTACATAACAATTTATCAAATTAATTTCTAATGCAAGAAATCTGCAAAGCATTTCAATAAATGTACAGACCAAAACATGGGTTATATGCAAATCATAGTACTCACCTAGGTCAAGGATTCTGTCGCCTGGTCTGTTCCAGCGCCAGCCCTCCAGCTGTTGGTGCTCAGTGTACTGCAGTCGCCGGTCATGAAAAACCACACGAATGATGCTCTGTATTGACCAAATCCAACATAGGAGGAGGTAAGCTATCACCACAGAAGCACTATAAGGTGCAATAAATATGAAAGTAATCTTGTACCTTCACCATTTTGCCTGTGATCTCTGGAAGCTCACCCATTTTCCGATTGTCCAGCATTCGAATTTCATAAGACTGCCCTGCAAATACAACTTTGACAACTTATTTGACAGAGCTCTCTCTCTTTTTTTTTTTTTTTGGGGGGGGGGGGGTGTTAAAAGCACAAAAACACCTCACGTGGACATAAGTATTCAGACCCTTTGCTCAGTACTTAGTAGAAGCACCTTTTTGAGCTATACAGCCATGAGTCTTCTTGGGAATGATGCAAAAAGTTTGTCACACCTGGATTTGGGGATTTTCTGCCACTCTTCTATGCAAATCCTATGTAGCTCTGTCAGGTTTGATGGGAAACATTGGTGTACAGCCATTTTCAGATCTCTCCAGAGATGAACACAATTGGGTTTAAGTCAGGCCTCTGGCTGGGCCATTGAACAACATTCACGGAGTTGGTCCTAAGCCACTCCTGTGTTGTTTCGGCTGTGTGCAGTGCCAGGTTTACTCCACACATACCACTTAGAATTAAGGACAAAGAGTTCAATTTTGGGTTCTTCAGACCAGATAATCTTATTTCTCACAGTATGGGAGTCCTTTAGGTGTTTTGTAAACTCTATGCAGGCTTTCATGTGTCTTGCACTGAGGAGAGGCTTCCATCAGGCCCAGATTGGTAAAGGGCTGCAGTGATGGTTGTCCTTCTGGAACTTTCTCCCATTTCCATACAGGCTCTCTGGAGCTCAGCCAGAGAGATCTTTGAGTTCTTGGTTACCCCTCTCAGCAAGGTTCTTCTCCCCCAATTGCTCAGTTTGGCTGGGCAGCCAGCTCAAGGAAGAGTACTGGTTTTCTCAAACTTCTAATTCATTCTAAATCTATTGCTAAATCTATGGATATCTCTAAAGCTGCTTCTGACAATGCAAATTGTTAAAATAGATTTATTAAAATTCAAGACAATTTTTTTTTCATAATCAACATGATCAATTGTCAACTAATTGTTGCAGACCTGTACCAGGCTATGTCAAATGGTTGCATTTTCATGTTCCTCTTATGCAGTAATTTAGAAGAAACAGACCTTGGTTGAGGTAGGTGAGTGTCTCATCATGTAGTTTCACAGCTGGCGAGGTGGCAGCACAAAGAACATATTGGAAGGGAAGGATCTTGTTTTCATTATCAGGTGGCAGATTGGACTCTTCCTGCTTAAAGATGGGTAGTGCCAGCACATCACTGTAAAGTGTGGGAAAGAGAGAGTTAGTAACGTAAAGACTTAGAGAGAGATAAAAAAAAAAATTTAAAAAAACACGGCGATATAGAAATTGATAGTGCATGACTTGTCTTGGGTGTGAAGGTAACAGACACAAGTGGTTTAATGATTCCAGTTTTTCACCATCAATAGGATTATCATAAAATAAGCATTCATTTTTAGAGAAAGACACTGTACTGTATTTCTGAAGTACTGAAGCACAGATCTTACTGCAGAAGTTTGAAGTATACCTCATACTGTAGGCTCCAGCTCCAAGCTCCTGGCCAATTCCAGACAGACTAGCGTCGAAATCCTGAACCAGGCCGGACTCGATCACCTCATCAGCGAGCGGCAATTTTAAAGCCCAGGCCATCACGAAAAGTAGCTCGTACCGACCACGATGAACAACAGTGGCCTCGAGTTTTTTCCAGCTGTGTGCAGGATTACACACACCTGTCACAGAGGATACATTGTTTGATGATATTCGAGAGACCACTTGCGGGGTCAGACAGTGTCAAACGTACAAATCATCATCCGTGGTTTGAACAATATAACGTTTGTTAAGCACTGAACAATCAGGTAAAAGTTAAATGAGTTTAAACTTTGGCCAAACTAAGTGTTTACACCCGCGAGACTAAAGAGACAACCTGGTGATGGTAGCAATTACCTTACTATACCCAAATCAGTTTGGTCCCCAAATTCACCAAGTAGTCACGACAAGCAAACACGAGAAGCAATAAGATTTTAAGTACATACCTGCTCGTTTTTGTTTAAGTTAAGGACGTCCTCATGCCATATTTAATCCGTGGTCTTCGTAATAAAACAACTAACAGGGGTCTAGAGTGGAAACTGTTACCGTAAGTTATATCAAAGTGGTCCCGGTGGCTAGTATCGAAGATTACAGGGGGAAAAATACGAAAACTGCCTGGACTAATACATAAAAAAATTACACAAATGACACGTTTATCTCCTCTGTTCAGTAAAGCCGTAAAATCCGTAGTCGTTTTCTTCGTCGATTGCATAAGGCTTAAGTCATTAAATAGGTACTTTATTGCCCCCTATCGTTTTGGTGGCTACATTCTTTTTCTATTTTTAAAACTTAATTTAAGTCATTTGGGTTGTTTTTAGGTAATTTATTTCATTACTTAATTTAATTTAATTTGTTATATGTCGTTATGTCATGTTATGTAATCTTCTGTTATTGTGTAGAGCACCCATGTGCAGGTGTTTCGAGAAATTCAGTTCCCCAATGTTCCCCCTGTCATGCGCTGAATCTTAACAGCCCACAGATTAACAATATCTTGACCGACACCAGTTTCACATGCTAACGCACAGATAAAGAAATTACTGGACACCAAATTGCTGATACTAATCTGTTTACATGAAAATACATAGCTGAACTGCTTTTTTTTAAACCATCAATCATACATAGATACATCCAGGATTTTTCCCAATATTTGATTTCTCCCTGCTAAAACAGACATGCAACAACTCCCTGCTGAAAAAAACCCCCAGCATAAACCAGCATGATTTTCATGCTGGTTAGAGCTGGTTTAGTGGTAGACATGCATAGCTATGCTGCTGTACCTGCACATGAAACTGGTCCACCAGCATGATCTTACTAGTGAAGAGGTTTTACCAGCAATGTCTCGCCACCATGGTGCAGCTGGTGAAGCTGGATTACCATTTTAGCTTATTAGTTTGTAAATAATGTATTTGTGCAGCCAGTGCTTACATAACCATTGTAGTTATAACACCTTTGCTTATTTGTAAGTATAAAATAACTGAAATTACAATAGAACTGAAATACAAATTAGTCTAGCAATGTCAAGGAGTTCTTTAAGGGAAGTAAATTAATTTATTGTGAATACTTCATACATACCATTTTCTTACAAATGCATTTACAAATGATAAAAAATTAAAACTAAACTAAAAGGATTTACTAAAATCAACATCTGACTGAAATTTCTATATATAAATCTATATATTGTCATGTTTACGGGGTTTAGATGGACACATGCACAGGCTGGAAACAGGCATAAAAATATCCAAACAGATTTATTAAACACAAAGGAAGTGGTTCAGACAAAACAACAGGCAGGCTCAAAATTCAAGTAAATAGACAAAGGGCAAATCAGGAGCAAACTGGAATATACTAGGCCAGGCAAAACACACGGAAACAGGAGAACAGGCATGAATCTAAAAATGGTAAACTACTCTAATGCTTTGCAACTGGCGTATGTACATGAGAGTCCATAAATAGCATGCTCAATCAGTCTTCATGTGAAACACCGGAGACTCATCCCGGCTCCATGCATGCACAGCGTGAAGCACGCAGGGGCTTGTAGTCCTCCATAAACCCATAAGCCCAAATACATTGAATCCAGCGGAGATCCTGGGGCACACACTGCTTGTGAAAAGAGCCATAGAGAGCGCATTGTGCACGTGTGTTCTGCAGGGTGAAAATCACAGCCTGCACTATGAGGGTAGGATTCCTGACAGAACAACCCCCCAAAGACGCACCTAAAACAGTTGCTCTGTGGGGGTCCTGGGCCTGTAGGTCTGGGAATGGGACTAGGCACTGGCATATTGGACTTAGGTTTCCCTATAGTTGAAAACCTTGGCATGATCTTTATCCCAGGCTCGGGCAGGAACTCGGACTCAGGCATGGATGTGACCATGAAATTGGGCATGGGCTGTGGTGTAGGCATGAAACCAGGCAGGGAATACAGCACAGAGAAACTAATAGGCACAGGGATAAACACCAGTATAAGAGTAGGGACTATAACAGTGACATGCGTGGTGACAGGGACAAGGACAGGTTCTGTTACTGTGACTGGAACAGGAACAGGCTCTCGTTCTTTGACTGGAACAGGAACGGGCTCCATGACTGGGACCGGGACAGGAACCAGCTCTGAGGCTGAGACGGTGGTGACCCTTATGGACTCAGGCACATACACTGTAACAGGAACTGGAGCAGGATCAGGCTTTGAGATAGTGACCAGAACAGGAGCAAGCTCTGGCTTAGAGGACTGGAACAGGAACAAGCACTTGCTCTGTGACTAGAATTTGAACAGGTTCTCACTGTGTGACTGTTACAGGAAAAGGCCCTCTCTTGGTGACTGTGACGGGAACCAGTTCTCTGTCTGTGAGTGTGATGGGAACAGGCTCTCTCTCTATGATTGAGACTGGGACTGGGACAGGCTCACGCTCTGTGACGGAGACTGGGATAGGCTCAGGCTCTGTGACTGAGACTGGGTTACCAAAGGTACCAAAAAATAATATTCAAATACAGATGTACAATACTCAATAAATGTACCTCTTTACCCTCCACCCCTGGATGGTAGCGCATGTTGATCCATAGCTGTATGTACAGCATTAATGGTACATGGAAGTTACTCATGCCACGGGCACTAGCACACCCCCATACCATCACAGATGCTCGCTTTTGAACTTTGTGATGGTAACAATCTAGATTGTCTTTCTCCTCTTTAGCCTGGAGGACATGCCTCCATGATTTCCAAAAACAATTTAAAATGTGGACTCATCAGAACACAACACACTTTTCCACTTTGCATCAGTCCATCTCAGATGACCTTGGGCCCAAAGAAGTCAACGGCATTTCTGGATGTTGTTGATACATAGCTTTTGTTTTGCATTAAATGCTGTCACAGATTGTGTATATCAGCAACAGTTTTCTGACCTGTTCCTGAGCCCATGCAATTATATCCTTATACAATCATTTCAGTGCTGTTTTAGGGATCAAAAGTCATAGTGTCAGGAATACCGGCAATCCGCCCGGTATCGTGACTCTGGCAACCCGCGTGTTTCTAAGAACTCTGGCAACCCTCCTCCCGACACGGACTCGGTTTCCCAAGAGCACCTGCACCCTCGTATTACAGCCAATGAAACTTCACCTAACTTCTGACGAGGTGCAGGTGTTGCCCATTATCCCTGGGCCTATTTAAGTTCCAAGCTCACAGACAATATTTGTGAAGCATTGAACTTACTGTCTGTAGTCATTGCTGAGCCGTTGTGATTTCTGATTGCTACCGTGTATGACCTTGTTTGCCTCTGACCACTATTTCTCTGCCCTGTTCTTCTCTGCCTAGTTTTGGATTTACCATGCATTTACCTGGACTGTTCCTGATTATCGTTACTAGTCTAAACTCTCTGTTTCGTGTTGGATATCCCGTGTTTGACCCTGGAACGGTTTCCTGGTATATGCTCTGTCTTCTCGCCCTTGCTACGTTTTGGATATTCTGTGAAAGACCCCTGTACTGTTATATCACTCTGCCTTTTGCCTTGCCTCGTATACTCTGTCTGCTCATCGAGAATATCCGCCTGCTCACTGTCTATGCTCACTGCCTTACCCAGTTCATCCGTTACGCCTATTCGATTACCTCTGCCTGCCCCTGACTCTGAGATCTGCCTGCATACTATTCGCATAGTGTTCAATATCATTAAACATCATTGCTTTTATTCTGCGCTTGCATCCTCTATTATTCCAGGGACATGACACATAGGCTTTTGTGGGTTTTCAGCCTTGCTCCTTATGTGCAAAGATTTCTATGGGTTCTCTAAATCTTTTGATGCAGATTCTGAAATCCCTAAATTTCTTCGATTTGTATGTGAAGAAACTTAAATGTTGAGAAATTGTATGTTGATGAACCTCACCCTATCCTTGCTTAGGAATGACATCACTTTCATGATACTATTACTTGCTAACCATTAACCTGTTCTGCTGTGGACTGTTCCAACCGGGTGTTTTTCGAGCATTCCACAATTTTCCCAGTCTTTTTCTGCCCCATCTCAACTTTCTTGGAATGTGTTGCAGACATCAGTTTCAAAAAGGTGCACAGTGGTGCTTGAAAGGTTGTGAACCCTTTAAAATTGTCTACATTTCTGCTTAAATATGACCTGAAACATCACATTTTCACACAAGTCCTCAAA
>JAQMCW010000015.1:13773152-13787135 GCA_030068335.1 Chrysichthys cranchii | reverse complement strand
GTTATATAAATAAATAGGCGACTAGTCGACCAATAAAATTGACGTCGACTAATTTTCATGGTCGATTACGTCGATTATGTCGACTAATCGCGGCAGCACTAACACAATCTAGTTTTCCTGAATTCAGACTAAATAACAGCTTAAGCAAGACAAGTTTCTTGCCAAAATAAAGCTAAATTAACAGCGGATGCACTAACAAAAGCAATGTTTGAACAAAACAAATACTTTTACAGCAAAACGTTTGCTGCATATCCTGCTGTTTTCTGTGGGTTATGCAGCTGTATGCCAAACATAAAATCACCATTATTACATTAGTTTCTGTGATTTACAGATGATAAAATCAGATATAAACATGTATTCGGGTATGAACGATATTTTGCCATGTAATGTATAAATGAGGATAAACGGTTGTCATATGGTGTGACATCAGTTGCACGGGCTTTATATTTCTATTCTCATTCATTTGGAAAGGCAAAAAAGGTGTGTTTAGTCTATAGCTTTACTAAAACTATATCCATGCTTATATGAATACACCTCAAATCATCAAAGAAGTCACAATTTGGACTTTTACAGCAAAAAGCGGTCAAAAAAAATATTTCTAATGCAAAAGAACAAAAGAAGGGCATGACTCACCAACTCTATTTTCCATAGATCATTTTTGCTGCTCTTGATTGATTTAACCCTCTGGAAGTGAGCATTGCTCAGAAGCAGCATGAAATGTACACTGTGGGCTCACAAATGTATTTTTTCACTTTATAGATCAATGTTTGTGATGAGCATCAGGTGTAGTTTCATCTAAATGATTTAGGGTCTTGGTTTCCAGAGGTTAAGTAGTCCTTTGTCCTTTTGCACAACTAGATGCATCCCAAATCTTCTTCACAACATTTGAGTAATGGAATAAAGCACTGCTGAGCTTAACAAGACAGTCAGTACTATTGTAACTGAGTTACTAATATACAAGATACACATGAGGCTTCATTTGCTGCAGTTTTTGCCATGATTTTCCACACCCATCAATATTCCAATGCATCAGTATTGCTTGTACCATTAGCTAGTGTGGTCTACTTGTGCATTTCTGTGGAAGCATGCTTAGTTGAGTAATTCTAACCTCTATGGCCAACTGAATACCTGACAGCATAAAAGTGTAGAAGGCTTTCATCGAGTCACCACTGCTGATTAACCCACATCATCTTTGCTTGTTTGTTGTAGCTGCACAGATTTATCTTTTTTGCAGGTTTATCAATATTTGCACATGCCAAACCGACCAAATGACACTAGACATTACCATGATTTTCTTTCTTCAGGAATTGGTACATTTACGCTATATGTACAACTCATGTGCATGAGGGGGCCTGCGATTGGATGACAAGCCTGACTCGTGGTTTCATCAGAGGTGCGTTCAAATGAGCAAATAAAGGCAAGCATTCAAAAACAATTTCAAACAGATTTTTGATTGCCTGGAACGTTCACCTCTGGTTTTAGGATTTGAACGCACCTGACCACGTGATCCGCTACCGCTGCTGTATCAGATCTAGTATCTGTAAGAGTTTTGTCAGTGAATACAATGTAAAGTACCATTCAGTATACAGGTCAAGGGAGGTCCCATACGGGGCAAACCATTTTAGTCCTGTATACGGGACGTTCCGGCTAACATGGGACACGTGGCAACCTTAGACCTTTTTTTTTTTTTCTTCATTTTCTTCATTTCACCTAAGCCTAGATTACACATTTGACACCTCAGTGAAGTCAGAAGTTTATTCCTTGAAAACCTCCATCCCATACAACTTTTTCTATCCCATATTTTCAGATAAAGGAACACATTTGAAGAGAGTATTAAAGCTTTCTTTAAATAAGAAAAAAGCAAGGAATTGTGTAATTGTTTTTTTGGTTTTTTTTTTTGTAACTGTGAATTCCCTAATAGCTGTAAATCATGTCGTAACCTATATTACCGCTTTTGAGGCAAAAGATCCACCAGCCTCTATACAGTCTCCCAAAAGGACAAAGAGACTTCTGTTGGAGCTTGCTAATAATCAGAAAAAAGAGCAGTGGCTTAAATTCTTCTGCCTACAGGATGGTCCAGAGGCAGTTTCTCTTTTCGGTGACTCTTCATTCATCTCCTTCAGAGAAAACAATGTTTGCCAGAAGTTAATTAAAAGCATAATTTCTACATGCAAATGTCCTCAACCATCGCAGAAATACTCAATCAGGCATTTATGGTAGAATGGCTCAACAGAAGCAAAAAAAGCATATGACAGGCACTTAAATGACTTTGACACCATGAGGAAAAAGATGCTGTGTACTGTTGAAACAAAAATGTTACTTTATGGGCTGAAGACTGTGCTGCATCTGGCAAAAATGTCCCAGATACTAGAACAAAAGCAATTAATTCCAACCAACAACAGCAACATTCTCTGGTCTCGCTTCTTGGAGGCAGGGACAAGGAGACTGGTGAGAACTGACCAATATTAATATTAATATATTAATATTAATCTCGCTTCTTGGAGGCAGGGACAAGGAGCCTGGTGAGAACTGACCAATATTAATATTAACCAGATACAGAAGGCTCCTTGAGGAAAACCTGTTCCAGATTGCACACAACTTCAGACTGAGGTGAAAATTCTTTCAGCACAACAATGACTCAATGTATACAGGTAAGACAATGGGACCAGTCAGTGAAATTCTTGGTTGTCCAACCAAAGCTCAGGCTTGAAACCAGTAGAAAATCTGTGGAGAGACCTAAAGAGAGCAGGTCAGATGCTTCCCATCCAGTCTGACTGAGCTTGAGAGGGTCTATTAGGAAGAATGTTAGAACCTGCCCTAATCTATGTGTATAAAGCTTATCAAGACTTTTCCATGAATACTCAAAGCTGTAACTGCTGACAGAAATGCTTCTACAAAATACAGAATCAAGGGAGTGACTACTTTATTTAAATGAGAGATTTCCGTTTTTAATAAATGCTCAACATTTGTAGTAACATTTTTTCCTTTCATCATGGGTTATGTTTAGATTGATGGACAAAAATACAATTCATTTTATATTAAACTTTTAAAATGAAGTGTGCAAAAAAAAATTAAGGGTAGTGAATACTTGCCCTGTCTGTCTGTCTGTGTCTGTGTGTGCATGCTTGCATGCATGCGTGTGTGAGAGAGAGAATATCTAGTACAATTTGAATGGGTCACTAGTCAATTGCAGGCTGCCATACACACTCATTCACACTTAATATAATTTAAGAGTAGCCAGTCCAGCTACTGGCCTGTTTTTGGGAGGTGGGAGTAAAAATGTGATCAACTCGTGTGGTTTTTATACAAGTAAGAAAATAGAAATTATATGGATAAATTGTATTTTTGCTTTACTATTGCCCACTACTCCACTCGTGCTCAAGACAGTTGGATGCAAGTTAAATGATTACTTCTGGTTGTACATGTAACAAAGACAAAACTATATATATGTAATTCATCTAGACAAGATGTCACACTGAGAAATTCTCAAATCACACACAGCATCAGGGTGCAGTTTAGTTAGGAATTACAAAGCTTGTTTTTATTTTACAGCACCACAGCTTCTATGATTTCATTGTGACAAAAGCTAGAGGAAAAAGTGGTAAGCACACTTATGATATTCTTAAATTTTCACCAGTACTAGTAGTACTGCTGTTTAAATGAACTAATTTAAAAACAGAATCTGAATGTTTCTATATATTAGAAAGTGTCCTTATGGCTTTAAGACTCATGCCTCAAACTTTAGTACTTTCCTCTAATGCTAAGAACAAATTTTTGTCTTAACTCAGGGCCCCTCTTCAGTTTTGATGTTCATGATGATATCCGACTAGTAAATGATGCTACGGTTGAGAAAGATGAGGTAAAGACGTGATGTTAACTTTAAAAAAAAATAAAAAATAAATCTGTTTCACCTGGAGTAATTTCCATAGATTTAATTTCTGTGTGTGCATGTGAAATGTTTCAAGTCTCATGCAGGAAAAGTGGTTTTGAGGAGCTGGTATGAAAAAAATAAACACATATTTCCTGCCAGCCGCTGGGAACCTTATGATCCTGAAAAAAAATGGGACAAATACACGGTAAATATAAGATTTATGCTTCATGCAAGTGTTGAAAAATACATCTATAATGTTTTGTTTGCCTTTTTATGGCTGTTTACATATTTTTCTTTTGGAACTGGGAGATCCATAACATTCATTAAAATTTTTATGACTTGGGTACACAATTAATTGTGTTAATAAATGTGTAGTCAGTGTATAAATGCAATTGTGTTCTTCGCTTTATGCTACATAAACAATAAATTAATAGTACTGCATGATTGTGATATGATCCATTTAAACTGTACTCACTATAAAGAAATATTTTTGCTCATTTTTTAGATCCGATGAGGTGGCTCTTTACATCCATGTGGTGTTCATATTTTATGAATATATTGCATCTTGTTTTTTCAGAGAATATCTTTCAGACAGCATGCAATATTAAGAAGATTTATTTTGCTCTTTTTAAAATGTATGTGCATCTCTAATAGCGGTCATACTTATGAAATGTAACCATATACAGGATAATTCATCTCATACAGCTTAGAGTGTGTAAACAATTTTTATGCCAAATACACATCTCATTAACCTCCTGAGACCCCACTCTCCTCATATGAGGACATCACATTGTCCCCCAACAACATTGTGTGTATTTCCTTGTAAGATCCTCATATTTTGCCATTTGCCAAGCTTCTTCCTGTTTGGAGACGATGATCAAATTCCAAAGTTATCAGTTACTAGAAGACAACAACCATCAGGAGAAAGGACGAGGCACACGACATTAGAGTTGGGGTCTCAGGAGGTTAAGGGTGTAAAATTTAGAAATGTCCTTTAGGATGTGAGTGTATCCATTACTTTCCAACCTTTTGCATTAATGCAATGTCAAATAAAAGTTGTTTGAATTTTTGGGCTCTTTGGATTGTTTTTAACTTGGAGCTTTCAGGTTAATTCTTCTAGTAACTGCATACATTCTGGAAATTCTACATCCTATAAATTCTGTTTAATTTTTTAATTCTGTTTAATTATTTTTGCACTTTACTGTATCAGCTAACAAATAGTCTTATAGTTCCGAAAAACCATTTGCAATGTTTGTAGATTTGTGTTCTAGGTCAGCCCAAGTGTAAATTTAGCCACACCGCAAAACGACTGTTCAACACAAACACTGCTTGTATGACAAGAAATACCTGAACTGCCATTTGTGGGTAAACGCCTTTTGCCTGAGGCTACCACTCCTTCAACCCCTGTTGCTGTGTTCTGAAGTACTCTTTCATTTGACATTCTTTCTCTTTCTTTTTCGCATTGTAACTTTTGTGTAGTTTTCCTGTTTTTATTTTATAAAACGTTCTCTGTTCTAAAAGACTAAGGAAATCAGGGGGCAACACAGGATAGAATGTGGCAAAACAGACTCTCTCTGTTCTTGTCGATTATTGCATTTGTGATTGGCCAGGGGTTCCAGACAGCTTTCAGACCTCAGAACTGCACACTGCAGTGTGTTTGCCAGGTAAGCTACCTGTGTGAAATAATTTGGTTTAGAATAATTGGTAGGTTGTCTTTCAGATTGCACAGTTCTTAGCACTGTATTAAGCAACATCTACCAAAATAAAATTGTGTTACCTATTTAAGTTTTTTTCTCCATTATTTGTGTATCTGTAATCTTCACAATAATCACAGTAGTTAACTGGCAGCTGGCAAGCAGCAAACATATCTTGTGTTTCTTGTATAAAGAGAGCTGGTGGCCCCTTCTAGAATGTGAAGGAGACATGCTTGATTAGTGATTTATGTTTTTGTATGTTTATGTAAATAATATTTATCTTATTTAAATATTTATTTAAATAAATTTTTGCTCTGTGAGACCAATAGCCTACTGTTAGCAGACTTCTTAAGAAGGTTCAATGTCTAATGGTTTTATTATTTTGATCAGGGACTTCCAGGATGTGAGTATTGCAGGATCAGTAAAGATGATGTTGAAACTTCACTTGGCCTCACATCTGCTGGTCGTTTTGCAGGTAGCTTGGAAACACTTGAAATGTACTTAATGAAATGTGTAAAGAATGTGGATAGAAATATGGATAATAGGTTAGATATTCTTTTATCAAAGTAATATAAACCTGAACACACTAAGGTTATAAACCCACTGTCTCCAGTAATTTTATTCTTATTTTGTTTTCATGTTTCATATATCGATTCCCTTTTTCATTATACATTGAAAGACTTTTTTTAGGAAATAGTAGGCAGTGTGAATATAAAAGTCTGAAAAGTGAAAAGGCAAAAAAAGTTTTTGTTTTTATTTTTTAAGCAGAGTATATGCAAGAACATTGAAAACACGTTTTGCTGGCTGTAGGTGCAGTCTGTTTTTGTATATGCAACCTGCAGAGCACATTCTATGAGCTTTCCATTCCCTTACTGCATCATGATCTTCATCCTCTTCCTTGACATGATTAGGTATACAGGTGGTCCTTTCTATGTGCACCTTATACTGGCATATTTTCCTGTAGCACTGACGCTTTGCTTTGGGCCAGGCTGTATGCCATGGCTGTGTCATTCTTTTTTAGGTCTGCAGAGTCCTGAGGTCTGCGAGCACTATGTACATGCTCCACAGAATATCACCATTGAGTTTATGGAAAGTCAAAACCCTAAATATGAGACTATAGTTGTGTCTTGGAGGCCTAGTCAATATGGTAATAAGTAAAAGACAGCTTTCTAGCACTTTTTTAAAATATTCTCTAATGCCTAAATATACTGCTTAATTGTTTATCTTCATGAAATGTTCCTCTTCATGCCATTAAAAAATTATCAAGTGAAATTCTATAATTATTATAAAAGTATTTCTCTGGTCCTGAGAAAGTTTTGTCAATGTGCTGCAGGTATTGCTTTTTTGCGTGGTTTCCTAGTTTCTCTCCAGAATTTAGGTGGCACTCAACTCACATGTCAGCTCTTCCTCCTTCAAAACAACATGTCATTCTCTGCTGTGCATGCTCAAAGGGTACAGTAATACCTGCCTATCTCTAACCAAGTAAATTGATAAAATGAATTTTGTGGATCTAGTTATTGTGTATAACAATAAAGCTTTCAAATATGTACATTGATCTTAAATATGGTCTGTACACACATACAGAGTACCAGTCAAAATTGTGGACACTTTTACTCATGCATAGGTTATTCTACTGTTCTATTCTACTATTTCTACTATTGTAGAACAATACTGAAGACATCAAAACTATGAAATAGCACACGTGCCATATATGGAGTTATGTGGTAAGCAAAAAAGTTTTTAAAAAATTTATATTTTAGATTCTTCAACGTAGCCACTCTTTACCTTGATGGCAGTTTTGCACAC
The DNA here is from genome assembly GCA_030068335.1 of Chrysichthys cranchii. Taxonomy (NCBI): domain Eukaryota; kingdom Metazoa; phylum Chordata; class Actinopteri; order Siluriformes; family Claroteidae; genus Chrysichthys; species Chrysichthys cranchii. Next base: position 13,779,764 of record JAQMCW010000015.1, on the reverse strand, counting down.
TATTGGCATCATCTTGACCAGCTTCATGAGGTAGTCACCTTGAATGCTTTTCATTCAAGGTGTGCATTGTCAAATGTTGATGAAATTTCTTGCCTTAACACATTTGAGACCATCAGTTTTGTTGTGATATCGGGGTTGTGCTAGAATACAGTGAAAAGTCCTGTTCAAAAATTGTACCAATCCACATTATGTATATTAAGAACCACTCAACTAAGTAAAGAGAAATGACAGTCAATCATTACTTCAAGACATGAAGTGTCTTAAAACAAACACTGAATTAGATGGTGTCCAAAATTTTGACTGGTACTGTATAGATATAAACTTTTGTGTAGATACAGCTTTTTTTTTACACACTATTTCATGCATTTTTGCCCTTCTTTTTGTGCAGGTGTATTACTCGGATCCTTTCACAGATCTCTCTCTGGGTACCCAATATGCAGTGACTGTAATGGCCCTTCCTGTTCCAGAGATATGGGACAAATTTTATCATAGCAAATTGTTCTTCACACGATGTATGGGTTCTTGCACCTAGTTATTTACTGTCGGTTTAATTATGATATCTTTGTGTGTATCAGGATTGACAAAAACTTATATTTCAAAATTTTCTTGCCACTTATATAACAAAGATTAATACTGCCTAGAATAAAGACATTTTTCCATCTTTGTCCATGTCTCTACAGCATGTCCTGAGAAAAATGGCTTGGAGCACTGCAAAACAGGTAATTATCATTTGTTACTGCTTCTAAAAATTTGACATTTTTTTGTTTTGCTCTTTGAACATTTGTTTTTTCAAGTTTTAGAAAACGTCTAATGCATACTAAATGTTTGCTAAGCATTGTTTATATATTTATGTATGTATGTATTTATTTATTTATATTTCCTCTCTGTCTTTAAAGACTGGTATCCCAGATATATTGAAGTCCACCAGGACAACAAGGATATTGTTGTGACTTTTAACTTGGCACCTAAGAACTTGGGGATCAGTCGTTATTTTTCATCATGTTATGGAGGGGGCTCACGCAACTTTGAAATTATCCAACCTGTAATTATTTTGATTGCATATTTCATCATTTATTCTTGATGAATGCATTCCAACTATGTAAACAAATGCAAGCTTATTTATTTGTAATTAAATGCACAAAAATTCAATACAAAATTTATTTAATGTATTTGAATGAACCTCCTGTCAGTAAGCTCTTTTAAAATGTTTTGAACTATTATCAAAAGAATGAGCATTAATGGTAAATAAGTATGTACCACTCTACATCCAGCTGCTAATCTTGAATACAGAGTAACGAATTTTGTTGTGGTTCACCTCTTAGGACCTCAGTTTAAACAGCACTCATCATACATACCGTTTGCTCAATCTCCACATAGAAACCAACTATACCTGTGAGGTGAGTCATAAGCAAAATCAGTGAAAGTCACACACCTGATTTGGTATATTTCTTTCCTAAAGAAATGTTACATATTTTTCTCATAAGTCACATATAGGTCTTACTGTAAACACTGTACATATTACAGTATATTAGAACTCCTCTGTAACTCTTTAAAGTAAGAAACAAATTCTTGGAATGCTCTGGAATACCGGAGGAATATTTTGCCTAATCTTTTTTCCCATTTACTTTAAGTATATCATAAATCTGCCATATAACTTTAATGAAAAGTTTAATTTTGTTTAGCTTGCAGCTGATATTGTGGATGCTGTTAGGAAAACTTTCTTTGTTCAAGCACAGCACAGTGTAAAAGGTAAAGGTTTTTTTTTTTTTTTTTTTTTACTGTATATAGCAACACACTGGCCACTTTAATAGGAACAACTGTGTCAGTACTTGAAGGTGGGAAAGAACGTCATCTGGTCTTTTTCCAATTTTCACCTTTCACCTTTAGTTTCAGTCAGTCTGTGCACACTGTACCTTGAGATTCCTGTTCTTGGCTGACAAGAGTGGACCTTCTTCTGCTCTTGTATGTGTGCATCATGGTTTGAAGTGCTGTGCCTGAGATGCAATTCCAAAATGCTTTCACAGTTGTAAACACTAGTTATTTGTGTTAACACAGCCTGCATGTCAGTTGAAACTAGCCTGGCCATTCTACTCTGGCCCCTTTCATCAACAAATAAACAAAGTGTTTCCACCTGCAGAACTTCTGCTCACTGGATGCTTTTGTTTTTGCACCATGTTTTGTAAAAATCCCAGGAGATCTGCAGTTTCTGAAATGATCAAACCAACCAACCTGGCACCAGCAACCATACCATAGACAATGTCACTGAGATCACATTTCCCCATTTCGAAGTTTTATTAATTGAAGCTCTTGACTTGAAAATCTGCATGTTTTTATGCATTGTGGTACTGCTACATGATTGGCTGATTGGATAATTGCATAAATGTGCAGTTGTAACAGTTTTCCTAATACAGTGGTCAGTGAGTGTTTTTGCTGAAATTGTTATATTGGTTTGGATTCAGGTTTATAATTGCCATCCATCAACTAGCAACACAAATTGCTTCACTTCAGTGTGTGAAAATATATACTGTAATGCAGGTAGATGTTAAATTCCATGTACCCTGCTTTTTACTCCCAAGAGCCTTTAGCTGTACACAAGGAGGGTGTTTCTTTAGCAGTACTCTTCTCTGTGGGTATTCTGCTAGCAGCCTTTCTTGCAGTCATATTTGCTATTCACTGGCAGAAAAAACAGAAGAAAAATGTAGCAAAGACTGAGATTCCATCAGGTAACAGTGTTTTGTGTTTTTTTTTTTTAATTACATTTTCAAGTACTAAATAGTTACATGCACTACTACTTTGTACTATGTCTATAAAATTATTGGTTATTTTATATAATGCCCCTTCCTCTAATCTACTAAAAAAAATTTCTTAGATATAACTGATGAATATTATGATGAATATATAGAACATCAGTTTGAACCATTAGCCAAAAGGACCAATCCCCCTCGACTCCTGATTTGCTACTCAAGCAGTGATGGTTCTGCCCATGTGAGGGTTGTCTTACAATTGGCAACGTTTATTCAAAAGCACATGGCTACTGAGGTAAAATGATTTTAAACCAGTTAAATTATCTTATGGCATTTGAAACATTAAGAAATAGTAGAATATGTAATCATTGTTTATGTATATATGTTTTCATGATAGTGATGATAAATTACCCATCAGGTACATTTGGATCTGTGGGATGCCTTGAGTATGACAGAAGAAGGAGATTTGGAGTGGTATTGCAGGAAGATAAAGGAGAGTGACTTTGTTTTGGTGATCTGCTCCAAGGGTCTCAACCAGAGACCACATATCCAGAGAGAAGAAGAAGAAAAAGTGGGCCTAAGGACAAATACCTGTCTAGCCATTGTAGCCATGATTGGAGAAGAGATATTCTGTGCCAAGTCTCTGGGTCAGGACCTCTCCAAATACATGACTGCCATTTTTGAGTATTCAAAGAAGTCAGACATCCCCACCATGTTAAGTTTGGCCTCTCATTATACTCTTCCAGAGGATTTACCTCTCCTTTTCTCCCATCTCCATGGAGTGGCTTTGCAGAAGCCTGGAGCTTACCTACTTATAGATAACATCTCAGAGAATGGCTATTCTAAGCTACCAGCTGGTGCAGCATTACTACTAGCTATTGAAGATGCAAGGATACTGATCACTGGTTTGTAGCCATCTGGCAAGAGAACTGAAAATTATCTGGGCAAAATAAGTTAACTTTAGATAAGGGGAGGCAATACCCAAATGTAACCTGATCAGCTTGTAGGTTTTTCCTATTCAAATCAGCCAAAGAAGTTAGAAGCCTTTTTGGACCTTAAAGATTATGCAAGGATGAATATTGCCAAGATGGTACTTCTGAGAGAGACACTTCATTTTTTATTATTATTATTATTATCATCATCATCATTATTATCATTATTATTTAACTTCGCCCCACAATAGCTTAACTGATTACTGTGGGCCCAAGAGCATGTGCATGTCTTTGGACTGTGGTAGCTCAGGGGGTTAAGACGTTGGACTACTGATCGGAAGGTCCGGAGTTCAAATCCAAGCACCGCCAAGCTGCCACTGTTGGGCTCTTGAACAAGGCTCTTAACCTCAACTGCTCAGTTGTATAAATGAGATAAATGTAAGTCACTCTGAGCATCTGCCAAATGACAGTAATGTAATGTAATGTACCCAGAGGAAATCCACGCAGACACAGGGAGAACATGCAGACTCCACACGGAAATGCACTTGCAAGTTTATTCTAACTGTAAGTAAAGCATTTGACTGAGAACTTTACCATAGCCTTGAGTAAGTCACTCAGTTGAATAGACAATGGAATTTACATACTACTTTGATCTCCCCCCTCCCCCACCACCATTTTGTATGCTTTTAAATCTATGTGATTTACATTTCACATTGTATTTCACTAAGTCATTCCATAGTACTTGGTATGCTCTGAATGGAATTTTAAATCACATCATTCATATTAACATACATGTTCAAAAACAGTTGCAGGCTTGCATAATTTAACAATGTCGGCACAGTTGTTGACACCAATACAGCCAAATGTATGTAGTTCACACAATCTCATTCATGCATTCTTTGTTATGCCAAAGTCTCTTATACCAAGTCTCTGGTACGGTTCACGATAGTTAGCCAATTCTGCTGTATTGGCTCCAGGGCACTGAATGCTTCGTTGGAATTTGAATCTGTGATCTTCAGACCATAGGACAAATGCTTTTTCTGACATACCATTCGGGAGCCTATAACTTCATTTTGTCAAACTGGGTCCTTGTCTTTAGCAATGAGTTATTGTAACTGCAGTCTTATGAATTTGAGTCCTTGGTTATATCTTACAGTTAAAATTGAGGTTTAAATCATTTCTCTATATCGATATACAATCTTAATTTCCAATGTGAATTCCAAGTTGTACAATTAATGAGACAGATTATTTAATGTGATTTAGCAGGTATGATTAACATATTTCTGCTTGCTGTTCAGAGAGCCTTTGCTGGTGCTGCAGCATTTTGTAAACTAGTGACAGAACGTTGTGGAAGACCAGAAAAGAGTATGTTATACTAATCCAGTCAAGTTGACACAAAAGCCTGTTCAAGGTTCTCAGTATCAGCAGTTGAAAGAAACTTCCTAGACCTCGCCTCTGTTTCTAAGGTGAAAGAATGCTGCTTTGCAGAAATTGATTTTGTGGTTCTTAAAACTGAGGTTTAAAAATCATGTACCTGAAATGTGTGATTTATTACAGGAGAAATGGGTTAATGTAAATATAATATAATTGTGTATATATAATGGCTAATGAATAAATTACCTTGCAGTAATTTTGACAAATTTTTAGTTTATTCATTTTTCAGTGAATCTGTAATAACCACACATTAACATGTCTTTCAGTGTCCTGTTTTATTAAAATAATTTTTAAAAAATGTAAATCACTTGCTATGAATATTTACCTTTACTTAAAAGCACAAACGTATAATTTAATGAAAGAAAAAAGGATGGTGCCATTTAATCACCATGCTTGTCAAATAAGTGGTCCTCAGACATCTGCTTAAAGAATAACAAAATTTGTTAAATGCAAAATATCAACTGCCTGAATAAATGTTTCCATAAAAATATAGTGGTCCCCCGCCGCTATATTGGATTTCACATTTGGTGTCCCCGGCCATTTGCAGATTTTTATTTAGAATGTATCTATTTTTTTGCGGATTTCCCCGGTATTTTGCGGCATCTGCAAAACCTATATAATTGTTTTTATGGATTTTTAAACGGCGGAATTTGTCAAACAGCTGTTTCTAGATTCAGTTGCTTATGTCTGTACACTGCCATCAGGTGTTTGACAACTGTAGTGGATCTGAAATACAGTCTTGTAGCAAGTGGTTGTTAATTACAGTATTATACAGTATAGAGAAAAAAAAGTGTAGGCTAGGCTAGTATAATGCATACAGTACATAAAATATAAGTATAGGCTATGCTAGTATAGTATACAGCACATTACAGTACTCTCTATAAATTGTGTAAAATGGCATCCACAAATGAAGTGTATTTAATTGTGCTTTTAAAAGAATGTTTTTAAAGAGTGTGGGAGGATAATTTAGGGCTTAAACTTAAAAAAAAAAAAAAAAAAAAAAAAAGGGGGGGGAATCCGTGGGTTGCGGCTTCGGGACGTAACGACTTGGGATGTAACCCCTGCGCAAGACGAGGGACTACTGTAGTAATTTAAATGATACATGGTTTTAAAAATTTGAAGCAAATAAAATCTGAAAATTGTGGCGTACATTTATATTCAGCCCCCCTGCGTCAGTACTTTGTGGAGCCACCTTTCGCTGCAATTACAGCTGCAAGTCTTTTGGGGGTATGTCTCTACCAGCTTTGCACATCTAGAGACTGAAATTTTTGCCCATTCTTTGTTGCAAAATAGCTTAAGCTCAGCCAGATTGACTGGGCCATTCTAACACATGAATATTCTTTGATCTAAACCAGGGGTCCCCAACCACCGGGCCACGGACCAGTACCGGTCCGTGGGTCTTTTGGTACCGGGCCGCGAAACAATAAAAACCTTCCTGAAATTTTTAGTTATTTTATTTTCATTAGTTTCCTGGGTATCTTATTTTGAAAAATTCCACTCTC
>JAQMCW010000015.1:13583829-13600997 GCA_030068335.1 Chrysichthys cranchii | reverse complement strand
CCACGGGTTTAACCCGGCGTTTATTGGAGACCGGCGTCTATAAGAGACAGGCCACTATTAGAAGATATACGGTATGTTAATGGGTTATGAAGTAACATTTTATTTCTGAATTGTTTTTAAACCCCAAATGTGTCCCGGGACAATTTGACCTGCGAGATACCAGAGGGACCAAAAAGTGAAGACAATACAAGGGTTAAAATATTCTTGTTTGATTTGTTTATTGCTGAAAGTTTGTAAACTTTGATAAAATGTCCTAATTTGCAAAGGTACTTAGATTTTATGTGCTAATCCATAAGTGGATATGATGATGACCCACGTAGTTATAGAACATGGCAGCAATTGGCCATTCAGCATAAGAACCTGATTAATTAAAAAAAAAAAAAACATGCTTGCCATGAGCCAAGCAGGCATTTTTCAGGGTTAACAGTGAGTTAACATTACAAAATTTGAATTATTGGTTCAGGTTGTAACCCATGCAAGGTCACAAAATTGGACCGCTGGGGGCACTATTTATGATTGTGCATACAATACCAAGCATGCATTTACAAATCTAAATTGTTTAAATGTATTTAAACATGCAATTTGGACCTTTAGCTTCACCAAAGTAAGTTTGTGATGATCTGCAAAGCTACCTTGCCAAACCTGTCCTGGGACTATTGGCCTGTCTTCGCAAATATGGTATTAGTATGAAACTCAATAATTGAAAAAAGATGTTGACATTTGTAAACAATATAGCTATCATATGTTTTACAATTCTTGTGATGCGGGGCTTAATTTATTCAAAGTGCTTTAAGTCATGCCTGATTGTATGCATTTGCATAAAACTTGAAAGATATACACAAGAAACAATTCTGCGCTCATATACTAAGTTCAAGTAATAACTAAATTCAACTCACTGTTTCTTAGGAACCAAGTCCTGTTGAGCTGAAATTTGGTAGATTGAATATGCCAACAGATACATTCCAGAATCTAATGGAAAGCCTTACCTGAAGAGTAGTGGAGGTTGTTGTAGCAGCAAAGAGGGGACCAGCTCCATATGAATTTCCATGCTTTTGGGGTGGTATATTCAATAATCACATAGGGGTGTCATAGTCAGGTGTCCACATACATTTGGCCTATAGTATAAGTGCTGTCCTAATTTACTTACTGCTCCAATATACCTGAATTCATCTAACGTTTTATTTAATTGTGATTTACATAAGCTTTTTAATGAAAAAAAATTAATGAAAGCTTTAATTTTGCTCAGATTTGACTGACTAGCTTGAAATATGTAATTAATCAGTGATTTAAATCATTTAACTGACCTGCTGTAAGGAATGATGGACATGTGTAGCTATGATCTGGCCAATACCTGATGGCAGGGCATTTCTATAATCAGATAATGTATAGACACTCAGGAACATTTGTCAGTTAGTTTAGTTGTAAGAACCCCTGTTAGGAGTGCCAGTGTTAGTTGACTGTTCTTAAGGTACTGTATTTGCTGCTTCCTTTTTTCCCTCCACATACAGCTAACTGTACCCAGTAATGCTCTACATGACTTCCATTAACCTGACTAGTGTGTGTGTGTGTGTGTGTGTGTGTTGGGCGGGGGTATGAGATGTGCAGATATGCACCATCTGTATTTGAATGTGCTGGTGGCCCAGTTAAAGTCTGATGTTCCACTGACCACTTCCTGTCTTTCTCTGGTGGCCATGGTAACAGGGCGGCGCTGGCCTCTGCCCATCAAGCTCACCCCCTACCCCAGACTCTTTGTGTTTTGGAGAGCACGCCGCAGGTCCGTGGTATGCACACCATTATCAGGTCAGACACTCAAACAGACCCACAAACTTTTAGTGCTATGAACGGTACTTGTGGTTCACAATTGTATATTACATTTCAATTTAAGTGTGATTAGACCTCACATTATCATCAATTATCTGTTGTTTCTGTTAAGATGTTTAACAAATACGAAACACTACTATAAATGTATATGATAACAATACAATAAATTGCAGTAATTGTTTTTATTGTAAAGTCCATAAATTTTTGGACATTCATAAAGTTATTGTTATTTTTGCTGTCTACTACAATATATTGGAGTTGAAATTAAAAATCAACTATTTGGACCATGTTTAAAAGTAAGAATGCACTATTGAACTGCTCATGATTCAAATAATCTTGTGGTGTGAGCATGTACTGGTTCCATTGAATTTATTGATAATATGACTGCTGACAAAAGCCAAAAATGAGTTCTGAAGTGTATAGGATTTAGTAGATCAAAATGCTTGAAAACCCATTGGATGGCACTTCACAGTGCAAATGTAAAGACTTTTTTTTAAGGCAAAGAAGTGCAATCTTCTGCAGTGGTCATGCTAAACCTGACCTGAATCCAATTGAGCTCGTAGTTTATTTGTTGAAGGCAAAATGCCCTGAAGAAGAGAGCCACAGTCTGACAGAAGATAACTAAGGAAGAAACCCAGTGTCTAGTAATGTCTGTGGCTTCCAGACTTCATCCAGTTATTGACTGCAAAAAATGTAATACCAAGTACTAATTGCTAGTCTCATGATGAAAAGATAATGCTTCTCTCTTGCACCAGATTTCAACCTTTAGTGTTATATTTTAGGAAATAGAGATTGCTTTAAGTAGAGATATTTGGTACTTGTGAAATATTTTACATACATTTATGTAAAATCTAATATTCAGTAATGTTTATGATGTTTTTGCATCAGTCCAGTATTGTTTAACATTTTCATTATGCATCTGTGAATCAGCCACTTTTCTTTTATGCTACTCAATACTGATATAATCTGCAGAAGTACGTAAAACATTTCCTTGTAACTAGTTATTGTGTTTTGTGTTGTCTGTTTTCAGATAATGTGATCTGATTTATCTCAATTTAATTTAAGTTTAACTTAAATTATGTATAATATTAAGAATAATGGACATTGAGAGTTGAAGACAAGCTGAGCTCAAAACAGGATGAAAATTGTTTCTCCTCATGAATTCAAATATAAAATAAAATTACAGATATAAAATATTTTAAATGGAAAATTGTTTTGACCTGCAGGTGTCTTGTGTGTAGGGAGAGTTTGTTAACTGACTGGGAAAATTATTGTTAATGCCATTCCTTATCTGGCCTCTATCTGCACTGTATGTTTTTGCCACCCTAAATACCACATAAATGTTGTGACTCTGATGCAGCAGCAACCTATAGCTATTCTCCATTCAAATTCAACTTTTCTGCACACACTACCAGAGCAACAATTTACTTCATTTTATAAAAAAAAAATCTAATGCATAAGTACACAACCCAATGGCGACTACTTAAGTTATAGCATATGATCAAAATGCATATGGTCAATAAAAATGTGTCATGACATTGTGAGACAGTATATGCATAAGGGTATCTTTTTTTTCTTGTTATTCACGTGTATCATTACCATACAAAAACCTATGAAACTAACTTGCACAATCATGGCAACTTTGTAGAGTACAATGTAAAATAAAATTTACAGCATTTATTAAATGTGATTTTGTGATGGGTTGGATTGCTATTGTGTTTATGTTTCACTCACTTATATATAGACAGCATCTCTGACAAGCACAGCACAACACACAGGCACACATTTACTGTATGTTCCTTTTATTCACCTCTACAACAGCTAGCATGAAACACTTGTTAAATGGCCTTTAGATTGTTGATTTTTCTGCATCCACATTTTTGTTTAGAGCTTGCATAATTTTTTTTTTCTCGTGTCAAATAAATGTTTGCATCTGAAGCTCCCTTCTTCTAGTTACATTGCTTTGTCCATTGCATCTTATTAAATTCACTCATTAAATCACATTATTCCATTAATATAGAATATTCTCACAGACTTTGTGATTATAATTATGTGTTACAGGAATAAAGAGACAAGCAGAGACGAGTTCATCTTCTACTCCAAAAGGCTGATGAGACTCCTCATTGAAAGAGCTCTCTCCTTCCTTCCATCTCAGGTCAGAAAAAAAGTAGAGAAACACAACTGTATTGGGGGGGGGAAAGGAGACTATTTAATCAGAGTTCTTTCTGCATGAGTTTGCTTTTGAGGCGTTGACTTGTGTATGGAAACTAAGGTTACATGTCCACCGCAGTGGAAAAAACAGAAGTAGCATAAGGCACAAAGAGGCAGCATGTACCTTCATAACCCTCTACTACAAGGTGTCACAAAAGATCCTTTACAGATATAAGGCTCTGTCAGGCTCAGCAGCTGCTCTGTATCCTGCTCTGATCATTTTGCTTTTAACACATTTTAAGGTTAACATTGTACTATAGATGAAGCATATTGTTAATATGTTTACAGTGAAATCCTTTTAATGTTGGTTATTCTTTGCTACTCTACAACATAAACTGAATGCAGTCTACTTGAAAAACAATTTTGTGTATATACATGTCACTTTTTAAATTCAGTCAGTCAATCTTTTCACTAGGTTCGTGTTGTTCATACGCCACAAGGCCAGGACTATGAAGGAAGGACCTTTCAAGGGAAGAGGGTTAGTAGGAAATATAGATCTGGCAGAGCTCACAGATGAGTCACATTTTCCTTGTTTGGTGTCAGATTGTGTGCCTGAATCTACATAGTGGGTTTGTAGTAATGACTGAAGAACATTACTGCAGTTGATTTTTGTTTTTGTATTTCTGGTTGAACAGGTCACAGGGGTATCCATCCTCAGAGCAGGAGAAACCATGGAGCCTGCACTCAGAGCTGTCTGCAAAGACGTCCGTATTGGCAAGATTCTAATCCAGACCAATCAGGACACAGGAGAGCCTGAGGTACCATTCCAATTGTTATCATGCCATATTAGAAAATAATAAAAGTGAGTTAACACTTAAAATTGAATCTGGTCTCTTAAATACATGTTATCCGTAACTTTTTAGCAGATTTTTAAGGCCTAATTATAACTACATATTTATTGCCATAGTTGCTGTCTATGATAAATTTGTTTGGTTTTAATGTTTTAAGCTGCAGATGAAAAGCACCATTTCTACTTCATATGTTTGTAGTTGCATTACTTGCGTCTGCCTAAAGATATCAGCGAGGACCATGTGATTCTTATGGACTGTACTGTGTCCACTGGTGCTGCGGCCATGATGGCAGTAAGAGTCCTACTGGTGAGGACAACAATGCATCCATACACACATATACACAAAAATAATTTCTCTTAATTTAACATTGAATCTGTATCCTTTTTAATCCGGTGTTTTATTTACTTGTGTATATTATCATAAGATCACTACTTTGATCAATACAAAATGCTCCATCCAATTTATTTGCAATTATTATTATATATGATTAAAAGGGTTCTTTTCCAGCCTCTTTTTTTTTCTTGACAGTAATAAGACAAGACAAACACTGACACCCAAAACTGACTTATGCCGTCATAACTATAGCATATTTTCTCTCCCAAAAGACAGCTTTGTCACTCAATGTACAATGAACTAAAAAACAGTTTGAAGCATTGTGAAAAACATATATTTTGTGTTTTTCCATAACCTCTGTTTCTGCATAGTTTAGTGTTATGTATGCTACTTATTGCAGTAGCAAACAATTAGAGTAAGTCTGAAATTCTGCTGTATGCTTCATGACAGCTGTATGCTGCAGCTTCTGTGGTGTACTGTAATACAAGGAAAAGTATGCAGACACGTTTCATTTTCAATATAGTAGATGAAACATCTGATACTACCATTAATAGTATTGTACCCCTTATGCTGATGCATGGTAACCTCTTTATATTTTTAGATTTTTTTGTGAATTATGAATCCTTTAATGAATTGCAACATTCTCCCGTATCTTGAAACTTTAGGAAATAAATATTTAGCATTTCTTATCCACCCCTACACTCCCCTAGGACCCATAAATATTTGAAGCTAAGCAGCTGTTATGACACCAAGAACAAATGTTCTGATTCGTTGTTTTGCCACAATACTGTAGATACATAGTGTAAATTCGTCTTATTCGTCTTCTGCCGCTTAATCCTGTTCAGGGTCGCGGGGGGAAGCTGGCGCCAATCCCAGCTGACATCGGGTGAGAGGCGGGATACGCCCTGGGCAGGTCACCAATCCACCGCAGAGCAACACACAGAGACAGACAACCATTCACAGTCACATTCAACATAGTGTAAATTTACTGCAAAAACTGCAGCTATAGTGTACCCATATGGGCACACATTTCAATGCGATGATGAATACTTTTCATAGATGGTAAAAAGGCTGCAAACAAAAAATTGAATGTACTTTCTGCTAAAAATCTTAATAATCTCTTTTGTCAAGCATATCATTTGTCTGTCAAAATACAGCATATCTTTATCTACAGCGATCTAAAATTTGTTAGGATTTAAACTGAACATTAAGTGTTTTCACAACATATTTAAGTGCTTTGCAAAATCTGTGACTGTATGAAATGTATGTTTTTCCATTGCTTCATGGTCAAGTTCCGATGCTTAAGTGCCCACTGTAGGCATTATTGGCGATGGACAGGGGTCAGCATGGGCACTCTGACTGGTCTGCAACTATGCAGCCACATACACTGCAAGCTGTGAAGAACTGTGTGTTCTGACACCTTTCTATCATGGTCAGCATTAACTTTCGTCAGCAATTTGTGCTTCAGTAGCTATTCTGTGGGATCAGACCAGACAGGCTAGCCTTCATTCTCTATGTGTGTCAGTGATCCTTGGGCACCCTTCTCCCTGTCATTGGGACTGGTTGTCCTTCCTTGAACTGCTTTTGATGGGTATGAACTGCTGCATACCAGTAACATCCCACAAGACATGCTGAGATGCTCTGACAAAGTCATGCAGCTCTCACAATTTGGCCCACATGTCAAAGTCGCTCAGAAGCATATGCTTGCTTATTTTTCTGCTTCCAACAAATCAACCTCGAGAACTGACTGTTCACTTATGGCATAATATGTCCCACCCACTGTAATGTGATATTCAGAGTTATTTACTTCACCTGTCAATAGTTTTAATGTTATGGCTGATTGCCTGTATACACATTTCAATGCAAATATGACCACTTTTGTATAGATATTAACAAGGCTGCAAACAAAAAATGTATAAACTTTCTGCTAAAATTAGAAAAAAAAATCTGTTATTTCAAGCATATAGTTTCATTTGTCTGTCATAACGCAACATATTTCTCTGTACAGTTGGTTTTGAAAGCAAGTTTTGAACGAAAAGTGTTTTGAGCCAAGTATCTAAATGTCAGCAAAATTTCCTGTAGTTATACAGATTTTTGCTGGTGGTAAACATGACTGTGCGAGGTATTCATGAATTTTGGAAAAAGTGGTGATTGAATGCATTTTGTATCAAAACAATGCAAAAGTATAAATAATTTTGTTGAGATAGTCTACTGATATGGCGAATGTGTTAAATGTTTTGTAAATGGGGGTACAGTATAGAGACAAGTGTGAAAACCATGTAAAAAAAAAAACTTTAAATGAATGTCTCCTCACACTAAGCTTCACCGTATCAATATGGTTGTTGTTGTTTATTTGTTTGTTGTTGAGTTGCTCCCAGAATTACTGTTAAGTCATGCTGTTTTAATCAACAGCTTCAGTCAGGTTTGAGAAATGAAAAGCTGTGTGTGTGTGTGTGTGTGTGTGTGTGTGTGTGTGTGTGTATAGGACCATGATGTACAGGAAGATAAAATTCTGTTGGTCTCTCTGCTGATGGCTGAGATGGGGGTCCACTCAGTAGCCTATGCCTTTCCTCAGGTCAAAATAATCACCACTGCTGTTGACAAAAAGGTCAATGACCTTTTCCACATTATTCCTGGCATAGGTAATACATATGTCTGTTAAAAAGCACAACATATGTTTTTTTTTGGGGGGGGGGTTGCATTTTTTTCTAGGACTTTGCAGACTATAAATTATTTATATTAAATTTGAATCATTTGTCTTCACCACAGTGAATAAGCATTTTATTATTAACCTGTGTCAAGTTGTCTTAAAAATACACTTTGCAGATATGTAGCCTCTGGTATCTTTCAAACATTCTCACTCTCTTTTTTTAAATAATTAATGAATTAATTTTGTTTCATTAATATGAACCTAGTTAAATGATAAAGAATTCAGTATAGTTGGAATTGTTAACACTGTGCAGTAAAGTGAATGCAAATATGTAATGAAAGGAAAGGTGTACAAGATGGTGGTGAGACCAGCAATGTTGTATGGCCTAAAGACAGTGGCGCTGAGGAAAAGTCAAAAGAAAGAGCTAGAGGTGGCAGAGATGAAAATGCTGAGGTTCTCTTTGGGAGAGACGAGAATGGATAGGATCAGAAATGAGAACATCAGAGGTACAGCACATGTTAGATGTTTTAGGGATAAAGTTAGAGATGCCAGACTGAGATGGTTTGGACATGTACAGAGGGGGGATACTGAATATATCGGTAGAAGGATACTGAGGTTGGAACCACCAGGCAGGAGACCTAGAGGAAGACCAAAGAGGAGATTTATGGATGTAGTTAAAGAGGACATGAAGTTAGTTGGTGTGAGAAAAGAAGATGCAGAGAATAGAGTTAGATGGAGACTAAGTAATAATAATAATAATAATAGCTAATTAAGATTCTGAGAAATAAAATTGGCTTACTATACAAAATGATTTATCAGACAGTTCATCCAGTCTTGCATTTTTATGTGTTGTAAGTCACATTCACATGTTGCTAATAATGAGGCCCTGGCTTTCCAAAAGCATCTTACAAGAACACTGTCTGATAAAGCAAGCAGTCACCTTACATTATAATGTTGTTGTTTTTTTTCCTTTTTACACTTTCTAGAGGCCTATAATGTCCTAAAATTTGAACAATGAATGTAAAATATGAAACCTTATGAACATGCTCAATCTGTCCTTTGTATCTGAAGGGAATTTTGGGGATCGATACTTTGGCACTGATGCGCCACCTGATTGGAGTGATGAAGACGTGGGTGAGCCCAGCTGTTAAAAGCTGATCCTGCTGAATTTGAGCCATGTAGACAGAACTGGACACATAATGCACTATAGGCCTAATGAGCCTGACTTTTTAATTATAGTTATATACCAGAAGCAGTTGTCAAATATTTTATATGCTTTTTAATGTCTTTAAAAATATATTGTATTGATGTTTTATGAATGTGAAATTTTACTTTAAAAATATTGAAATGGATAACAATTGATAAAATGTGTGGTATTGTTCTATGACAGTTTTAGAATATTGTATTATTGTCAACAATAAGTGAGTGATTTTTTTTAGCAGATGGCTATTATGCTGCATGTTCTTTCTTTAGTTTGTTTTTAAAATTACAGCTTTCTGTAAACACATTTAAAAACATGTCTACCCTATAGCTTTGATGTTTCACACAAAGCAAGTTCTTTTAAAGACCACTTCATCGGAAAATGTGTGGGTGTTGTTTCTTCAACTTGGTTTCCCCTCTACCTGCAAAAAAAAAAAAAAATTGCTGACCAAACCATGAAAGTGTGTTAATGTTGGGCATGATCTTTTTTAGAACAGTGAATTGAGTATGTGGCCTACAAATATATACCTGCTTTATTTTTTATCTCTAAATTGTTTTGTACACCTCTATAAACACTTCCTTATACAAGTCGCTAAAGTAGAATTATTGAATTTGGCACTTTCTAGAGCCGTGACACAATTGCAAAGCAAAGTAGCAAAGCAGAATTTGCACTAGATATTTTGTCCAAAAAATATTCCATGCTGTGGATAAATAAGATATAGTTGCACTTGTACACAAAGCTCTTTCTTTACCATAATATTCACAGTTATTAATCTTACTTAAATCTTCATTATGGGTAGATTCAGAAGTTAGAACCATCCAAAGAACTGTTAGGGAAACCCCTTGTCATTGTATATGTCTACAGCAAGATGCAAACGACTAACTAAAATGCCAAAAGCTCCTGGAAGTTTACCTCAGGTGAAGTCCAATTGAGTTATTTTGTTTTTACTGTATATTTTAGCTTTCCAAATAATGTTAAAACAGGCTTAAAGTTATCATATTACTAAATTATGGGGAAAGAATTTTTTACTCTGAAAGCACCATATAGATCTATTATGACATGTCTAATGACTATATAAGTGTTATATGGTGTACATACTCCTGCCTTTTTGTTTTCCAAATTTTTCTTGTAAAGCACTTGCATAACAACAGGGAATGTAAATTATGTAGCTTAGAATTGACCATTCATATTCATAGGTCATGTAACACTGCTTCAGATTGGTTGCAGTCTATTTGCATTTTCTTTTACTTTGAGTAATCTGAGTAATAAAGTCATCTAATTATAATAAAGCATTAATTTATTTATCATTTTTTAAGTAAATGATTGTGAGTGATTTGCTCGATGGTTTTATAATTATGTAAATGGACCTCATGGACCTTTTTGAAATTTAAGTTTCATTTTTTAATTCTTCCTTCATATAAGCAGTACACACCACCAAAACACAGCAATATTAATTACCTGACTGCTGTAGATACAGGAGTGATAAGTGCTAAAGTTTTTGTATGGAAAGTACTTTGTTTGGTTTTTTTTATCCTTTGGGTCAGAACAACATAAATTATAATGCTAATTTATCAGGTATGAATTGAGTCACTGCTTAAGAAATTTAGATTTAAAAATTTAACTTTATGTAAATAAAAAGCTTGTGTTACAAACATAATTTATAGAATAAAAACAAGATATTTCATAAATGTCTTCAAAGAGTATGTATGTCTTACTTTTCACTTTTTCTTTATCTGTATCGTAATGCGTGGGACTTTAAGATTTTAAATTTATCCTGTATCTGTAGAATTTTGTGTATCTGATTATTCAAAGTGTGACCTTGAACAACTGTTAAGCTGTTGTCATGATGTACACATTTATCCCTTTTAGTCATGTCATATGTCATACACAGGAATACCATATATCTATGTTTTAAACATACAGGCTCTGGATAGTAAGACAAGACATTAATGTTTCAAATACACAGGAAGGATGCTGTGGTTGTCCTCTGTACATGGAAACTAACCTAGCTATCTATCAACAGTTTCCATAATTAAGCTCTTTCTAAACAACTATACCAAAAACTGATCATGCAGCTTAGTAATTTTAGTTAACATGCGCCACTTCAGGGGATATTAAGTAAAATGTTTGAAAAAGTAAAACTCATAAATAAAACAGAGCTAGTCATTGGTGTATGGGTGCATGCAAAAGAAAATAGAATTAGAATGGTCAATGCTAAATGTAATGCTATATGGTCGAGTTTGTAATATCTGGTAATGTGTGGTTCATTTTGTGCAATGATAGTAAATGTTGCATAGGAGAGAAAAAAGCAGTTGGAATATATACTATATATCTATATACTGCCAGATTTGTAATAGATTTCAATGTTCATTTCTATTAGGGCATATTTTTGTTAACACATTTAAAAAACAGATGTTGTAAAGTACACTTTTACATTTGAAAGGCTGTGCTGAATAAATATTCTCTCAAAGCCTTCAATATTAAGATGTCATGGAAAGTTTACCACAAGCTAGCTCATAGTGACAAACAGGAAGGAGGTGCCTGTTTGTATGTGGCAGTGCTCACATCCCCAGTAACAGTGTCAGGCCCAACAGGCCACAGAGTGGTGATGCGTGAGCAAGTGTGTATATGTCCGTGTGTATGGCTTGCATACTAAAGAGAGAAGCAAGGGTTGGTGTGTTCTGAATTCTGTCTTTCTTATTGTGGACGGATGTGCATGCCACAGTGTTCTCTATAAATAACTGGTGAGTGCCTTACACCTAATTTTATAACAAAATTAAGTACTATATATTTTTAAATATTCTATGTATGTTCTTTTGTGAGGAATTAAGATCCTAAAAATCTCTGAAAATAAGTATTCAAGTTTAGTTTTCAGGTGAGATATACGCTGGGTACACCTGAATTATTAAGTTGACTTTTACTGCACCATGTTAGTCATTAAGTATAATGTTTGTGAGGTGTGTTTATCCTGCATCAAGCATGGTGAATAATTCATATGTAGAGAAATTCCTGAACACTATCAAATATAAAAGATATAAAAGATCTACAGTAAAACCACAGTAGATGTTATTTATGGTTAGGCTGATGATGAAGAAACAAATGTTCCAGTGCCAAGCATGAGATTGTTCGTGCATGAAACGTTTAATGGATAAAAGCTTGGGGCTTTTTAATTCAGTGTTACCATGATGCCATTAAGCAGCTAAGTGATGGTCACACAATAGTTTCATCAATTATTTGTGTTTAGAGACAGTAATTTCTTTTGATTCAGTGGGTTACTGTCCACAAGGAGGAAATGTTATAAAGTGTGTGAAATGTGTAGATAACACAATGTAATAAGAAAATGGCAAATGTCATTTAAGGTTCAGCATACTTACTAATAGTTCAGATTCATTTTTTTATTCATTTCATGAAGTGAAAAGGAAAAAGTATTTCTATACATTTACATTGCTGATGGTGAAATGTTTTAATAAATATATTTAACCGATTTGAATTGTAATTGAAAATTGTAAGGCAATTTATAATTTTATTATTTGTGTCATCTCTCCTGTCAAAATCAGTGTTAAATTAAATAATTGTCCTCCATTGTATATGATGCTGCAAATACTGAAAACAATCTAGAACAATAGTATTTAAAAAAGCAGCTTTGATATCATATGCATTTCACTGTTTTCTCACAGGTAGCAGTATGTGGATGGCTTTTATGATGCTTTACTAGTTGTGTCAAAGCTTTTACAGGTTTACTTTGGAAGTGAGGAGTGGCTTCAGTTCCTCACTATTTCTGGGCAGCACTTTCAAGGACTGTCAAACCTGAGAATGCTGAAGTTTTGGGTCAATCTCAGGTTCGTCAGCCCATGAAAAGCTGTCTCCATCCAATCCTAGTATGAGCAGTAACGTTTTAGTTTTTTTGAATGCATCATTTTTAGTAATGTGGTCATTTTAGTGACCTGATTACTGAATTCAGAAGGGTTGTTTTATAATATGGATATATGAATATATATCTATCTATCTATCTATCTATCTATCTATCTATCTATCTATCTATCTATCTATCTATCTGTTTATTTAAAACTGTTAATATACATTTTGTGTTACGATATAGATTTCATACAATTAAACTCATGCTTCCTTTGTATATGAATTTATTTGCTCCTCTTGATCTTGCTTTTTATGATTAAAGTGCATGATGTGTTATAATGTGACATTTATAACTTTGTACTATTTCTTAAAATTGAATGTTTACAGTGAAATTTAAAATTTTGGTTAACGAAATGGTTTGAACTGACCATTCCCATTATGACTACAGTGATATGTGGATAGGTATAAAAATGCAAAAAATAAATGATATATGCATTTTTCATCTATTTATTTATTTACTCAATTTAAAGGGCAAATCAATAAAAGGTGATTTTGAGTTTACAACCATTTAAAATCTTTTGAACATCACAGTCAAAGGCCTTTTAGTTTAAGTAGCCCCTGCCATTTCACTACATATTAGAAAATTATTGATAAAAAAAAAAGGTTTTTTTCCTTACCATAAAGCAAAGGTATATCATAATTTATGCCATGAACGCATTCTGCTGTCATATTCCATACCAATTTAGACCACGAAGATCACAGAGCAAGATTATTTTGATGTATCATTCATGTAATAAAGAAACTCACCTGTGAAATACTAGACACATAAAATATAGTTCATGCTACATAACAGATTTTTGTGTTTGTTAATGGGTTTTTTTAAATCACCCTTTAGACAAATTACAGCTATGACAGTTATGAACTATGAACAGTGTTATACTTGATATTCATAGAAATATGTATAATAATCAATCATAATCTTTTTTTATATGTACAGTAAAAAATTTGAAACATGAACAGGCAGCATTTAAATTAATGTATGCATCTTACATTTTTAAATAAAATAGATTTCTCTATAAATAAATGTAAACCTGTACTGTCATTATTCATCATTTTGTCACCATTATGCTGAGATTTACATTTCCTGCAAATTAAAGTGAAATATCTCAGCTCAGCTTCTGTTCACATAAGCTATAGGTGCTAGAATGCGGCAACCCTGTCTTGCCTCCTCATAATTAGCTTTTCTGTCAGAAAGCAGAGATGTAATTCTGAATTGTTTGTGGTTTTTACCAGTATAGCCAAATAATGTTTCTTTGATGGTTGTTGCCATTTGATTAAAAAAAAAATGTTGACAGAATGTGTATAAAGCTTATTTCAGAATTTGAAGGAAAATAAAAATGGTCAGTTCATTTGACCTAATAAAGTGGTTTCAAGCCTTTGCAGGCTCTTCTCCAATTCAACCCCCGATTTTACCATTTCTGACCTAGGGAAATGTTTTACTAATTTAAAGAAATAACTTAAATAAATGTCAAGTTAATAGTTAATAAAATTCCAGTTAAATTTCACGTACCGTTTGCAATATCTGTGAACAAGTTTGGAGGGAAGTGCTGCCACAGATCACCACTAGAGGGGCCATTGTCCATGTGAATGTGAAGCTTTTCAGGATAACACTTCTACTGTGGAAAGGACTGGTAGGGAATTGATGTGTATCTTTTTTTTTTTTACATGCATCTGGAGTTGAAAACAACATATATTTTATAATGGTTTATTCCACAATAGAGAAATGGATACTTTCATGTATGTGTATATACATGAGTGGGTGAATAGTCACAGTAGTATGAAAACATTGTCTTACAAGTACTTTGTTTAAGATTGATCATTGTTTGAATGGTCAGACACTTTAAAACTAAGAGTCAGTTCTTTGAAACTATTACATAAGAAGGAAGAAAGGAACATAAAGTGTGTATGTGCCATCCATTATCTATACCGCCAGGGTCACGAGGTTTGAACCCAGAGTCTTCCTGCTTTGAGGTGACAGCTAATCACTGCACTGTGCCTGCTATGATACAACATAAGAAACAAAAAAAATGAAAGAAGGAAGAGAACTAGAAAAGAGATTCATTGTGTGACAGAGACATGAAACAGAAAGAGACAAAGCAAACTAAGGCTGATATCTGGACAACTGGACCAGATGATGCCTTGTGTGTTTGTATGTAGGTGAAAGGAAAATTCAGACCTGTGGGTGTTGTGCTAATCTTCCTTCAATCACATGTATATCAGCTGACACTGAAGTAATTTTCTGGTATTTCTCTTATTTAGCATTCTGTCACTTTACCATACCTTGCAAAAGTATTGATCCCCATGTTGTTTTTCCAGTTTTGTTGTGTTACAACTTGGAATTTAGATTTTATGTGATGGACCTAACAGAATAATCCAAAGTGTGGAAGTGGAAAATATGGCACCACTACATACCTGACAAGAGAAGGCCACCCATCAAAACTCACAGACCTGGCAAGGGTGGCATTAATCAGAGATTCAACAAAGACATGAAAGATAACACTGAAGGAACTGCAATGATCCATGGCAGAATTGGGAATATCTGTCCATAAGACAACTTTAAACCATATACTATACAGAGCAGGGCTTTATGGAAGACTGTCCAGAAAAAAAAAAGTATGTGACAGATTCCCCAAACACAAGGAAGGAGGTTCACTGAACAGATGAGTGTAAAAAACTTTTTGGCCAACATGGTGAAATACTAACTTCTCACATCCCTAAAAACACCATTCCCATAGTAATTCTTGAGGAAATCTATTTCATTCTGCCAGAGATTTGAGACTGGAATAGGGTTCATCTTCCAGCAGGGCAATGACCCTAAATATACTGCTAAATGTACACTTGAGTGGTTTCAAAATAAAACATAGAAATGTTTTGTAATAGCCTAATCAAAGCATTAATCCCCATAGCAATTGAGGCAAGACTTGAAATTTGCTGTACACCAACACAGCCCATCTAACTATGCTAAACTAAGGAGATAAAGCAATTTTGCTTTAAAATTTTATAGACAAAAATTATAGTGGCTAGATGTGTCTGGATGAGCTAAGATGTGCCATTATATTTCCAGGTTTTAATGCACCAAAACAAGGAAAAACATGTTTTGTACAGCTCAACAACAAATATTTGTCTATCATTATAATGTAGTGTACAGTCTTTATGTACAGTCATAAACACATTAGATAATTATATAAAAGATCAGCAGTGGTTACTGAGGTGGTTCATTGCATATTATAAGAAATTATTCATGTGTTATTATTCTGAAGAGTTTCCATACACAATGCAGTTCCCATGGAGTTCAGCTCTACTGACCCATCACTACTGACAAGTGTTGCCCTTTCTGCTGGGGTCAGGATTAATTTGTTCTGGTGTGGGTGTTTGCGACAGGGCCTAAGGGTCAGGAGGGGTAATATCAAATGGCCCATCAAGCTGAGGGAGATCATTAAAGCAAAAGCCAGCAATGACATTTAACCTTTTCCTCCCCCACATGTACCACAAATACCACTCTACAAAATGTGCAGGGAGAAAGACTTGTATGACCTGATGGGTGAAATGGAACACGAGCCAACCAGCAGGAGAAAAAGTCGGATTATGACACACAAGTTCAATATTTTCTCCCTTTAGGTTTGAGAACTAATTTGACTCTTACACTGGAAGAATACAGAGGGAAGGAGGTCCAATCTCTCTATATATTTAATAACATAGTTTAGTTTTTAAAAAATTGTCTCTATAACCTTTAGAAGCTTCCTAATATTATTAACCATTACATACACTTCTGGTGAAATTTAACCAGTTTTGAAATTTGACAGCAGTAAAAAAAAAATGCTGTCATTTTTTATTGATTCATTCATTTATTTTTAAAATAAATGTCATTATTTTTGCCTGAAATGTGATTACTTTTCCTAAATTGACCCAAAATACACAAAATGAAAATATTGTAAACATTTATACTGTTGTACTTTTATACTGATATTGCCAAAATTAACCATATTGTGAAGATATGTAATTTGAACAGTATGTAAGGGTTAAATCAAGCAAAATAGTGAGAGATGTAGAACTTTTTGCAAAGAATGACCTCCATGATAGGATGATGTTTTTGCTTCAAGGAAGAGAAGGTCATGTATTTTTTACTCCCCCACAAGCTGGCTCTCTCTCTCTCTCTCTCTCTCTCTCTCTCGCTCTCTCTCTCTCTCTCTCTCTCTCTCTCTCTCTCTCTCTCTCTGTCTGTCTGCACTGTGACAGAGAGATCTCG
>JAQMCW010000015.1:13382737-13393180 GCA_030068335.1 Chrysichthys cranchii | reverse complement strand
TAATTTCATTATTTTTGAAGTCATTTTAACTTTGCAGCATTTCCTTGCACGTGCCTAAAACTTTTGCACGGTACTGTGTATATAATACATGCCAAAGGCTATAATTCCAGCAGTTTTCACAAGAGTACAATTCATTTCAGTTCATTTTTTTTAATTTATGTAGTGCATTTAAAATTGGACATTGTCACAAACAGCTTTACAGAAACCTATATATAAAATTTAGCTTTCAAATAAAACATTTTTAATTTACCCCTGATGAGCAAGCCAGACGGGATGGTGGCAAGGGGAAAAGTCCCTAATGTTACAAGAGGAAAAAACCTGAAATGAAACGGAGTCCAAAGGGAACCCATCCTCATCTGACACCAGATATTATAACTAATTCGCTTCTATAAGTGCATACTTTAAAGTCAAGCAGTGCAAATGTGTTGAAAGGAACATGGGAATGAGCATCATTAGAGTTTTAACTCCAGGTCTCTTCATATCAAACTGAAGTTTTCAGCTGTTCAGTGATTTCAGACTTGAGTGTAAACTGTTCTTAGCAGTTGCTGTTTTTAGGCTGTCCAAGAAGGAACACCCACAGCCATCTTTTAGAGTGGCTTGTGGTACCTTTCACAATACACCAATGGTGAACTATAGGTTACCCATGTTGATATTCAGCAACTAATTGGCCATACATAGTTACATAATCCAAAAGCTTGCTTCTAGCTGCCTGTGGTCTTAGAGAAGTAATTCAGGCATGCCGGAATTAAGTAAGGAAGTTACTAAACATCAAACATTTAATGTCATTTAGTCCTCAGCTATATAAAGCTGGTGTATCTCCCTTGGCTTTACTGAAGCATAACAGGTGTAGCTAATGAGGTTTATAAATAATTGTAACTAGATGTAGCATATAAAGAGCCAAAAAACAATGGGCCTAAAATAGGATCTTGTGGAACACCATACTTTATTTTGACATGCACAGAGAAGTCACCATTTACATCAGCAAACTGGTAACAATCAGTCAAATAAGACAATCAGGATTTTTCCCTCAACTCCAGCCACATTTTGTTCCCTTAACTCCAGTCATATTATTGCACAAAGTGCACTAATGTCAAGCAGCACAAATAAGGAAAGACAACCCTGATCAGAGGTCAGTAGTAGGTTATTTACACATTTACCCAGTGCTCTCTCTTTAATGTAATGAGGCCTAAATTTTAATGAATATTATTCCCATTTTTGAGTGGTCTGTCTTAAGGTACACGTTATCATGTTGCTATTTTTTCTCTCTCTAATTGTTTTTTTTAAGTGAGGCTACATTATTTAGAGTGTAGTGGAACAATGACTCAGTATTCAATCACCTGATCGAGTTCTGTGGGGTTAGATGGTGATCCGGTCGAGGTTGATAACTCTGGGAGATATTATTGATAAAACTATGTGCAATAGTTGATTTGAATTTATGCTTGACGTAGTACCATACTGAAAAGGATATACGGTCAAGTATTTGGACAGTAGCAGTTTTCGTAACTTTCAGTATGTATGCTACCAAGTATCAAGATGTGATTGTAGACTTGCTACACTGAATGTTAAACATACATTAGTCGAAGTTCATGGAGATGATTTTAGGCAATGGTGTTGATCGTCTCTACTTGCTGTTCTTAGAGAAGATGAAAATGTGCCAGAAGGGAAAATCGAAAAATCCAACAAATGAAAAAGATTCAATATAATAGATGAAAAAGAGACTATAGTTAAATTGTGAGCACAGATGAGAAACTCCCAACAAATGATTGACGAGAACAGGCATGGTCACTACCTGATGGAGCACTCAAGAGCGCTTCAAGATCCCTCTACATTCATTTTACAGTGTGTATTTAGACTTATGAAGCTATGCTGAAACATAATAATGTGTAATGTAACTTTTGTTGTGCTTTTTGCATTTAATTTCTTTTAAATGGTGACAGCTGTGAAGGTTTTTTATTTCCCTTTATTCTAAATTCTACATTAGGAATGCTTGAAGTCCATACAGTAGGTATATGTTTAAAATGAATGCATTCTAAGGTTACTGCTGGTCATGTATTGAAAATTTTAATCTTACCCATCGTTTTTGAAATGTGATGCATGGAGAATTTTGATGGTAGCAATTTTTTTTTATAAATGAATCTTTCTTCAGTTTTTGGTTGCTTCAGTTTTAATGATCTTACATTGGGGTAAAGCCACTAGTTTTTAATCACAGGCAAACTTGTATACGCAAGTCAACATTCCCAAAATTGGTATAATTGAGTGTTGATGTATATTTTAACATACACATGTTATGCTTCTAATACTATTAGCACCCCAATTGCCTTCTATCAACAGGGCTCTGTAAAACCATCATAGCACAAGAGTTAAAAGAACAACCTCAGCCATCACCAAAAACTTCAGGATCCCTGTGGCACGACCTTTTTTTGCAACCAACCAGGGAAAGAGATCCTGTAATTGTAATAGAGGCACTTAAATAATACAAACCATAAGAGTTGGTCTTTAGCAGCCTGTACACAAAAGAAGAAATGGAGAAATCTGTCCTGGAATCCTGGTTTGACAGAACATTCTTGGCACAAGGGATGACCATTCTTCCAGCCCTTTGTCATCAGTGGAAATAAGTCAGTAGGGTCTCAGTAGATGACACTTTCTTTCTCTCTTTCTAAAACACATTCTGATAGAATGTATCCATAGCCTTCAGCCAGGCAAGTACATGTATTGTGA
Source organism: Chrysichthys cranchii (assembly GCA_030068335.1). Classification (NCBI taxonomy): domain Eukaryota; kingdom Metazoa; phylum Chordata; class Actinopteri; order Siluriformes; family Claroteidae; genus Chrysichthys; species Chrysichthys cranchii. The sequence continues at coordinate 13,390,462 of JAQMCW010000015.1, read as the reverse complement.
TAGATCTTGGTAGATTGTCATTTGGTGGAGCACTTCATTATATGAGCTTTATCTGCATAAAACAAATGTTTAAGTGAAGTTCATGCATCCACATGGCTCCTCCACCTTGTTCAAATAGCCTCAGAGGGATAGCATTTGCTGGGTGCCTTTCACCCATTTTACTGGAACATCAGCACCAGACACAGGAAGTCTGAGACATCAGAAAAAGAGCAGCAGCGTAGTCCTTAATGTAAATTAATATAAATCCATCCATGAGTTAATTATCTGTTTTGCTTATCCATCTGGGTCGAGGTGAAGCTGAAGCCATTCCCAGCTAATTTTAGGTGAGATTCGGGGTACACCCTGGACAATTCTGTGGGTGAAAATGCCTTGTCGATGAGATAGATCAGAGAAAAATGGCCAGATTGGTTTGAGTTGCCAGGAAGGATATAGTACCTCATAAATCACTCTTTACAACTGTGGTGAGTTGGACAGTTGAAGCTTATATTTAAAAAAAAAAAAAAAAAAAAAAAACCTCACCTTGGTCTTCAAATGTTAATTTTGGGTGAGTCTGTGAGTCTTAAGTAGCGTTGGCAAAATCTTACGACGGGGGGGTAGCAGCGGCGGCAGTTGATTTGTAAATTAATTGATATGTGTGTGTGTGTGTGTGTGTGTGTGTGTGTGCGTGCTCGATGCAAAAAAAAAAAAAACCCTGCCACCTACTGTAGTGGATGTGCAATTACACTTTATTCTAGCGTGGCAAAAAAAAAAAAGCATGTTCCCCGGGGTCACACGCACCCCCCCCTCGCATCGCACCGCCCCCTCCCAGGGGGGCGCGGCCCACTATTTGAGAAGCAATGAAATAGGACTACGTATTGACCTTGACATTTAGGAAATCGGTTGTTCTCTAATTTTGATCCCCAGTGTATGTATCTACTATACTCAATTTCCTCTTTTCTGAAATGTGCTTTAGAATTACTTTTTGATGCATATATTGCGTTTTTGGACAATGTTACAGAGGCTCCTGTAATAGAGAATAAGACAGATGTGGCTCTGCCCAGAGCACGGCTTTGTCGGATCATTAAAATAAAAGCCAATGAAAGTGATAAACTTCATTTTTGTACAGGAAGCCCATCACCCTGCTACTATCAAATCTGCTATATTTTGTGACGTCTCAATATCTGATCAGCAGTACTTGGGAATTCTCAGTTTCAAAAACCAGTCTCATGCTAGAAAAAGATACAGTCAACTGTTTGGAATTTGTTGAAACATGGTGTGACCCTATTAAATGTTTTGAAAAACAGTGAGAGAGAAGATTGGTGCCATAGCTACACCTGACTACATACAGAATGCGCCTGGGCTTCCCAAAACCAGATCAGGTATGAGAATAACTCTTTAAGTTGTATGAGTGTTGTCACGTGTGTCTCAAATTTATATAGTGTTTTGTTTTAGTTAACACTTAGTGAGAGACTTTTTCATATTGTCCGCAGGTAAAATCATGCGGCGTGTGCTGCGGAAGATAGCATCTAACGAGCAGGATTTAGGAGACGTGTCCACGCTAGCAGACAGTTCAGTTATTGAGCAGTTGTTTGAGAACCGCTGCAGTACTGCTGTGTGAACAATAGGAGACACTATTAAAACCACTTCAGGGCAGATGGGTAAAATGAAATCTTGAAATTTCAGCAGAGAAAAATATGTATAAAATATACTGCAATTTTACAGTCACTAGGAACTGAAAAGAGTGTTTTTACTGGACCTGTTTGTATATTTGTTTAGTATTGTTTAGTTATAACCATTTTCCTCCCTCTGTAGATTTTTTTTTTTTACAGTTAAATTATGATTTGTTCATACATCTAATTGTATTTTTCAGATATTTCATTCAGATACAGGTATTGAGAAGTTTTTTATTTTATTTACAAGTCATTTTTTTTCATGTGCCAAGGTTGAAAATCATATTTGATCCCAGAAAGACTCTGAATTTCTTCTTGTACCTTGTGGTTTTGCAGTTGAGAACCGGCAGTCTCTTTTTATTGCAATATAAATGTAGCAAATGTTAATCCCAGATTTCTAAGTTCATCTGTTGGTAGGATTTTGACAAGTCTCAAGAAACATGTGGAATCAAGAAACATCAAGAAATCTGTACACACATATTTGTAAAACTATAAATATTTGCAGTAATCTATATAAGTTCTACCATAAAGGAAGTAGGATATGCTTCAACTAAAATTCAACTGAAAACCAAGACAAAAAATTTTAATATCAAAATGCTGTGATATGTAGAAAATAATCTTTTAACTACTGGATCATATTGGAATTATGTTCTCTACAGGCCGCCCAACTATTCCATAATTGCCTTTTTCTATATGACAGATGTGCTGTGATATCAATGAAACAACTTGGATAAGATGCCAATTTGTAAATTTGCAAGAATATTAAATACACACCAAGTCTAGACTTTTTTCTAGAGGTTATGTTGTGATTTGGGTACACTGTCGGACACCCTGACCTCTTCATAATTTCAGGATTTACCTGAAATGATTACATTTTCAAGTGAAAAATACATTTTGAATGTTTATCAATTGGTAATTGTTTTACTGTATTTCATATCATCTTTATTCAGCTTGGGATTGGTTTTATGACTAATTTTAGGAATACAGGGGGTCCTCAGGTTACAACACAGTTCCGTTCCTACAACGGTGATGTAACCTGAATTTTGGTGCAAGTCGAAACACACCCTACCCTAAGTCACTTACCTATCCTAATACAGTTGTAAAATAGCAATCTAGAACCTAAAAACACAACTTAGACAAAGAAAAAGAAAAAAGGAAAAGGATGTAAATATGCTATACTTGTCAGGCTTGGGGTTTAGGTGGACACGTGTGCAGGCAGGAGACAGCTCTAATGTCCCAAAATGGGTTTATTATAATCCAAGGCTAAGGTACATAAACAGTAGGCAAAATCAGGGTCAAAAACAGAAACAGGTCAGGCGAGCGTCAAACAGACAAACAAAGGAGATCCAGAAAGCGGAGACAAAAAACAAGGCACAAAAGTCAGAACTGACAAACACGAGAATCAATCCTTGGCAAGTGTCACAAAAGTACAGTAATGCTTCGCAAGGAGCATATGAATAGGTGAGTCTATTTATAGACTTGGAAATTACTTTCAATGTGGAACACCTATTTCCGCCCACGTGACACGCCGAGGGAGCCGCGAATCCTCAAGCATGTGCCAGCAATAAACCAAGCCGGAGCGTGCATAGGATGCATGACGCGACGCCGGAGAGGAAAACCCGGAAGAGCACATCTTCCTTGCATTGTGCGGAGCGCATCCATGACAGTACTGTACACTGCACTGTAGTAAGATAAACTGCCATCCAATATCCGTCGCTGTTTCTTCCTTTTCTGATCTCTTTACAATGTCTAATTTCACTTCCATCGTGATGGCTTTCCTCTTTGTCAAAGCACTACCATCTGTAGACTCTGACTTTCGTTTAGGAGCCGTGATAAGGGCCAAAAAGTCGGCAAACAAAGCAACACAAAAGGAACACTTGCGCCTTTTTTTTTTTCTTCAAACAGTCAACTTCTCCAACTTCCTCATTCATACGCCGCGTTACTCCATATTCTTCCACTGTGAGCAACCAAACTAGTTTGCCTACGTAGTCCGTAAGTACGATGCTAAAGGCATAAACCGAAACACTCATGTCTCAATTTTTAACGCTTTTATGGGAGCAAGTGTCGTAAACTCGAAATGTCGTATGTCAAGACTGTTGTGACCTGAGAACCTCCTGTATTATTTCAGACACTCCGCATTAATGGTCTCATTTTTGTTTTGTCTCTTACCAGAAAAAAACTCTAATGTTCTTTTTCTCTTGTAATTGTCTTTATTCCTTTTTTTCTTCTTCTCAGAAATATATTTTAATCAACATATTTTGACCGTTAATCACATTCATAATCAATACTCCTGGTATTTGTGAAATAAAATAATCAAAAGAATTGTTTTGTCCAATTCCCTCTTTAAGTCTTGTACATTACCTTTCTATATTAATAAATACTTATGTGTATACCATTTGTAACTAAATTGCTCTATGCCCACTTTCAAACTTTGTTGCAAACAAATGGCAACTTGTATTCCCTTTCAATAATTCTCATAGACAGCTATATCCTGTTTTATCCTCTTTCATTTGCTCTGACTATTGATCCATTAGGACCTCCTCACGTGCTATAGACTTCTGTAAGTGGATTGTTTTGTAGCACTGATTGCAGATGATTGTTATACAGTCAGTCCATAAGTATTTGGACAGTGACAGTTTTCCTGACCTTGTCTCTGTATGTCAACACTATGGATTTGAATGATGCCATCAAGGTGCAATTGAAGTGTAGATTTTCATCTTTAATTCAAGAGATTTTGCAAAAAGTGTTGCATTAACTGTTTAGGAATTTCAGCCATTTATTACACAGTCCTTCCATTTTCATATTTGAATGCAAATTCTTTGCAGTCAATGACTGCCTGGAATCCAAGGACATCATCAAATGCTGAGTTTATTCCTTTGAAATGCTTTGCCATGTCTTTACTGCAGCACCTTATGTTTATATTTATGTTTATGGCATTTGTTCCTTATCGAGAGCGACTTGCATAAGTGGTTTGAAGTTTATCTCCGTAAGTACATTTTGATACTGGTGCAATAGGACCCAGGCTAAGATTATCATCAACCTAAAAACTATTCGCCAGTAATACAGGTTTTCTTCCAGGATTTTACTGTGTTTTGGCTTCGTTCATTCTTCCCTTAATCCTGACCAGTCCTCTCGTCCCGGCTACTAAGAAGTAGACCAGTAGTATGATTCTGGCACCACCATGCTTCACTGTAGGGATGGTATTAGCCAGTTTATGAATCCTCATTTTGCCAGATGTGAAACACTTTGTGTTCAGGCCAAAGAGTTACATTGTTTCATTAGCCCAAAGAATATTTTTCCTCATTTTTTCAGAATTCTTGCTGTGCCTTTTACTTGAATGGCTTCCGTCTTACAACTGTCCCCCAAAAGGACTTATTGGCGGCAAAGAAGAGAAGCTGTATAGGCACCCATTGTGTTTCAACCCTTTCTTCTTGCTAGGGTGTCTATGGTGGCCCATGCAACCATATGGTAAAAAGTTTTGAAATTTTGCACACATGATTCTTTTCACCAAGTTTTCTGTTGGGATCTTGAGTGTGCCATCACCTCCAATTGATCAAATTTAGAGGCCCGTTTACCTATTTAACTTTTAAACCATTTTCAAAAAATGAGGTCCTTGGCTTCAGACGAGTTCAATAATCACATGATGTCAATTTCTGCCATTTTGGATTTTGTTAAAAGGTTGGGGGTTTTTTGCTGCAATTTGGTACACATGCAGACTAGCAATGGATATGTAAATGATTTGATTTGCAAGGAGCTGGCACAACTAGAACAGGCACCAGAGGGCATAAGTGGTAGCATCTTGAGTGGAGCGATAGTCTTATCAGGCATTTGCCAGAGCATCTGACAGTCAGTGAAAACAGACAGTGAAGGTCACCAGACACAGAGGATGCCTTGTAGATGCGTTAAACAGCATAACCAGAAGTTGACAGAGTTTGATAGGACGCAAGTATTGGACTCTTTACATCCCGTGTCATCCCACGCTGTGTCTCGACAACTGGCATCAGATGAACTACAGGTTCACCGACCCATGCATAGGTTGCCACTAACACCAGAGCAGAGACTGCTGCATTTAGAATGGTGCAATAACCAGGAGGTATGGACTGATGACAAGTGGTATCGTATCATGTTCAGCAATGAATCTCTGTTGTGCATTATCATGGATAACTATAGTGTGTGTATCTGGAAGCCATGAAGAGAGAGGACCAATTCGCCCAGTGTTGTGGTGAGACACACCAGCATTGCTCCTGACATCATGGTGTGGGGAGCCATAGTGTATGACTTCAGGTCATGTCTAGTAGTGATTCAGAGGACCCTGATGGCAAAGTGCTACCTCAGCAATATCCTACATCCACATGTCTTGCCCCTCCAAAGACAGCAGCCAGGTACAGTCTTTCAACAAGATAATGCCTGTCCAAACACCACATGTGTGTCTATGGACTACCTGCATCATGATGAGGTCCTCCCATGGCCTGCCAGGTCACCTGATCCTTCCCCAATCAAACATGTGGGATCAGCTCAGACGTCAACTCTAACCTAGTGCCAATCTGCCGGATCTCATCTGTGGGCTGACTTGCCACAGGAGAGGATACAACAGCTGTATGACTCTTTCACACACTGAATCACTGTTTGTATCAAGGCCCGAGAGGGTCCCACACCCTACTGACATGATACTAGCAGTGTGCCCATAGTGCAAGCTCCTAATCCATTGGATCTGATATTGTAATCATTGTTATTATTTCTTATGTTATTTTTAGCAGCAAGTAGCGAAGCTATATGATTCAATTGCTGAATGTGTTTGCCAAAATTCAAACTTGCCTATTTTTCTGACCCAGTAGTGCTGAGTGATTGTTTATTCTTAGCATACCCAATATTCCGTATGTATGTTTTGTCTGTCAAGTCATCAAGTCTCCCAGCAGTGGCCATGGTAACACCACCACTAACTGTGATGGGCGCTGCATCACCATCTTCTCCCGCAGCGGCAGGAGGTGTACCACCACTTTCTGCAAAGACAGCAGCACTAGCTACAGCAACACTACCACTAGTAGGGGCAGCAGCAGCACCACCTCCTGCAGTGACGGTGGCAATGGCCACAGTAACACCTCCAATCTCTTCACCAGCAGCTGCAGAGATGGCACCACCCTCTCCAGCAGCAGTTTCAGCAGTAGCAGGTTTACCACCATTGTCAGCAGGTGATTTAGCAGTAGAAGTGCCATCTTGTGCAGTGCAAGTGACAAATGCAAGATCATCAGCAGTGGAGGCAGGAGCAGCAGCAGAAGCAGCACCAACAGCTGCAGTATAAGGGGTGAAAAGCACTGGAGAGGAGTGGAGTGTAAGAAATTGCCTCCACCTAAACACCTCAAAATCGTTAGATCCATCATTGAATCACCGAGATGGTTATTGATTTATGCAGGTGGAAGACTCCCCCACTTCAACCACACAGCATTGAGGGCATGGACATTAAGATGGTGCAGACATGTACAGTGGAGATCAAAATTAGAGAACAACCTACAATTTTCTAAATATCAATTTAGAATCTATTTGGAAATTATCCAAACAGGAGTAAAAGAGCAGTATTTTAACCGAATACTGGGATGTAACCAAAGGTATGACCCCATCAGCCATAGCAAGAGAAGTTGGTCATTCCAAACCTGTGATTTCTAGAATATTATACCTTTTACAATATCACAAACTCATTCAAGTCTCCCAAGAAGGCTGGTCGTCCACAAAAGACAAATGCAAGAGAGGACAGGATAATGCAGAGAGTGTCAATGGGGAATCGTTTCGACACTGCAGCTGGAATTGCTCGCCAATTCTGCACTGAATGGGGTAAGGATGTGTCTCATCATACAGTGTCTCGATTTTTGAGAGCATTTGGACTGATCTCTCATAAGCAGTTAGAATAAGAAGGCTAGACTAGCGTTTGCTGAGAAGCATGTTGTGTGGACAGGGGAGAACTGGTCCACTTTAGTGATGAAAGTAAGATTAATTTATTTGGGTCCGATGGGAAACATTATGTTCATCTCAAACTGGGGAAAGACTGAACCCCAACTGTGTTAAGAAGTCAGTGAAAGGTGGA
>JAQMCW010000015.1:13309702-13325201 GCA_030068335.1 Chrysichthys cranchii | reverse complement strand
GATTAATCGAAAAATTAGTCGAAAGATTAATCGTTAGAAAATTAGTCGTTAGTGGCAGCACTAATATATATATATATAGATAGATAGATAGATAGATAGATAGATGTGTATTTATCACAGAACTTAGTTCTGTGATCTTTTCATCTAACATCTGAAAACTCAGTCATTATTTATAAAAAAATTAAATAAACAGGCACTCTTTACAACACGTTTGGGCTATAAAGCTGATCGTCTGCTCAGAAAATGGCTTGCGATGTAATAGATCTCGATACTGATATCACCAGCTTATCGCCCTGCCCTAGTTTATTACAGGGTGTCTCACAGGGTGGAGTTCTTTTACCTCCATCGGCTGCACCTGATTGTGTAAATACTTCACGAATAACTCTCGCATACATCACTTGTACCGTGTGCTCATTATGAGTGTGTGTCATCATGACCACATTGTTAAACCTCAAAGCTGGGACTAGTGGATTTTGGTTTGAAACGGATTCCCGTCGGATTGTGCTCCAAGACGACGGAGGACTCTGAAGATCATGTGGAGCTTGTGCGCTATTTGCAGTGCAGTTTTATTTGCACAGCGCTCAGAGCAATGGGCATCGTCACAAAGCAGCCTCGCCGAAGTATCTCATTTCAGTTAGAAACGTATTAATTTATAAACATATCTATTCAAATGACTTCTGCATATCCAAACTTTTAAACGACTTCTAAAGGACCGAAGATTTAAACTCCGGAAGATTCATTCGAACTTTCGTGAGCGCTTTATCTAGATCATGGTTAGAGCCTGTCCCAGGAGTTGTGTGTGTGTGTGAAGCAGGACACAAGTCCATCACAGAGCTTCATACGTACACGCGTACACACACACTTGCACATTTTCACACCAAGGGCTAACACATACAGTGCTCTCCTCTTCATGTTGTTCTGCCTGTCGCTGTTGTGTGCCGTTGTGTTGTACCTCATGCATTATTGTGTGATGTGTGTATAAAACATGCAGGGTTGATTTGCCTTGTGATGTACAGTGCTGTGAAAAAGAATTTCTCCCAGGGGACAATAAAGTCGAACTAACTAACCAGTTAACTGACAACAATTTAGAGTCGCCAGTTCACTTGCCAGCACGCGTTCTTGGGAACTAGGAAGAAACCAAAGAACCCGGAGGAAACCCGCGCAGAGAGAACACATGGAGAACAATGCCGAACAATACCTGTAAGGCGGCAACGCTTCCTGCTGCACCATTATGCTCTTAAACTTAAAAATGATTGTCAAATCATGAAGCATCAGAGCGTCCGTTGAGATGCCCAGTCCTGCAGGACAATGGTGTTGGGTTAAAGACTGGTTCAGGGAGGTGAGCATTTACGGACATTCCAGCGAGGTTACTGTATGTTACACCCTGTGTGTGTGTGTGTGTGTGTGTGTGTGTGTGTGTGTGTGTGTGTGTGTGTGTGTGAGGGTGTGTGTGAGGGTGTGTATATGGGTCGGCAGGTATGTCCAGGTGAAGGTGCGTACACTTGTCTGCATATCAGCGTCTTCTGCCTGAACTTGCTGATTCATGCTGCGCGTCGTCATGTGTGTACCCTGAGCGTGGTTTGCGTATCATAACAGTCTATAAAGCTGATGTGTGATTCGAAGATGTGTGTGAACTCTGAGCGAGTGTCAGTCTAGTGTTTGGTGCAAGAGTTTCAGGTTTTCAGTTGACTCTGTAACAGGAGCAGTCCTGACCTTTGTGCTTGAATCTTGTCCCATTTGGGTTGCTGTACACGGGGCGTGTGCGTAGCTAATCACACATGGTGTGGTGTTTTTTTTTTGTTTGTTTTTTTTTTGTTTTTTTTTTTTCTTTTTTCTTTTTTCTTTTTTTTTTTTTTGGATTGCATCAGATGTTGAAGCAGTCATTCTGCTTCAGGTGAACCGGAGCACTGCCCCATTTGCAGCTTGTATATTTCCATGCATGTTTTCGTGTAAAGATGGAAACGAAGTAAATCAGGAGAGTCCAGTACTGCCACTTACAGTCAGGCGTGTCTCATACAGGTTTACACACCATGCATGCCCACGTCACACGCTGTAAACGCTCACTCCGAATCTAGATGCTGGAATTCGTTGCAGCACGGAGCTTGACTCGGCAAATTACTCTCGGAAACGAGCGATTATACTTCCCATACAGTCCCTCCTGTGATATTAATTCAACAGACTTGTAGTATTTTTAGACCATAACTTATCTGTACTAGCGTAAGGACATCTGTACACTATACATCTGGAAGTTGCCCTGGATAGGAGTGTCCACCAAACTTGTTGTGAAAGTAAAGTGTCCATACGAGTTGAGGGAAATATAATCACCTTGGGACAGAGGAGCTGGATGTGTAACCAAGCGTCGGATTTCCACCACGTTTAGGCTTTCCTTCCTGCACGTTTGTGCGTTTGAAGCTGAGCGTTTCAGTCTCTAGCTCTGCTGTAGCAGGACATGCGCTGCCGCACTGCGTTGGTATGAACGTTTCTCTGAATTAACAGACGTTGTGATCGCAGTGTGAAGTGGAATTGAGATTGGGTTCGGTGTTTGTTTGCATGTGCAAACTAACACACAGAGGAAGCCGATCATCTCTCCAGGTTCAAACAATGACTCTTGTGTTTAGGGCTGACAGACAATAGAGCACCTGCACGCTGCTGAGGCCGGGTTTATTTAGCCAGATGTCATTCGACAGGGCGTTCGGACTCGGTTTCTGATGGAGCCTGACTCATCCACGCAGAGCTCTGCGCTCTGAATGCTAAAATAAAGTGCGTGGTGGAGACGTGGGAGGTTTAGGGGTAAGCTGTTAAAGCGTTGACTGTATTTGAAAGCATTTGCTGAAATGGTAAATACTGTATGTAAAGATGGGGTGGTTTGCCTCACGGCTGGTTGTGTACGCAGGTTGGATTAGATGTAGTTTTCTGATGAATGTTTAGAGCTTTTTATCCATGCACGTTTACATGTTATTGAGGCTGTGGATGAGTCTGGGCCTTTTTCTCAAGGTAAAAAAAAAAAAAGGCCATTTTTGACCATTTTGAAATGTTGGTCTGCTTATTCTCATTGCTTATCGTCATGACCTCGTTACCCGTAACCATTAGCTCTTGCTTCATGTCTGCCTGAAGGGACTGATGCAGCAGCGCTTTATTGTTGTATTTTGTTCACCTCTCTCACCTTCAAAAGCCTCCACATTTACACCGATGGCGTGTCAACGTCATCGTGCTCAGCATTTAGCGTATCGCTGACTAGCTGAGCTGAGTCGCTGCTGTAACTCGTGTAGCTGCCCTGCTCTCCGGTGCATCCCTGGTCCCTCTACACCGGACTCCTGATGCATGTGAATAGTGATGGAAAATAGTTAAGTGTGCTAGAAAGACAGTCCTCAGCTTACGACGGAGATGCGTTTGGCTACACAGTACATGTACCCATCGTAAGTGGAAAATATATACAATGGTACCCCGCTTAACGAACGGCCCGCAAAACAAACGTTCCGCATAGCGGACGCCGCTGCGACTTGTGGAACGAACGCGTTTCGCACATCACACGTGAAAAATCGAGTCTTACATTAAAAACAAATGGCTGAATCCGGCCAGATGTGTCTCAGATGAAGACAAAGCATCATCAGCAGGGGGTGGTTCCCGTTTCATTTTCACTTTTCGTGGCGATCTGGAATGGATTAGATGATTTCCCATAGGGAAATTGTGTTTCGCACAACGAATGCGCCACTGGAAGGGATTGTGTCCGTTATATAATTAGTGGTACCTCAGTACTCGAACTCATTAGAACTCGAATTTCTTAAGAGTCGAACCAACCAACTCAATCTGAATCTCAGAAGTTGAACCGTGGACCTAAGATAACTTGGACATGTCATGAATCTGCCTGCGCAGAGCCCCCTTTAACACACCCGTTTTGGGTATCCATGATAGCGGTGCAGTCTGGAGGATGCACGCCGTAGGACTCACACCATGTCCGAGCATCATGTGGGATTCTACAGGTGTTACACATTTGGTAACTAATGACACAAACTTTAAAGAGACTCGCTCAGTCACACCAAGGTGCGAAGCTTTAGATTGCATCCCCCGCTCTATTGCCAAGCCTTGATTGTCTCTTTATGCTCCCTGGTTTTTCACCCTTTTTCTATCCATTTGGTTTTTGTGATTATAGCCTTTGCCCTTGTTGTGGTGTTTGCTGTTCAGATATTCCCTTGAGTGTTTTGACCACGACCTTGCCTGTCGTTTGCCTGTACCTCTGCCGTGATTGCTGTAAAAACCAGTATGGATCTTACTTCCGTCTCCCACTTGCGCATTTATCTACCCACACCCTACATTCCTGACAGCACGTGTAGGGAAATGAGTCACGCAGCACATCTCTCAGCGGAAACAAAGTGTAACGCTTCAGTCTCAGCCTCGCATTCGCTGTGATAGCATTGTTTGTTGGTGATAGTGCTTTTTTTATTGAAAATATCAGGTAATACACTATACTTTTATATCATTTTGGTAGCCATTGCACACCAAAAGTTACGCTGTAGTTGTACAAATGTTACAACCTAAAAGTTTGCGATTTACAAACAAATTAACGAATACAGAGTAATAATAAAAATAAACACTTTACAAATTACTGTTTTGATAAATGTGCTTAGATGTGTTTAGTATATGCTCTTCTTGTTTTATCCTGTTCATTTTGTGTTTAAGTGCTTAAAAAACATATAGCTGTAATTTTTTGGGGCCAGGAACCAATTAATTGGTTTTCCATTATTTCTTATGGGGAAATTCCGATCAGAACTCAAACTTTTTAGGATTCGAACCTGAGCTCTGAACGGATTAAGTTTGAATTCTGAGGTACCACTGTGTATATATAAAATGTCGAACTATGTCGAGCCTAGCTTAGGTAGCTTAGCCCAGCTTACCCTAGCTTACCCAGGAGTCTTTCCCTGTAGAAGACATACTTTTGAATTAAAATTAGTTCTTGAAGCACACAAAAAACCACACAGTGATGCACTGTACAGTACACCGATACACAAGGCAACTCCGTAAGTTGCGGGAGAGAGTGAGGCACCACATAAAGTGAGTGATGTGTACATCTGGGCGTCGTCCACGTCCTTCCAGGTGTCGATCCCACAGCAACAGTGAGATCATTATTGATTAAAAGTTCAGTGTGAGGTGGGGATCACACTGAAAAAACGCAAAGCAGCAGCAGAGTGTAACACCACACACTCAGACTGTGTATAATTCTGATCTTGATGAGCGTCACGTTATACTCAAAGCTGAATCCAGTTCAGCTCGAAGCAGTGCCCTGTCCTGCATCACTAGAATCATAGCAAACAATCAGCTGCTGCCACTGCTGGTCCGTGTGATCTCCGCCGTAAGATCGTATGAGGATCCGGAGAAGGTCAACCGTTCCGTATGGACCTCCGTCTCACCGGAGCCACACTGATGCTTTTGGTGAAGCTTATCGCGTCATCCCCGGCCACGTATGGACCGGCTGTACGGCGTGTGAAACTGGAGTAGGTTCATGAAATGGACGGCTGGAGCGCGTCATGAGTGGCGTGACTTCTTGTAGAGTCATTTCTCTTTGTGGGTAAGTCTGATCTTTGCCCTTTAAACCTGTAAATTAGACAGTCAGCCACACATGATGAAACCTGAAATCAGTTAGGTGTCTTAGGATGGGAGTGAGAAGGGTTCTGGTGTTCAAAACATGTCTTATAGCTTTGGCTTGATTTTTAATCATGTAAGTCTGCATGTGCTGATAATTATGTACAGTACACCCTATATAGTCCTTTTATTGTGGTGTTTTTGTTTGTTTGTTTTTGTTTTTTGTTTTTTTTTGAAGGTATCCCAAGGGATCAGTTTGTACAGTAGCCTGTGTTCTGTGGTGGTGCTTACTAATACAAAGCAGAAACGTTTGGTTTGTTGGACGGTGAGGCATTCAGTCCACATCTCATGTAGGGACACCGTGTCACTTTACATCCAAGATAAGACTTATCTGATTATACTGCTTGTCAAGACACAGCTACGTTAATGTTGTGCTCTGTGCTTCTCTGTAAAATGGTTTCATTTGCTGTCCCATGAAGGCTTTATCAGCTGCTTTTCTGCATCTCCAGACCAACTGAAAAACAAGTGCTCACATTAGCCTACACCGTAGATCTGATCTGCTTTAGCTGCCAGTCAATCAGTTAAGGAATATTATTAGGGTTAACAGGCAATGGCTCAAGCGAGCCTAGCACAGCGCACTTCGCCCCGCGCACTTCGCCTGATCCTGCCGGAGAGGGCTTTGTCTTAGGACGCAGCTCTGGAGACGTGTTTGATATGATGAGCCGCACCACATGATCAGGTCTCCCTCATGTTCTGTCATTAGACCCTGCATGATGCTCAGCGAAGTATTCAGCACCATTAAACTTGGTTTGAATAACTAAGACCAGAGAATAACGTGATCTGATGAGTTCTGTCCCAAACCACTATCCTGAGAGATTGCAATAACTTTTTTTATAACCTTTTTATAATGACAGTCACAACTCTAATTGGAGTCAGATGATTTTATGTGAACGTTTTTTTGTTCGGAATCTTTAGAATTATGAAATGAATGGATTCTCTTTTTTCAGTGTAGCATCAGTTATTTTTGTCCGCATGAAATAAAAGCATCATCGCCCTCAATTTTGCGGCAGTTTTTAACTCCAGTGCTACCACTCTGCTGACAAGTTACATCATCAAAATGTCTTTATTTCATTTTCGTGCGTTTTCCTTTAGGTCGCTCTTGCTTGTCTGTCAACCGGTGATATTCACCAGAACAACAACAACAAGAAAAAGCCTTCGATGTACTGAAAGGTTTACGTGCATGCACAGTCGGTTAATAAAGCAGAGGAAAGGCTCCGTCTAAGATGACATGCTGAATGAAGTTTGTCTCCTTTGTGGATTGCTTGCCTTCGCAGAAGCCTTTTCTCAGAGTGTGTTTTCAGGGATCAAGGCCCGTATATGAGTGCCTGTGTTCTTTACTCACGTTAGCTTATCTGTTCATCAGCTGCAGACACACAGGGTGGTGTGTACTGGGTGGTGATAGAGTCCAAAGATCGGTTTTCCAGCATGCACGTTCCCGAAATCCTGCTTAAGGGCAGCCACTCACCCTTGTTTCTTAAAAACTGATGCTTGGAAGCGCAGACGCCACAAAGGCCTAGAACTCATCTCGTCATCTTTGCCTGCTGTTTCCGTGTGATTTATCATTGTGCTGATGCGCTCGTGTTCCTGCGTGTTTACCTGTTTACAGGTGGAATTGGAGCGGCGTCGCGTGCAGTCAGGAACATTAGCCAAGCGTCCGCGTGGGACCATGTTCTAGTGGCTCACGCCGGCTTCCCGTCAACACAATGAACAATGAGGACGAGTTCTATGATGCCGTCACAGGTGAGTACAGAGCAGTCAGAAACTCGCTCAGAGTGCCTGGCAAATTTTACAGTGTGGAGTTCTTCAGTGTTGGGTTTAGGTATTAACATAACATATGCACATTTTTTCCTCGTTTTTGGAGAAATACCCACCGTCGGTACCCAAGTCTGCCCCACTATTGGCAAAGCAATTGGTGTTAACGTTATTTATAAATTGTAAGATTCACTTGGCTGTGTGCTTATTTAATCACTTTTGTCAATTTCTTGATAACTTTTTTTTTTTTTTTTAAACAAAGTATTTGTCTTCAAAGGTTTGGTAAACTCAGAACATTCTTTCTCCATTTACCCTGACAAAAGGCGAGAGTGCCACATCATTACAACCGACAAGCACTGAGATTATGCGTAAAACATTACGAGTGGGAAATGGTAGAAAGGCAGGGCCGTCCACAGAGTGTCAGTTTTAGAGAGTTCCGCACACTTCGGGCAAATGCATTTATGAGGAAGAGTAAGACAGCCGTTATGCTGTGCACTGTTAAAAACACAGAACTCCTCTGCAACATGCAACAAAGGCTTTTAAATATTTATTGTAAGTGTTCGCCAACATGAGTAATACGGGCCTATGCGCATTCATGAGTAATTTAGTATGCTGTGCTATCCATGTTTCTTGTAGTGCTTTTATACCGGCCAGCGTGCGTGACCGAATGACGCGTGGGTGCAGCTAAGAATAGAGCGGGTTGCTGATTGAGCAAAGGCAGTTGAGCAGACTTCCTGATCGATATTTCTGTTTGAACTCGGTTTACTGCTAGCGGAAGGCTGGTGTAGCGACTGCCAAAGTTCCTCTCGCTTTGAGCTCTTCTGTTTTGTATGACGGAGTATTAGAGCCACACATGAAGAAGAAAATTTTTTTTTCCATGTCGAGACTAAAGTCGACATGTCGAGAATAAAGTTGAACTCAGACCGATCAATTGGCCGACGACTCAGCATGCCTCGTGTAGATGATTTGGTCAAATTGTACTTCAGAATCGGGTTTAGCAATAAAGAAATCCTTGCTGTTTTAGCGCAGAACCACAGTGTGATCATTAGTGTAAGGACACTGAAAAGGTTGTGCCGAAAACTTCGTTTGTTCAGAAGGAGAAATCATGCAAAATACAATAAGACAACTGGTCAAGTTGCTTGATCCTGCAGGTGTGGAGCAAAGATGTGCATGGCGTCTGAGGCACAGGCAATACACCATCATGTACGTGTCTGAGACTGCAGCTGTGGAGTGATTGCTCTCTCTCTCCGAACTAGTTTTGAATGTCCAGATTAAAGTCAACATTTGATTTCAACTTTATTCTCGACATTTCGAGTTTAATGTCGACTTTAATCTCGTCATGGCAAAAAAAAAATTTCTTCGTGTGTGGCCCTAATACTCCATCGCAGTTTTGTATTGTTTTGTTTTTTTGCCAGATTGTGTGTTGAGTTTGCACGCCAGTTCACCGTTTCATATTGTGACATTTTTATTTGTCTACCCCGAATAACATTACTTCCCCGTGATCCGAGTAAAATCCACCATCTTCTCCGTTGGCGTCTTGGATATGAGATATAATGTAACAGAGGTCAGCGGCCTACCTAGAGCCCTCACGCACACAGTAGACAGACATTTGAGATTCAGCTGAAGGTCGAAGTATTTTCACGCTTGTTTGTGTGTGTGTGCTTCCATTAACACAAACTCACCGTGTCTTGTGCTTATTGCTTCATTACAGAGACGGAGAAAAAGAGTGTGAGGGAGAGAGAAGCAGCACATTAGCATCAAATGAGACATGTCTGGTTTCCGTTCAAAATGGTTTGTTTAAATTTCGAGTCGCACCGTGCCATTCAATGAAGTGCTAGTTGATGACAGTAATTACTTGCAATGTGTGTTGCAGCTAAACAGATGGAATCAGGTTTGTTGCTTAATAAAAGCTGTTTGATTAATTATAATTCTGGAGCTAGACACATTGTAAGCCAAAAAAAGCAAGATGGTCCTAGCGTACTTCCAGGGGGCACTCGTTAACCACACTGTGGCTGCTTTTAAACAGCACCAAGCTGGCAGCACTGCCCTCAGTGACTTGCCTCATTTGTTTTAACTCTCTTTAGCACTCCTTTTACATGTTGCTCCTTATGAATAAGCCCCATCAGGCTGTTTGTTTGCTTTTGGCAGCCCAGCGGAGGACAATAACCAGGCACCTGGGTATCATCTTACCGTTCCTCTTTGCCCACGCCTTTCATAATGTAGCAGCGTTGACCAGACTGGCTGACAGCTCCTGTCACTGCTACATCCACTGGAAAACCGAAAAAACAAAAAGCGATGGGTAAATCAATAAAGAGAGAATCAGAGCGTTAAATCCATATAAAGTTTCTAAACTCTTTGTTCCAGTCAGGTTGGGCTTGATAACAAAAGGTTGACATGACCCTGCGAATAATCCGCCATATCAAGTCACCACATTTGCTCCTTTACCCTGAACCTTGGTGGGCATGGAAATAGCTTAGGCTGGAGTTTTCGAAGCTAGAGTTTGGTTGCTGAGCTACGATCGTCACTAGCAAATGCCAATTAGGGCATTATTCCTTTGCTGAAAGGGAGAGGGGGCTTGAATTTAAGGCTTCCTAATTTTCTAAAGGAGTTTGTCATTATCGGGGGTTCTCCTCTGGGAGCCTCGGAGAGACGTGAGTGAGCTGTGGTGCTGCTGTGAGACATTCAGCTGTTATTAGTTGTACCTTGGTTTCAGTCCAGACTCTCGGAGGCTGAGCATCTAGACTGTGTGTGAGGGGAATGCAGGATGTGGTGCAAGTTTTCAGCTCTGGCTATACGTGTCGTCGTATTGGCTGGCGTGTCTATCTGTTGGTAGCGTGTCCATATCGGTGAAAACGAACAAGCGCGAACACATGCATGCATTGATTGTTGTATGAGACATTGTACACCTTTTCAAGTATGCCTGCGAATCTCAGTCAAGGCTTATCATTTTTGTGTGACAGGCTTGGATTCGGACGAGTCGTGTGAGGGCACTTCAGAAGCCAGTTTTAAAGATGCCGTAGTGGATGCTGGCGCTGAGAAGAACAATGGCACTGTGCAAGAGAATGGAATCAAGAAACGCAGGTAGAGTCAGATGCCTTGGCTGAATGCGCTTCCAGAGGTGTTTGCTTGTCCTTTCTAAAAAAAAAAATTTAAAAAAAAGGCTGTAAATATGCCAGCTATGATACATGCTGCTTGATGATGACTGCAACTGTACAAGGTAACACTTATACCAAAGTCCAGAGCGCAGGTTGAGGGTGCTAACGTAGGTGTGACTTTACCTCTCAGGTCAAGCCTTCCTGCCCCCATGTTCTCCAGAAATAACTTCAGCGTATGGAGCATCCTGAAGAAATGTATAGGACTGGTGAGGTCTTCAGACACAATACCTTGTGACTTGTGAACGTGTTCCTCTCAGTTGTCGTGGCTATGAACTGCCGGCTTGTGTTGCTGTTGCAGGAGCTGTCTAAGATCACCATGCCCATCGTGTTCAATGAGCCACTAAGCTTTCTGCAGAGAATCAGCGAGTACATGGAGCATACGTACCTTATCTACAAAGCCTGTGCAGAGTCTGACTCCATTGAGAGAATGCAGGTGGACACAAGCATACACACTCATGACCCATTTTAGAAGAGCTTATGTCTGTAAAATGTTTCAGTGTATGAGTAACTTTGAAATGTTTGCATGGCTTGAACTGAATGCTGTCTAAAGAATGCCATAGAAAGTCGCGCCGTTTGAATTTGGTGATCAGAGTTAAGCCATAGCTTCGTGTGAGTCTGCTTTCTTTCTGGTAATCATTCTTCCCCTCATTCCCTCAGGCTGTAGCTGCCTTTGCTGTGTCCGCTGTGGCCTCTCAGTGGGACAGAACTGGAAAGCCGTTTAACCCTCTCTTAGGAGAAACCTATGAACTCACACGGTAAACAGTGAAAATATCCAGCAGATTATTTCTAAGACTGTAGAGACAGGCATGGCATCATAGCTGATGGGTGTAGGTTTACATACTGCCATGGACATGTATGGGACAGGGGTGAAGTGGCAAAAGTTGGAGAGTTTTAATAGAGCAGTGTGAACACCAATAAGATCTTTAAAAAAAAAAAAAAAAAAAGATTCAAGATCCTTACTTAAATATCCAATAATTGACCATTTGATCATTATTATAGTGCTGGGAATGTATTATAATTGACATTTGCACCTCTGTGTACATGTGCGTGTTACTGACTGCAGCATCCAGCATTGATGGCATCTGAGGAGCAGCTAAGTAAAAATAAGGCCAATAATAACCACAGAAGCTATGCATCTAGCACGTTTCTCTTTCTTAGCCTGATCATGACCAGCCAAGATCTCGGACCACTATCCAGAGCAAATAATCTTGTGATTAGATTTGAAGACTTGTGCTTCGAGTTTGTTCAGTATGCTGCTGCACTGATGGATTGCTTTGCAAACCAACTTATTTACCGTTCATGACTCATGTAGATCATAAATGCAGGGATGACGGTTTCAAAAATATGAGTGTATGTAGGTCATTTGATCAGGTCTGTTCACGCTGGTGACTGTTTGGTGACTTGGTAACCCTAGGAGTGTAAATTATTACACTATATGGACAAAAGTATTGTGGATGCCTGACCATCACACCCATATGTGCTTTCTGGAGTTCCCATTCAAGATCTGGTGCGCCTTTTACAGGAATAAAAATTTTTACTCTTCTGGGAAGGCTTTTCACGTTGTTTTGGAACATGGCTGGGTGGCTATGCTCATTCAGCCACAAGAATATTAAAGAGGTCAGGCACTGATGTGTGGTGAGGAGGCCGGGTGAGGACGCCAGGGTGAGGAGGCCGGGTTCCAGTCACCCAGATAAAAACCCTGTAACACAAAGGGTTACTTACCTCTTTATAAGGGACTTCTAAAGAGGAATCTGAACTGCAAAGGCTGAAAGACTAAATCCAAAAAAAACAAAAACAGAATCAGCCATAAGACATCTAAGGTGAAAGTTGCCCTGCTTTCTTCTGAGGTCTTCTTTGCCTCTTTTAGGACTCTACTTCTATCTAAACAGGTTCCCAGAGTCTTCTTAGCATAATGTTACATAAACATTAGTGGACTTGATGGTTGCATTAAATAAGCGTGTTATTGTTGCAATATGCCTTCCTTCCCTTTTCTTTATCAACCGTCTGTTTCTGTTCTCCTCTCTCTCTCTCTCTCTCTCTCTCTCTCTCTCTCTCTCTCTCTCAGAGAGGATCAAGGCTTCAGGTTGATCTCAGAACAGGTGAGTCATCACCCACCAATCAGTGCATTCCATGCTGAAAGTCTAGCAGAGGACTTCCTGTTCCATGGCTCTATATACCCAAAGCTCAAGTTCTGGGGCAAGAGTGTGGAAGCAGAACCAAAAGGAACCATCACGTTAGAGCTCCTCAAGTGAGTCCCACTGCATGTATAATCAGATTAATGTGTGTGGATGGTGGACTTAACCCTGATTTACTGTCTAACCAAGGGCAGCGTGTGTACACGTGTCAGTGAGGGTATATTTGCTGTCTTGACTGGGTGTTTTAGTGGATGGGGCAGAATATCAAGGTTTTTGATTTCGGACCAGGAATGTTCTGGAGTTGCTGGGTAACAGGCTGATCACATGCTGTGTGTGTGTGTGTGTGTGTGTGTGTGTGTGTTCCTTGCAGACACAAAGAGGCATACACATGGTCAAACCCATTCTGCTGTGTACACAATGTCATTGTGGGCAAACTGTGGATTGAGCAATATGGCACTGTAGAAATACTGAATCACAGGTACACCACTCATTTATTTACTTCGTTCAAAACTAGTGTCATAATAATATAATAAATTAATGTCTTCCTTCCTTGTCCTGTTTTTTGACCATTATGCTGTTACTGTATAGTAGCTATAGTGCCTTTTCCATGTTTTAGCGTTATAACTGGAACTGAAATAAACTTATGTTGGTCTGATGTGATGAAACCAAAACTGAGCATTTTGGCACAAATCAGTACATTTGGTGAAAAAAACAAAACATTGGTCTAATCACCCTCGGATTACCGTCCGCACCGTGAAGCATGGTAATGATAACATGTTGTGGTGATACCTTTCATAAGCATGAAACCAGAAGGGGTTGGGATCAAGAGCTAAATTCAGCACAATCCTGGAACAACACTTGTTCCATCCTGCAAGAGAGTTGAGACCAGGATGAGATGTGTCTAATACCTTTTATAAACCAAGGCAGTTAGATGATACCAAATCTCAAACCAGTTCTTTATATTTTGACAGCCAGTGAACAAGCTCTCATCCAGGAAAACTGGTTTGAGAACGGAACCAACACTTGGGTGGTCTAGGACAAAGAACCCCTTCAATCAGGGGCTGGGGATGGATTCTCATGACCAACAAAGCCAACTAGAACTTGGTGACTGCCTTTAAAAAAAAAAACCCACAAAACAAACAAACAAAAAAAAAAAACAGATTGTAGAGGCTAAGGCTAACAAAGGTTACATTAACATGTTACGTTCAGTGTTAATTACTAGGTAGTTACTTTTCTTCTCGAAAGAATTTGCCATCCATAGCAATCACATTTATCCAGACAAACGCATTGGAACTATGTAGGCTTTTAAAGTCAAGAGCAACAACTGTAAAGAGACCACATAGTTTGCCATTCTAGTTGTTGTGCATGGAGCTAGCTTTGCTGGGAAAGTGAAGACGTATACAGATACAGTATGTATACAGTGACTTAATGGCATGGATCTGTGGTGGCTGTTTAGCCTGTGGAAAAGCAAACCAGTCTTAGAACGTTTGAATGATTGCAAGTTGAACCAACTCCGAACTGACTCTAGCACAAGCTCAGAACTGACACCTAGCTCGCATTGGGGGTATAAGTGACATATAAAGGGAGTATAAGTGACATAGAGTGGAACCTTGAATTGCAAGCATAATTCGTTCCAGAGACATGCTTGTAATCAAAACAGATTTCCCCTAAGAAATAATGGAAATTCAGATCATTTCTTTCACATTTCTTTTGTATTCTGGCAGCTGTAATTGCAGCCAAAGATGGTTTTGCCAATTGATGTAAATCCAGTAGGATAATCCCAGTTAAGCCCATTTCACCTCCAGGTTGTAAAACTGCAAAATATGGAAAAGCTTCATGGTGCTAAATACCATTCTGTCGTCTTATTCTGTTGGTATCATGATTCAAATAAATCAGAACTCTACTGTTATGTACACCGTTCCAATACAATAGCACGAGCGGAAAGGCTGGATAAGAATACACAAGTACGAATAATGTAGACGAGATGCTGCTTGATGTAAGGCCCACTGCCAGTTCCCCCCTTAACCCAACTGTAGCCAACTGGGATTGGGCCTAAATGTGTGTAATTTCTTGTTTGCTCTGGCTGGTTATATGGACAGTACTGGAGATAAGTGTGTGCTGAACTTCAAACCTTGTGGGATGTTTGGCAAAGAGCTGCACAGAGTGGAGGGATACATCCAGGATAAAAGGTGAGAGCCCCTATCTTCAGTCTTAGTATAGTTCCCTGTAATCTGATTAGATGCCCTGACCACCAAAAAACTTTTCGATAATGGTGCATCCCAAATTGTTTCATCCATGTTCTATCTCGGCATTTAGCCAACTCCAGCCATTATTTATTTATTTTTATTAAATAAAGAATGATGTCATACTTTTTATTTGTTTATTGCTATGGTTAATGTTGTGGAACATCCACGTAACAAGTTAGTTTCTTTCATCAGTTCTGTTTAATAGCTACAAACACCTTGTTTTTTTTTTTTTACTTAATAAGGCAAAAATTTCAGCTTGCAATGCTCTCAAAAAACCAGAGTGTCCTTCATGCTGAACTCTTTAACACAGTGGTTCTTAAACTTTTTTGGGCGCGACCCAAATTCAGGTTCTGACGCTAAGTCGCGAAATTTAGCAAGCGTGGGGTGGTGGGGTGCGCGCGCGCGCTGTTAGAATGTTGCGACCGGGGTGGGGAGTTACAAATCTCAAGCATGATTCTCAAAAATTGTTTTTAATTTTCGGATATCCAAAACAAGCAAAAAAAATGCTCAGGAACAATTATGAAATATAGATATAATAATAGAAAAGTTAATTAGTGAGAGAGTGAAGTAAATC
>JAQMCW010000015.1:13245998-13258498 GCA_030068335.1 Chrysichthys cranchii | reverse complement strand
CATCATAGTATGAGCAATAGGCAGACATTAAAATGTTTCAGTGGTGATTTTGTTTGTCTTGGTGTTTTTATTACTGATATAAAAAAAAAGCCTTCACTGAGTGATTTCATTTCAGCTGCTGTCAGACAAAGAAATATTATTATAACAGTTTAATAAGCTTAGGAGGAAAAAAATTGCATTATTAGTCACAGTGTGTGTGTGTGTGTGTGTGTGTGTGTGTGTGTGTCTTCTTACGGTAGCAGTTGAGGCCATAATACCCAGGAGCACAGGTGTCACAGTGCTGTCCCGTGAATCCAGGTTTACACACGCAGGTCTGTGTGTTTGGGTCTGCCTTACACGAATTCCCCTCTGTGCCGGCTGCATTACACTCACAGTCTATAAGAACAGACAGAAACCCACACACACACACGCACACGCACACGCACACACACACACACCAACTGAGTTTTGAGACAATTTTGAACACTATATGCTATATAATAGGACAAGAGAAGAAATGAGGGAACTCAGGTGATAAGTCTTACTGATGATCTCTCCTGCAGGTCGAGCTTCTCCGTTGATATTAGTGGGGAAGGTGGGAGTGACCACTACAGCAAATACAAATAATTCAACATATTAGGCTCACTATTATGTTTTTATCTAGTCCTTTAGAAATGCACATGGCATTGCAGTCTGTAAAATGGGATACTCCATTACAAAACCTGGGTCAATATTTCACAACCAACAAACATACATATTTAATAATATGTTCATACATATACAAGTAGTCCTCAAGTTACGATGGAGATGCATTCGGCCACACCCATAGTAAGTTGAAAATATCGTAAGTCGAACAACTGTGTTGAACCACTTAGCCTAGCTTAGGTATCTCAGCCTAGCTTAGCCCAGCTTATGTAACCAGGTTAGAATTATATGTTTATAATTTATTGTTTTTCCTGTTTGTTTGAAACTTCACCAACATCTAAAAATGTTCTTTTATTTGATTAGTTAAAATTTTTGTTTTCAGACCACACTCCCATTTAAGAGAAAAGTGCAATTTGGAAGTGTCTCTATTCTGGGTACTGTCGCTTTAAGACTGCCATCTTTATGCCATTGTTATCGCGCTTCCTAAATGGGGAAGAGGGGAGTGTTTAATGCTGCTCATGATGAGTGATTGTGCAGTCCTGTTGTGTTGTTTTGGATTTAAAAAATATGTAGTTATGTTATCAGTTGAAGTTCAGTTGTTTTAATATTTATTTTGTAGAGTTTTGTATCATGCTCCACGGTGCAACAAGATCTTTACATGCTCTTTTTGTGTCGGCCGTGTACTTCCGGGTGTCGTCTATATAGACAGGTGCTCCCCGAGTTACGATGGCCCAACTTCCGATTTTTCGAAGTTACAATTATGATTGTGATCAGCTAAAATTTGTAAAATACTTAGAAAATATTTAAAGTTCACGGACAAGCATCGCTGGCAGGCCAGCATAACAGCGTTTGACGTACGTGGACATTCAGACGACGCCCGGAAGTACATGGACGACACCCTGAAGTACACAGCCGACACAAAAAGAGCACATAAAGACCTTGTGGCACCATGGAGCATGATACGAAACTCTACAAAATTAATATTAAAACAACTAAACTTCAACTGATAACATAACTACATATTCTTTAAAACTAAAACAACACAACATGACTACACAATCACTCATTTTACCATATTAAAACAATTCATTTTCAGCACGGGCAGCAATTAAACACTCCCCCTTCCACAATCAGGAAGTAAACAAAGGCTCCCGGCAGTCTTAAAGCGACAGTACCCAGAATACACACACTTCCAAATTGCACTTTTTTTTTTTTAATCAAATAAAAGAACATCTGAGATGTTGGTGAAGTTTCAAACAAACAGGAAAAACAATAAATTATAAACATATAATTCCAGCCTGGTTACATAAGCTAGGCTAAGCTAGGCTGAGATACCTAAGGTAGGCTAAGTGCTTCAACACAGTTGTTCGACTTACGATATTTTCGACTTACGATGGGTATGGTCGAACGCATCTCCATCATAACTTGAGGAGTACCTGTATATTGAACATGAATATCTATACTGACATAGTTCATTCCTAATCAAGAACAAAAAAACTGCGGAAAGCTTTTTAGAGGCCTTTCATGAAAGCAGAACAACTCAAGTTTTGAAACATGGACCCACGTGACTGGTTTTATCATGGAGGCTCATAAATCTGTCTGCTAGGCTTTCTTCATGGACACTACAAGTATTGCTACACACATACAGTTCTACAATGCAAGAATGTAGTGTTGTACTACAAAATACAATTTTCTGTAAATGTACACATGCCAAATAATAATAATAATAATAATAATAATAATAATAATAATAATAATAATAATAATAACAATAATGCATTTTATTTATAGGCGCCCAACTCAAGGGCACCACAAAAATTTACAAAAATAAGAACAGACATTATAAAACAAATACAGTACAAAAAAAATACAGCAGAGCAGAAAAAATTCAATTGAATATGCTATTTTAAACAAGTGAGTCTTGAGTTTGGACTTAAAAGTATAAAAGCAGTTAATATTTCTAATGTGTCTGCAGGTAAAGAATTCCAAAGTTATAATACAGACAGTGGGCCATATTTGGCCCAAAGGCTAAGGGGTTTATTACCTGTGACTTACATGCTTCTGAAACTTAGAGAAATGAAGATGATAACACACACACGCACACACACGCACACACACGCACACGCACACACACACACACACACACACACACACACACAAACACAAACTTCTATCTTTGTCTACTTATTGAAAAAATGCATTCCCTAGCCCCTTACCATAACCTTAACCTGCACAACTAAATGCCTAACCCTAACCGAAACATAACTCTAACCTGAACTAAAACCAAGACTTATCCCTCAAACAGCCCTACAGACCAGATAAACTGTCCTTACTTCCCAAAAATGTCCTCACTCTGTTGGTTAAAACGTGTTCCGGTCCTTAATATGTAGCAACTACAAGTACACACACGTGTGCATACACACACACACACACACACACACTCACAATCGCAGGCTGGGAAGTTCTCATATCCTTCTGCACAAGAGTCACAGTTCACTCCAGTGTAATTGGGTTTACAGTAGCAGCGACCTGTCAGATCCTCACATGTGCCATCAGTGAAATCTGACTCACACAAGCACTCTGCAGACAGAGAGAGAGAGAGAGAGAGAGAGAGAGAGAGAGAGAGAGAGAGAGAGACAGACAGACTCAGACAGATGCACTAGGACTTTGGTGTTGAGTCCATTAGAAATGAGGAGATATTGTTTCCATTTGCATGCACACTCACTTGAACAGGCCAGTGGGGACTCCAGAGGGTGGTCAGGTGACCGGTAGTATCCTCCTTCACAGCGCTCACAATTGATTCCTGTAGTGTGGTGCTGCACAGACAGGACATGCCAAGATGATGAAACATACCCAATAATTTCTACTGTAACAGCAAATCAGGTAACATTAATTCCAGCTCACTTGCCAGTATATCAGTGTGTTTGCCTACCTGACAGTGAATACACACTCCTCCTCCCTGGTACTCGCCCTGCATATTCAGACTGGCTCCTCTCCGCTCTACGTCGGGGTCATAGTGACACTCAAATGAGTGTCTGTGACAGTTACACTCTGCAGGCAGAAACACACAGGAGCGTATAATTCATCAGTTCCAGTTTATCTGGATGGAGGAGTCAGAATGCCAAAGGAGTTTCAGTCACCCATTAAGATCACCAAAAAGAAAAAAAGAGAAAAAAAGAGAACCGTACTGAGAAATGGCACATAAATATTCAGCAGAAAAAGACCTTTATAAGTAATTATAATGGATCTTAAAATGTTCTCTTATTAAATCTGTATTTACTACAAACTTACACGTAATGTTACGGGGTAGACCACCAGAATAGAACTAAAAGGGGATGGGCGGGCTAACCCATTAGCCTGAGGGGCTGGAATTTAAGGGGGAACCAAAATGCAGGAGCAGGGAGAGTGTCACAGCAGCAGGACCTAGGACCTCAGCACTACTTACCCAGCACAAGCCTCAAATCAGGGATCAGGCATGCTCAGGCTAGCTGTGCCTACTGATTGAGCTGTTATTCAGGTGGGGATGTGTATGTGTTCAGTAGTGCTTATGTGCAGACAAGGATGGAAGGACCCAGATGTTGACGACATACTGGCGAAGGACCCCCAAACGCATTCACACATATAGACACAGATACACACGCACACTTAGTCAAGAGAGACCCTCTATTCTCTCAATCCTTAAATTCCCTTTTCCTTCTCTTTCCTTAGACCATCAACTTCTCTTGTCAGGTTGTCTTTTGTTTTCTCAATTTAAGTTTCAACTTCTCTTCTCAGATTTCCTTTCCTTTTTATTTTCTTAAATCGCAGAGCACTCACACATATACAAACCTCTCAGGTCGGCATGACACAGTATAACATCCGTATGCCGAGCCTTGTCTCGAGGCATCTTATAATGCGCTGAACTCGGGTGTGGCACGTTGGCATTGATTGCGCCTATGTGACCGTCGCCGAGCCCATATTGATACCCTGAGCTGGCTGCGGCTCTGCCTGAGAGGCCTCCCATGAGCTCGTAGAGGCTGCGACGTTACAGTACCTCCTCCTCTAGGAACGACCCCTGGCATTCCCAGGGCTACGGTCCGGTCGCTGTGAAAACGCCTAACGAGCTCGGGATCCAGTCCCTAGCTGGGACCCAGGAGCGTTACTCCAGCCCATAACCCTCCCAATCAACCAAATACTAGGTGTATCCACACACCCGATGGGAGTTCAGAATACACCAGACCGTGAATGCCAGAGACCCACCCACCATGTGCATGGGGGGGGAGCCAGCCCCGCCAGGGGGCTGCACAACACCAGCCATGACCAGGAGACATGGAACATGGGGTTGATCCTCAGGGTTCGTGGAAGAACCAGGCGGTAGGCCACCAGATTAATCCTCCGGAGGATCTTAAAGGGACCGATATACCAATTTCTTTGACTCAATCTGCAGCGGGAGGTCCTTAGTGGTCAGCAACACCCTCTGGCCTACCCAAAAGCTCAGGGCCAGCTGAGTGGGTGGCCCGTTGCCTGGCGGCCTGTAATGGTCTCCTGGCCCTCTGCCAGGTCTGCTGGCAACGCCGCACCATGCGTTCCGCCAACAGGACCCCCGCCTCTACCTCCAGCTAAGCAAACACCGGTGGGGGAAACCCAACCTGGCATTCGAATGGCAACATGCCCAGCAAGGAATGCCATAGAGTATTGTGGGCGTATTCAATGCTAGGCACCTGAGGGACTGCTCCAGGTCCTGGTTGACCCTCTCTGTCTGGCCGCTGGACTCCGAATGGAACCCTGAGGCAAGGTTGGCCGAGGCTCCCAGGAGGTGGCAGAAGACCACATCAGTAGGGAACCCATGAATGCACACTACGTGGATAAATGCATATGAGGGAGAAAATGTAGAGTAATCTCAGCTCTATACCAAGCTCTAGGTGCCAGTGGGGGTAATTCAACTGTCTACATTAAAGAAAAATGGGAAAAAGAACTTGGAATAGAAATAACAAAAGATGACTGGTATAATGTGTGTAAAGTTCAACACTCAACCACTGGCTCTAGGATATGGCGAGAATTTGGGTGGAAGAACATTATAAGGTTTTTCATAACACCAAAGATTAAGGGGAGATACACACCAGATCAGAGACCATGTTGGAGGTTGTGTGGTCAAGTGGAGGCAGACCATGCACATGTGTTTTGGAAATGTCAAAAGATGGAGGGATATTGGGAGGGAGTGTGGAGTGTGCTGAGGGACATACTGGGATACGAGATACCGAAGACCTGCTTGGTATTATATCTGGGGAACATTACACAAGAGGAGGTACAAGGAGGAGATAAATACTTGGTGAAAGTATTATTGATGGCTAGCAGGAAGGCAATTACAAGGGCCTGGTATAAGGTAGACCCCCCAACTAGAGAACAGTGGCTCAGCATTGTGGAGGAGATTTATGATATTCTCGAGGTTCACACATACCTTGAGAGTGCGGGAGGATCAGTTTGAGGGAAATGGGAGAAATGAAAACATTACAGGAGGTGTAAGGACGATACCACTAGTCATCACAACTGAATAGGATAGAATTGTTGCATTATGATCGAATGGAAGGACATATAAGCTGTTAATGGAAGTGTTTTTTTCCTTTTTGCTATTGTTTTTTTGTGTATTAGTGTATTGAAATGAAAAATCCAAATAAAAATTAAAGTTTAAAAAAAAAAAAAGAACACACACTATGTGTTGCAGAAGCAGTTCTGCGGTCTTCCTCGCTGAAGGGAGTTTGCGCAGGGGAATGCACTTACATGCCTTAGAAAATCGATCAACGCACACCGGTGCATTGACGGTGTTCCCTTGGGAGGCTGGGAGACCAGTCACAATGTCCAGTGAAATGTGGGACCAAGGACGTGAGGGAATGGGCAACGGATGGAGGAGACCCTATGTGCTCATGCATGGTTCCTTGTTCCGAGCGCAGGTCTGACAGGCTGCCATAAATGCTCGGACATCTTGGTCCATACAGGGCCACCAGAAGCGCCGCCTTATGAATTCCAAAGTTCTAACTGCCCCTGGGTGCGCAACCAATGGTGAAGTGTGACCCCAGGACAACACCTGGCGACGGACAGATGAAGAGACATAAAGTTTCCCCAGAGGGCCCTCTCCCGGGTCCGGTTCCTGGCGAAGGGCCTCACAGACGGTCTGCTCCAGACCCCACCACAAGGGTGCCACAATCCGTTTGCATGGTATAATAGGTTGAGGGGCATGTTCTAACGTATCTGGGTCCCACTGTCTTGAAAGGGCATCCGGCTTCAAATTCTTAGTGCCGGGCCTATAGGACAGGATGAAGTCAAACCGGGCAAAGAACATGAACCACCTAGCCTGGCGCTTGGCCTGCTGAATGTAGGCTAGGTTCTTATGGTCCGTCCAGATGAGGACCTGGTGTTTGGCCCCCTCAAGCCAGTGCCTCCACTCCTGTAATGCAAACCATACGGCCAGGAGTTCTCGATCCCCCACATCATAATTTCTTTCAGGGGGTGTGAGGCGATGTGAAAAGTAGGTGCATGGGTGCAATGAATTATCTGAGCTGCTCCTCTGGGAGAGGACTGCACCCAGCGCTATGTCCGAGGCATCCACCTCCACTACGAACTGGGACTTGGCATCAGGCATGTGGAGGACCGAGGCAGTAACCAGTCACTCCTTGAGAGCGTCAAACGCCTATTGCGTGCCATCGGACCACCTGAACCGGCCCAAGGACTGCTTAGTCAGCTCTGTTAACAGTGCCGCAAGGGTGCTAAAATTTTGAACAAATCTTCGGAAAAAAATAGCGAACCCCAAGAGGTCCTGCACTGCCCGGACCAAGATGGGACGAGGCCACCCCGTTACTGCTGCAGTCTTTGCCGGATCCATACTCAGGCTCCCCTGAGATACTATGAATCCCAGGAATGAGTTTGTGGTGATGTGGAATTGTGATTTCTTCAGCTTAACATACAATTGATGCTGCAAAAGAAGCTGGAGGACTTGTCTTGTCTTGGGACATGAACCACATGTTCCTCCCGAGAATCACTAAAAATTAGGATATTGTCCAAATAGACGAAAGCGTACTGGTAGAGAGCCTCGCGGAGTACCTCGTTAATGAACCATTGGAAGACAGCAGGAGCATTAGCCAGAGCAAAGGGCATAACCAGATATTCGTAGTACCCGGCTGGTGTAATAAACGCTGTCTTCCATGCATCCCCTGCCCTGATAAGATTGTAAGCATTCCGCAGGTCCAGTTTGGAAAAGATTTTGGCCCGCTGCAGGCATTCGAACGCCGAATTCATCAGCGGCAGTGGATATCGGTTCTTTAGTGTCGCGGCATTCAGACCTTGGTAGTCGATGCAGGGGCGTAGATTCACAGTCTTCTTTTTAACAAAAAAGAAACCCGCCCCCGCCGGACACTTGGAGGGTCAAATGAACCCCAACGCCAGGGCCTCTTTAATATATGCCTTCCTCCTGTTTGGGGGAAGACAATGAAAACAGCCGACCTCTAGGCGGGGTTGCCCCTGAGACCAGGTTAATAGTGCAGTCGAACAACTGGTGGAGAGGTACTGTTTGCGCCCTTCCCCTGGAGAAGACCTCCCGGAGATCCCAATAGTCAGGGGGCACCCCCGTAAGGTCTATCTGATCGGGCAGCGAGGGAGCAGGGGCCATCATTTTTATGAGGTAACTCTGAGCACACTGAGAACCCCCAACGGAAATGGACTGGGTCGATCAGTCTATGACTAGGTTGTGGTCGTTTAGCCACGGATACCCCAGGATCAGCTGAAGTTCGGGAATCTGGGTAACGAAAAACGACACCCATCCGGTGTGTGGACTGAGTTATAGGATGACAGGGCCTGTCTGGGCGCACACAGATCCCGCACTGAGCGGCCTACCGTCCAGAACCGAGACTGAAATAGGGTGTGGGAGTTCCTCACAGGGTAGCCCCATGTTACAAGTAACATGCCAATGATGTGGCAAATGATCTCTGCAAGAGCCCTTTTTCAAAATAGTTTTAAAAATTATTCATTTTTTAATGTTCACAATAATTTACATTTTTTCCTCAGTAGTCACATAAACACATAAATCAAGGGAAAACTGAAAGCTGTTTAAATAACCCATTCCAGTGCTAATGCATCATGAACGCATCAACACCATAACCCATCTCAGATGCATTTTGGAGCCATAATGCTGTTGAGATGTCTGAAGGAAACATCTCCAGCTGTGTTTTATACTTTATTGAGATTAGTTAATTGCAGGATTCTGTTCACATAAAAGCACAAAACTAAGTTACTATCCGCCACTCAGAATCCCTCTGGAGTACGAACTCTTGAAATCCTCTTTTAACATTCATCATTTTCTAATTACTATCATTAAAAGATTTTTACTAGAGATAATGACGTTTGGTTGAAGGGCGAAAGCACTCGCAAGTACTAATCTCTACACATGAAACAAAATAAAAGACTTCCTTCCCTCACCCTACTGTCATTATAGTTTATAGTAAAAAATCTTTTAGGCACAGTAATTACACAAGCATGAAGTATAAAACATTACAAAAAGAATACTACCATGTTTAAAAAAAAAAACCTCAGTTCATATGGGTTTCAGTTCTATAGACAGTGAAGCACTGGATACGATGTGCTTTGCTATTTTGTACAGACTGCAGCATACATACACCGATAACCTGCAAGAGACGAGCTGATTTCTCTGGCTTTCCTCAACATGGCTCTGCTAACAGATGTGTTCAATCCTCAACGTCCCACAGTGTGTGAGGAGTGTGGATGTGACGTGTATATCTTTGTAGGCAGATTTTATATCTTGTTGAGGACCAGATGTCCCCAGAAGGATACCAAGATTTAGCTGTTTTGACCTTGTGGGGACATCTGGCTGGTCCTTATGAGGAAAACTCCTTTTTTTTCTTACAAAAAAACTACAATTGTTTAATTGAAAAGCTAAAAGAGGTCAAATGTTTTACTTTGGTTGGTGAGGTTATGATTAGAAGATTAGCTTTAGTTTTAGGCATAGCATGAATTAGCTGTATTACTACTTATGTCAGTGGAAGGCCCTCCTCGCAAGGATTGTAAGATATCTAACATCCCATTCTAACAACCCATTTGAAAGCTGTTAGAAAACCTTTCCAACACACACACACACACACACACACACACACACACACACACTCAAATCTATATTTGTTTTATGTCAGTATAATCTATTGAGGGCCTTTGGGGTTTTTCTATCCAGCTCTGTGAGGCGGAGAGGAGTTTTTACGCTGATGGCTCTGACACTTTTCCAGATGATTTCACTCAAACCTAACCAACCAGAATGACTTGGAGCATTTATTAACGCAGTATGGTGCTGTTTTTTGCAGCACTTGAACCCAGCCAGAAGAAATTGTGGACCAGTGGCTACCTGGGAGCCAGTCTTATACATCATGTGATCTCCTCCTCCTGATTCACACGCTCACAGCCTAGATGAGATAACGCTTCACTCCTTCTCAGACTTGAATGAACACTGTCGTAGGCCGGGTTTACTTGCACTACATTTAATGTGCAGCTGTAGGTTTTAGATGAGGCATGATAGTGTGAAGCATACGCAGAGGTGGACTAACCATACAAATCAGACTAATCAGACAAACTCCAGTGTGATGCCCTTCCTCATGCCATACTTACCTGGAAATCAAATTAACTAGACTAAAAACATGCAACCATTATAATTTATTAAATGACATGTCTGTCAGGATAATGTTTCAGCTATCAGCTTCTCTAATCACACATAAACACGCTATTTGCCCGATTAGCATCTTTGTTTTCACTTGACATGCGACGACATTAGAGTTATAGTTTTGAGCTTGTAGTCTGTATTTCGTTCAGTTTACTCATGCTTTACACCTTCACATACCTGATTCTGGAAAGATTTTCTAGCCTCTGTTTGCCTAGACAAAATAGTTCCTATCAACAACCAGTTCTTCTTCACATAGCAGCCGGTGTGGGGACTTGGACAAGAAAAGCACTGGTCACAAGACCTTTTGCATCACTACGAAATATACCCCGAATGGAGCCATGTTACATTCATATAAACTGACATGTTTCTTTTGGAAAGGTCATTATGGAGTAAAGTTTTGTTTTCTGCAAGACGATAAAATTCTGGTGACTAGTTTACTGAAGCTTCTTGTATGTTGGGAAACTGTGAATGAAACACTAATAACCTGCATAGGTAACACGATTGTCCCAGGGACCTGGGCTCATGATGTTTCCACCCCTCATATACTACATGGCCGTAAGGTTTGTTCTAACGTTTGTGGACACCTGACCATAACTCTCATATGTGCTTACTGAACACTCTGTTCCACATTTATTCCCCGCCCTGCTGTTATAATGTCCTTTGGGAAGGCTTTCTACTAGATTTTGGAGCGTGACTGTGGGGATCTGTGTCCATTCAGTCACAAGAGCATTAGTGAGATCAGACACTGTTGTCAGGCGAGGAGTCCTGGGGTACAGTCGGCATAACAGTTCATCCCAAAACTGTTAAATGGGGTTGAAGTCAGAGCTCTGTGCAGGGCACTCGAGTTCTTCTGCTCCAATTCTGGCAAACTATGTCTTCAGGGAGCTCTCTTTGTGTACAGAGGCATTGTCATGCTGGACAAAGTTTAGGCCTTTAGGCCCAGTGAAGATAAATTGTGAAGTTACCGTATACAAAGCCATCCTCTACAATTACTTTTGATGCTTCTGGCAACCACTGAACTACCACTGTGATGGTCACATGTCCACACACATTTGGCCATATCCTATGTGTGATATTTTGTTTTTATACTGTGGACCTTCGGCTCACAAACTTAATTCGTTCTGAGACTCTGTTCGCAACCTGATTTGTTCTTGACCTGAATCAGTTTTTCCCATTGAAATGAACGTAAATACAATTAATGTTTTTAAAAACATGTTTTTAAAGTGTATTCTGGGTTTATGTGTGGCAATAAAACAGAATAAAATTAAAATAATCTTACTTATAGAAAAAAAAACTACATGAAATAAATGAATGATTTTAATGCATGTTACGTTTGCGGTGGATACGTAGCTGCTGGTGGACGGTGGTGGAGGGATATGGTGGCAGTTCTCATGTTTTGCGATTATTTCTTTCTTTATTTCAACTGTTATACGCCTAGGCTTCTTACTCTCACTACCATTTCCACTTTTCACTTTCTTGGGACCCACAATGAAGGCTTATGGCGCAAAAATATAGAGAAACACAACAAAAAAATGCGTTGAACACGTTCACACCATGAGTGCTTGACCGCAACTGAATGTTTGTGCCGTGAAGCGCGGGCTGGCTGTCTGTACATCAGTCGAGGATTTGTTCATCGTCCGGTACAAAATCTGCGTCGACCTGTTTGTGAGCCAAGGGTCCACTGTACACTGCTTTACCTAAAAACATGATCATTCTTACTTTGTGTTGTATGATGTCAAAGCTGTATACATAATGGATGGTCATTTCGATTCTTAAACTGAACACTAATCAGATTAGCAGAGGTTTTCAGGCGGCGACAATTTTGGGGTGGAAACGTGGGCATTGGAACAAGTTTTAAGCCATTACCTTTTTGGCACAAAATGACGTGTGTACAGTTAATGGGTTGGCCACATTCAAAGAACATTGATTTTAGAAAGGCATGCCCAATCAAGAGGGGTTGCCATTCTAATTCATAAAAAAGTACAGTTCTCACAAACTGATGTTCCTGTTGATAAAAACGGGAGATATCTCATTGTGTCAGGTACTTTGCTACAATTTAGGGTCTCTTTGGTGAACGTATATGCTCCAAACTTCGATGACACTGACTATGTTAACAAATTATTAAATACCCTTCCTTTCCTTGACACACACAAGCTGATTTTGGGAGGTGACTTAAACTGTGTTC
>JAQMCW010000015.1:13186352-13217279 GCA_030068335.1 Chrysichthys cranchii | reverse complement strand
TTGCGCAACCAGAAAAGTCCGGAACAGAGTTAGGGTTCAGATTAGCCGCCGCAATTAGCATAAATATGCACGTACCTAAGTTAAGCACACAGCCCGGCTCCATGGTGTTGAGGCACACTAACTTGTTGATGGCATCTCCGTTAACTTTCCGGCTCATTGTCTCCCCCTAGCGATTGAAATCAGGTAGGACAACAAATCACACCTGCCTAGTAAAGCGATCAGTGAAATAGGAGTATCGATTCATGGTATCGGCACTTTATGGACGAGTATGAGTATTTTAGCAAAGTATCGGTATCGGTGCAACCCTAGCTACAATGCGTTAGCTAAAATCGACGTCACTGATTTTGACAGCCAAGTAAAATGTCTTCATTTTTAATGTGCTTTCATACCTTTGTTAAGGCAAGTGGAAATGCTTAGCAATTTATGCAATATGTATTGTTTTACAGCCTTACTGTGCCATACATCTGTGCATTCAGACCCTCCAGATAGTCTTTATTTTGCCCAATTTACTTCTGACTCAACATCAGTACCACGCTGTGATCAGACTGTTCCAGTTTAAAACACTTTAATTTATTTTATTACCAAAAATAGGCCAAAAATGCATACATGAACAGCACGGAATAAGAGTCACAGCTAGCACAGACCTTACCACTTCCGAGTCATTGAAAAGTCCAACCTTTTGTGCTCTTTAGAGCATTTTGTGCTGTA
This sequence comes from Chrysichthys cranchii, assembly GCA_030068335.1. Lineage (NCBI taxonomy): Eukaryota > Metazoa > Chordata > Actinopteri > Siluriformes > Claroteidae > Chrysichthys > Chrysichthys cranchii. The sequence goes on along the minus strand of JAQMCW010000015.1, from coordinate 13,216,571 downwards.
TTAATCACAAAACAGGGCTTCCCTTTAAATTCACCGCTCAGCTCGTATCCCGTACGCATTTTCCATGTGGCTACTATAAATACACACAGAGCCACAGCTGTGAATCTATTCGGGTCGTCAAATTCTGCTCTGTACTCACATCTGTGGCATAGAGGATATCCACAATCCTCTGCAGGGTGGGGTCTCCCTCGCTCTCCTTCTCCTGACAGATCAGCTCGATGTTCCTCAATTTGCCAAAGTAAAAGTCTCGCTCCTTCTCCATGTCCTGGATCGTGGACTTCAGTATGTTCACCTGAGAAAGAGGGAGACGAGAATACCGTACATGACAATTAAAAAGAAAAAGGACAACAACAACAACAACAAAAAGCCTCTCCTTCGGTAGAAAATATACACACATGTATCAACATATGTGAATAAAAATGTCCCTTATGTTTTCTTGTATGTTCTGTTTTGGGTTGTGTGCACCATCATCATCATCATCATCATCATCATCATCATCATCACCATCATGAAACCACTCAAGTACTAGAAGGCTTTGGAGAAGCTTTGGAAATTTAAATGTATTAATTCAATTTGAGCATCAGTGCTCAAAAAAAATAAAATAAATAAAAATAACCTCTTGTATAAGCTCTGCCCTTTCATCATCACCACCGGTGCCTGGCCGCCGTGCAGAACTGGGAGTCACCTTGGGTGCTACTTTGGCAACAGCTGCCCTTTGTGGTGCTGAAAAAACAAACAAACGATAATCACACAAATGACACATCTGAGGTTTTTAGGGAAAACCAAAACCATGAAAAGTGTCCATTACTCAGTCTTTCCCCTTTACTGTTTACTCTACAGGTAGAACCCCACAACATGGAGAAGAGAACATATGGCCAACAAAACCTGGTGCTCTGATGGGGGGGGTGGGGGGGCAGACTTCAGCTAGATTCAGTATGATCGGTTTCGTGCAATAAGCTACACAACACACCAGAATTTTTATTTATTTATTAAATCAGATGACCTATAAAGAGTCGTGATGAAAGTTCAGGACATCTGATGGGAATTCATATCACAGTTCTTCTTTTACTACTTCACAGGTTTTAATGGATCAAAGTGCACAAGGGATTTGAATGGCTGGTTTAGTTAGGTTCTGCTTTAGCTAGATTCAGACTGTATTCATTCAAAAGAAAAGTCACAAATTATTAAAATTACAACCTTGGAAAAATACAAGTTAGAAAAATTATACTATAACCATGATCACACGTGAAAATTCTCGTTATTGGAGTCATGATAAATCTCCTGAGCCTCCACTGTACTGACCTTAACTGTAAAAATTTGATTTGGAGCACTAGCTCATATTTTCAAAATATCAATGTTTTTGTCCTTGAACTTATATCCCAAATCCACAAAACATTTCTGGAAAAACTAAAAAAAAAACAAACAAACAAAAAACCATATTTCTGATGCAGCAAAAATCCTGATGCCCCTGATTTATACAGTCAGCCCCATACCGATTAGAGTAGCTGGTTCTGTTAGCATTTTAGAAGTGCAACAATTTTCTGTTTAAAAAGATAAAAAGGAATAAAAATGTTTGACTTTAAGAACTCCAAAAAAAGCACACAAGCAAAACAGACAGCAGAAGCTACCAAGTGTGGTAAGACACTGAGCATGCACCGAGAGCTTCAGAAAAACAATCGCAAAACCTGTTGATTATGGTAAGTGCTGACTTAGCATAAAAAAAAAGAAGAAGTAGAAGAAGGAAAAAAAACCCGCAATCAAATTCTTGCTTTATGAGTCACAGCATGTTAAAACTCATCCAGATCAACCAACCTGCGTTCATGACCTTCTTGGGCTTGTTGAGAGCAGGCATGGATGGGTTGGGCACGGGCATTGTGTCCTGCCCTTGGCGTGCCTCCACCGGGTCATACTCTTTCCCGTCGTAGTTGGCATCGAAAAACTTCTTGAACCACTGCACAAACTCAAAGTTGTCCTGGAACTTGCCCTTTATCAACTTGTCAACAGGGATGATCTGAGGCAGGGAGGAGATTATTGAACGCTAAATTGACCATGAGACAAACCTTATAGAAGAAAGAAACTATCAGGGTGAAAGAAGGACGAGAGAATGGGGGGGGGCATGCTCACTGCCGGATTTTTTTTTCCTGAGGCATAGAAATGATCACGCACACTTGTCTGATCTCGCAGTGACATTACATATACACACATATCCTCCACAAAGATGAACCTAGCAACTAAAGCTGAATTCTGCCCCTGAAACCTGACTGATCTCCATCTCTACCTGCTAATGCTGTGAACAAATAGGAGATTGTTTGATTAGTAATCCAGCGCACGTGCTGATCAATAGCAGGCAAATATACTAAATACACACAGTACAAACTGGAGATCACTACAAAAACAAAAATACACAGTGGTGTAAGGCAAGCACTCAGTGATGAAATTATATGCAACATGTTATCTTTACAACCAGTGTTTAAAAAAAAACCAACAAAAAACAAAAAAACAAAACAAAAAAAAACCACACCACACACAGAAAAGCATAAAACTATTTAAATTATAGGGATAACACTGACGGTTACTCACTTTGTCGACACCCATTCTCTTGAATCCAGCTTGTAGGATCTTGAAATTGTGAATGTATTCATGCTCTAACTTTGCTGAAAATTTGACTTTCTTCAGAGGCACACAGCCTGGAAAGAGCATGTCCATAAACTGGCAATAGGCAGCACCTGCAAGGCAGAAACAATTATGCCGTTCGAAACAACGTGATGCTGAAACTGAAAAGCGACACTCTAAATACACACAACACACATCCACTGGAGACTGAGTAGGCTTAAGCAGACATGATCAACCAAATTGCCTTCTATATAAGATACCACATAGGCTACTTTTATAACAGTGACTAACTCACTGCAACTCTCAGCAAATATTAAAATATTAATTCCTCTGTGCTTGTGCTGAATGTTTTTCACACCGTCTTGTATACATAACAGAAAATGATCCAACAATTCATATTCTCCTCATGTGTCAGATGATACATTAGGATTTTTTGCCCTCTGATTTTGGGGGATGGCACGGTCAGCACGTTATCCAACCTCGGCACACAGCATAAACCCCCCTCACCTGAACACAGCAGCTCAATCTTTGTGAGGTTCATCTGTAAAGACTCGTTGATCCACGCAAGCATGTCATGGCGACTCAGGTTGTCGCTTGTCACTGAAGTGGAGTACACATTTACAGCCATGTCCTATAATTAGATGAGCACAGAAACAGACGTTAAACAAACCTGCACAGTGGAACATCTAATCAGTACCTGGACCACCAGTACCCGACGGTGAGCTGCTAATACAAAGCTGTTCTACCTGCGGGGAGGGGAACAAACAGGTGTAGCTGTATCACTTCCTGAGACTCAGGAGGTGTGGTCCAAAGTTTAAAAGGAGTATTGTCCGTAATACAGACTGGAATATTTTAATTCGATGACTCATTCATTTGATTTCAATAGACTCACTATAGACTTTTGAGGTGAGTGTAGGAAACATGCCTTGGCTCATTGACTGGGCTTGCAGTAAGCAAAAGATTTTATAAATGTCACTTTTAGATGTTAAGCGGTGGCTGAGTGTTAAAGGTTAAAGCTCTGGGTTAGTGGTCACAAGTTTGCGAATTCCAGTACTACCAAACCATCATTGGCAGGCCCCTAAAGTACCGATAAAATAATATGGGAGATATGATTTGACTGTCTGTTGCTGCATTTCCTTTTAAAACAGGTCAGCAAGCAAGCATGTTAAAAGGCTTGGCCCAATTCCCACAACCGCCAGATTTGAGATATGCCGCACTTCCTGCTGAATCAAAACAGTGGCTTAGCAAACTGGATAAATAAGAGGCCACAAGCCGTGTAGGATTTCTCTCTGCCAATTTGCCCAAAGCAGCTTTGCATGATCGGACTTTCAGCCACGTCAGGTTGGTCCCAGGCCACAGCAGTGACAGCATTAGGCTACCCAGAGGAGACAAGCAGAAAGACTAAACATGAGACAGCAAAATAAAACTGTGTCGAGAAACCAGCTTTTTAGGCAACACACACTCTCTCTCTCTCTCTTTTGCTCACACAAGCACGCTTGCTATATCCAAATGCTTGTCCGTTGTTTCGCACACACCCATTAGCTGTATCCCAGCGCATAGATTGTTACAGCTCATTCAGCCAGCAACGGCAGTACATCTTTAAGCCGAGATCCAGATTTTGGAAATGAGTGCAGGCATGTGTTGTTTGAGATTGTTCAAAAGCTGCACGAGCTCATTTACACAAGTGAGCTCTGTTGGATCTGTAATAGCTGCGGCTGTACAGCAATTTGTCCAGTCCAGGTTATAGTGCTGGATATAGTTGGAGGTGCGAGAAAAGTGTTTTAGAAAGCATTTGACTGGACAAGTTCTCAGTGACCAAGTTTTTGGTTACAGCATTTCCCTCTAAATTATAACAGTAAAACGATAATTGAAAAAGCACATATATAAATACTAATAATATTTATAAAAATAAAGAAAAACATCCATATTGACTTATTTTTGTCTAAAGGCCTGGGCGGGCGGGCGGGGGCGGGCTCTAAAAAACAAAGTTCCTGGGGATTTCATCAGGACCACAATCTTAATCTTCATCTGCTCATCTGAATTAGGAGTCGCTTTGGGTAGAAGCATGTCTCACAGTGATGTGTGCTACCTCACGCCCTGAGTCAGTCAAGGCAGTAGAGGCAGTGAGGGAGCTGAGGACAAATGAAGGAGCTGAGGCAGTGAGTCAGTTGAGGTAGCTGTGCCAGTGAGGTACCGTGAGGTAGCTGAGTCAGTGAGTCAGTTGAGGCAGTGAGGTACCGTGAGGTAACCGAAGAAGTGAGGTGCCGAGAGCTAACCGAGGCAGTGAGGGAGCTGAAGACAAATGAGGGAGCTGAGCCAGTGGGCTAACGGAGGCAGTGAGGTACCGTGAGGTAACTGAGGCAGTGTGTCCAGGCGCTGGCCCACAGGGCTGTGGTGTCCCTCACAGCGACCAGTTTACTGCACTGTCCATGTTACCGACATGCTCTCTGTACTGCTCACTAACGTAACACACAGTTCACGTCGCGATCCTTCTTTGGCTATTCTCCTCTATCAGGCGTGCAGATGTGGACGCTTCCGGTTTCAGAGCAGCACATCACACCGTCATGATGCAGCAGGACATAAAACAGTACATTCAGACCCGACTGAGAACATAACCCGGATTATCAGCGACTTAATCCGTTAAGGCGGAGGAACTGGTTAGATTAAAGGTTAAACTGCGCTAAATTAAACGGCGCTGTGTCGATTAAAGCCCCGGTACATTTCTCCGCCCGAGAAAGGGAAGTAAGATGAGCGACGCGCCTAGCACAGGAGGCTAACACGTACAGCTAGCTCCGTGAAGGGAGCAGCGGGCTAGCTGTGCTAATCCTGTGTGAATAACGGAGCTACCGGCTAGCTCATCGCCTAGCAGGCGTCATGTACAGGGGATCGCTCAAGTATCGTGCAGGAAGACAAGCCAGCTAAGCGAAGGAACCGGCAATGAGAAAGCTTTCCCCAGGATTATTTATAAACTCAACGTTTATCTAATAAAATAACATAACGCGCGCGCGCTTATTACTCGGACTTGATATACGCTTTGTCTCAGTCCACCGAGCAACATCCAGCCCCGACTTCCTACACGGAGCCGTCTACATTTCCACTTACACCTCTACTCCCCTCCTCACGCGCCCCACAGGACAGATGTTCTCTACACACATGTGGAATAGCTTTAATATCCTATTAACATGCATGTCTAAGTAATATGTCGGGTTCTGACACTCAGTGTAGTGTTTATTACCTCCTGTTCGCCGGCGCTCCCTTTTCTGTGAATGTGCGTCGGTTTGTTCAGACAGATGTCGACGTCATGGCGTAACAGCGTGAACCGGAAGTAAAGGGAACAGAGACGGTCACATGGAGAAAAGCGCGCGTGCCAAATTAAAAGACCTTGGCAACGAGCCCTGAGGATTCACATGGACTGTGTGGATCCCGCAAAGATGGGGACTTCCTAAAGACAGTTTACACTCAAGTCTCACCTTTGCTTCAGTTGACAGTCTCAGCTGGATGCTGGGGACTTGTACCAAGAAAATGCTGCTGTAATCATAAGCACTACGCCACTCATAGCCTAGTGAACATCCTATCAGCACACTCAGTACTGTTGGGCTATATAGATATACAGTTGTGTAAAAGTAATGAGGAAAATTCCCATTAGAGTGTGTTTCCTGTCCAGATTTCTTCCCCATGGTGTCTCGGGGAGTTTTCCTGTGCCGCTGGTTTGCTCTTTGGTGATCTAAAGCTGCATCCAGGTATCTGTAAAGTCACTTTGTGATCATGCCCATTGTTAAGCACACTACAAATAAAATCAATAGAAATGAATTGAGCTTTCAGTCTGAAGTCTACGGTACAAAGGGTCTCCCAACGCCAGTGCCTGAGTCATATTTTTTCAGCTGAAAGACCACAAATCCCCAGAGACACTGTAAAATTTAGTAGAAAGCCTTCCCAGAGGAGTGGAGGTTATTGTAACAGGAATCTGGTACAGGAAAATGTGATGTTCAACAAGCACATTCGTCAGGTGTGCACATACTTTGGGCTATATTATTTTATACATACACTCAGTAGTCACTTATTCGGTTGCACCTTTTGCAAACACGTATCGGCTATTTACTTTTCTTCCCCATATAGACTAGGTGCATTAGATATACAATTATAAGCACACCATGGTACAGATTGTTAGCCTCCTCTTTGTCATCCATCAATAGAAATGGACCGCCATAGGACATTTATTTGGGTGGTAAACGATTCTCAGCAGCAGAGACACTGGCAAGGTTGTGGTAATTTAGTGAGTGACACTGGTACATAAATATAAAAGGATTATTAATAAGATACCAATCAAAAGAATTCTAACCAGTACTGCCCTACAAAGGCAGAATGCCATAACATCAAGTTACTTAACAAACAAGTTAAGGTCTTTTGCCTTTGTTGGGCAGCAGTTGATTAAGGGATAAAGAATAATTAGCACACAGTATGCATGAAAAAGGCATCATTGCAATGTCTCCTACATTCACATCTGTGCAACAGAGGTTGTCAGTGTCAGTTTTGTGTACGATTCACCAGCCAAATAACGTCTGGTTAGTGGTGGCCCATGCTGGTTCCCTTTCAGTGACCAGCTGGGTAGAGATAACGCATACCGCAACACATGAGCTAAATCACTCAGGAAATGTATTTTTTATATATATATATATGCCTCTTTGAAATCATTAAATCACTGTGACTTTGGGAGGCATAGTGGTGTGGTGCAGTGGTCAGCACTGTTGCCTCACAGCAAGAAGCTTCTGGGTTCAAACCTGCCAGTTGATTGTGAGCTTTTTTGTGTGTGCAGAGTTTGCATGTTCTCCCTGTGCCTGTGTGGGTTTCCACAGGTGTGAATGGTTGTTTGTCTTTGTGTTAACCCTGCTGTAGATTGGTGAAATGCCCAGGGTATACCGCACCTCTTACCTGAAGTCACCTGGGATTGGCTCCAGTTTCTCTGGGACCCTTTATAGATAAGCAGAACAGATAATGGATGGTTGGACTAAATTATGTGCATATGATAATAATGATGATAATGTGACCACAACCACTTCCATTCATTAATTTATACAAGATTGGTAATGCAAAAATTCGATTTGTTTGCTGTTGAGGACTCACTGACATATACCTGTGCTTTATATGAAAGCAGGTCAATGTCCCAAAACGTTTTACCACTAGATGCTGCTATCACTCCTTTAAACGGAGAGCAACATGAAATGGCATGCCTAGCTTAGGTATGGTTACATTAATCTCTTCTAAGGTCTTTGGCTGCATGTAGAATGAACACTCAACTTTGATGTTTCATTAAAAGAGCTTTATTTGCATTTTTTAAGTTTGATCATTATATTTGATCACTGGCTTTTGACTCTCTGAAAGGACTATAGAAATTCAAGACTCAGTTTTAATTTCAGAAGGGAGTTGATTTTATTTTTCTTAGAGATAGTTGTCTCCTTTTAATTATTTAATTATTTACAATATGTAAACAAGTGAAAACTTGACGTGAAATACAAATACAACCTCGATCACACTGCTTCTGTCAGCTTTAAATCAAGCAATATACGCAGGATGAATGAGCTCAGTAAGATGGCTACTCAGAATGTCTTTGATAGGTGATGTAGTGAGTATAATCAAACCTTAACATGGTGTGAATCAATAAATCCCACCATGTTTCAAAAGATCCACCATCTAAAAAAAAAAATTATACCATCTCTCTGGAGGCACCGGTAAGTGCAGGGAGTACATAAAAATGACTCAGCAGACAAATTTATTTCATCTGCACTGTATAAAACTCAACTGTATGTAAAAAACAAAACAAAATAAAAACAGTATTACATTAGCATATTTTATATGAAAATTTCAGCCTTTGTACAAATCAATTTTATATTGACTTAAAAAAAAACATTAAATGACTCAAATGTATAAAAAAAAATGTAACCACTTTCTTAGATCCTCAGGTGTAGTGAACCGGGCAGGTGAGGAACACAAGTTTAATATTTCTTTGCTTTAAAAAGGAGAGGATGAAGAAGAAGAAGAAGAAGAAGAAGAAGAAGAAGAAGAAGAATAAAGAAGATGACATAGAAGAAGCAGTAAAGAAGAACAACTTGCAGACCCCAGTCCAAGAGCATCCATGTTGGTGATCATGGAGAAATGATGGAGAAGTTCTGGTTAGGACACAGAGACCGTGGCGTTTGTTTTAGTGTTGTCTGCATTGGGTGAGGGTTGTGCTTTGTGTGTTGGTGAACTTCTGTTGGCTGGAGGTGAATGCTGGACTTTAGGTGACTGTCCTGAGGTTTTTGCTACAGGAACTGCAGAGGCCTCCTCCTCTGGCTCTTGCTGAGATGCTGTGGCTTAAAAAAAAAAAAGAAAAAGTTTAAATTAGTTGCATTAGGATGTTTGCCTCTGGGAAAGTTGCAGAATGTTAAATTTCTACATGGGGAGTACTCAATTAAAATGAATGGTTTGCAGTAATTGTTGTTAGCGTATGGTTATTGAAGAGGAGTTACAATACAGAAATTCCCATTCATACGTTTATTCATTCATTCATTCATTCATCCATTGATCCAATTTCTGCAAGTACTTTATCTTGGTCAGAGCCATAACGGAGCACCATTCCAGTCCATTGCATGGCACCGTGCACACACATTCACATCTCCATGCAATTTAGAGGAGCCAAATCTGTGCACCAGAAGATTTTATTATGTTGAAAGAAACTGAGGAATCTGGAGAAACTCATGTGGACACTTGGAGAACATGTCAAACCCCATACAGACAGCAAAGATCAGGATTGAACCAGGAATATGTGAAGCAGCAATGACAGCCACTTTACAATTATATTTCTGTTTCAATTCATGAGATTTGTCCTATTCCTTAAACATGTCACACACTAGAAGGCCAAACTTATGTGGACAGCTGATCACTCACACTTATATGCTGTTTGAATATCCCATTCCAGATTTAGTCCCCAATTTGGTGTTATAACACTGGCTTTCCACTAGATTTTGGAGTATGGCTGTGGGGATTTGTGCTCATATAGGGAAAAGAGCATTACTGAGGTAAGGCACTGATGCTGAGCAAGGACGTCTGGGTTACAGTCAGTGTTCCACTTCATACCAGAAAGGTATTAGAGTTGTTTCACTCCAGCCTCGGCAAATCATATCTTCACGGGCCTCACTTTGTGTACAGGGGCATTATAATGTTGGAACAGGTTTGGCCCTCTTCGGTCCAGTCATTCTCGAAAATTGTGTGCTTCAAACTTTGTGGCATGTTTATTTTCTTTTGGATGGCCCACATACAGGTGTGATAGTCATGTGTCCAAACTTTTGACCATGTAGTGCATCCGCTCCACTGGTAATTTGGGGAAAATTTCAGTAATTGGATTTAGAAGAATAGCAAAGAGTTCATTAAAGAAAAAAGACAATCAGTTTGTTAAGGTTATGATTTAGAACAAGTAAGTTGTTAAAATTAACTGTTATAAAAGGATAGACGATTATTGTTATATTTGTTCGGCACATCATCAGCACGTCTGGTGTATTTCATACCTGACTGCGTGCAGGATTTCATGTGCTCAGGCCAGTGCGCTTGTTGGCAGGGATAATCACAGTAACTGGTATTCCAACAGCAGTAGAAAATGGCCTCCTTCTTACAATTGGCACACCATTGCTTCTTCTTGGTTTCATCCACAGCCTGCTGTTTCTCCACCTCCATCTGCTTCTTTACCTCCGACACAAGCCTCTCTCGCTCTTGCTCCAAACTCTGCCTCATCTCTGCCATGGTGAGTTCTACATGCAGACATACAGCACATGTACAGTGAATTGTCAAGGACAGACCATGCACTGTATGGTGAATTTACAGCTTCGTTTGTGCAGTTAAACATGTTAGAAAGGACAAAATACCTAGATTGTGTTTCATCTCGGAAAGCTCTTGCTGATGGAGCCACTGGAGCTTTTCAATCTCGATCCTCAACCTTCGTATCTGCGTCAAAGCATTAGAGTAAAATGGGTTGTCTGAAGAAAAATGACTATTACATGAGTGTATGAAAAAAACCCAAGCTGGAGTCAGCATTGTACAGTGATTTAAGAAAAAGGTGAAATTCACAATGGCGACGTGTGCATTTGGTAAACCTCAGCAATGGTGTTTCCTGTTGTGCTTTTGGAAAGGTCATTGTATATCTCAGTCATTGTTCCTTTAACCACATCCATCATCTACAAAGAAAAAACATGATTTGAGCTTTCATCTAGGCATGGCAGTAACTGTAACTGATGAAAAATAAACAGGCATTACCATGCTGCTCGTGTTGAGCCTGGTGAGTTCATGTGTACTTACTTTATTGGTGTACTTGGCAATGTCAGCTGCTACATCAGCAGAGGCAGGCGGGGTGAGGAAGTCCCCAGCCAGGACTGAACTAGAGGCCCCAGGCAAGGGGTCCTTGTGCTGGACAGCTGGTAAAAAAAACCAAAAAAAACCACAAAATCAAATTTTAGAAAAATTGCACACTACTTATTTACATGGCACACTGAATGTGCTTACACTGCTCTGCCTAATCTAATTCCTGTGGCAAGTTTTCAAGTTGTTAATTCTGTTCACAAAGAATCTCAGCAGGAAACACAGCTTTCCCAAGTGGCACTTAACGGTCCTTATTAAGAGATTCTCCGTAAAGCCTATTCACAAAACTGTTGGAGGAACTTTTAGTAAACGATTTTTACACAAGAGGATGGCCTAGGCCTTTAGGTCTACTTAAGGCCTAAAACATCCTTAGAAAACATTCTTACTTCGATTAAACATCTGTTATATAACAACCTCTCCACTCTTAGAGCAGATTAGGAGTGAATCCTAGGACTTAACGAAGGGAATGACAGTTCCGCCACTGTAACATCAATTCAATTCAATTGAATTTTATTTGTTCAGCGCTTTTTACCACAGACATTGTCGCAAAGCAGCTTTACAATACATAATGTCCAATTAAAGGCATATTAAATCAATAAACATATCCACAAGTGCATATATATATATATTATATATATATATGCCTATCCCTAATGAGCAAGCCTGTGGCGACGGTGGCAAGGAAAAACTCCCCGAGACGACGAAACCTTGAGAGGAACCAGACTCAAAAGGGAACCCATCCTCATTTGGGTGACAGATAGTGCCATTATAACAACCCACATCTGCATTCATGTGTTACGTGGTTGGTTCAGTTGTTGGCCAGCAGTTCACTGTGGTTTAAGAATAGTCTGTTCAGCTTCAACTGATCACCAACGGAGCCTCGAGCGCAAGACGATCCACAGCAACCCAACAAATCACTGACTTGTTCAACCACACCCCGTCTCTGGAGTTCCTGCTTAGAAACTGCTTCAACCATGCTGTTTGTGTTTATAATAAGTGTCATGAATTACAAAAAATATATATAGGAGTTTCCTCTTAAATAAGCCATTGTAAAACTCTTCATAAAATTCTTTGTCCTTTGATTTCTGAGAACTTTTGGCATTCTTCATCTTACGTACCATCCCCGATCTCCAGTGCATCTGTCACAGCTCGTCACTGGCAACATGACAGGTATAAGCATATGTTGTTTGTACCACAGATGTTTTGGTCTCAGGGGGAAGTTACCTTTAACAGACTGCCTGGTCTGGTAGCGGGTGCTGGAATTGCTGGAAGCAACTGGGCTTTGAGACTGTGTGCCTTGTTGCTGCTTCGGAACCTTCTGCAGTTGCCACTTTGGGGAGGATGCCTGGATCTTATTCCCAGTCTGGTTCCAAACCAAGGATGCCTGACCAGACTGTGTGGTCTCCTTGGGCAGCAGAGGGCGCTGTTTCTTTACCAACGTGGACGTAGAGGAACTTGTTGCAGAACTGTTTGCTGGTAGAGAGGTGTTGTTGGTGGAGGTGAAGGGTGGGGCAGAGGTGCTGTTTGGTGGCTTTAAGACTGGCTGGGTTGATTCTCTGGTGTTGGAGTTGGATGATGAAGCAGAGGGTACTGTGGATGGAGAGACTGATGGGCTGGCAGTGGCCAGAGCCTTTCCTAAGTAGAGATATAGAGATAGAAATAAGTATGCTCCCTTTTGATATTATTACAATTTTTATGACAAATTTTAAGTACATTTCCAAAATGAGAATCGTCATAACTGAAAGAAACACACTCCAAGTACATCATTAATAACCCTGTATTACCAACAGCATTACACCAGCCTTTTTTCTAGCAATGTGAGACATGGTTACCGTGTTGTGTTGTTTGAGATGTGTGTGTTGCATGTATGGTGGCGTTGTGACAGAATGGCAAGAAAAAAATTCTATAACGTGTATAAAGCAAAATGCCAAAAAAAACAAAAAATGATTCCGATTCACAAGATTTTTTGTAGATCTGCCCTTTCCATGCAGGTATATGAATCAGTTACTCACAAGACACAGACAGACAGACAGACAGACTTAGAAAAGAGACGCCACCTTCAGTTTTGATGGCTGCATGGTCTTTGGTTACAGAGTTGGAGACTGATGAAGTCTTTGGTTTCTTCCTGTCTTTTCCTGCCTGCTCCTCATCAAGGTCGATCACTAGTTCTCTTTCTGAATCTGAATCTGCATCCATCGATCCAGACTTTCCCTCATGCCCAGCTGAAGGTCTCTCTCTCTGAGACTGCGTCTGTTGGTTTGCCCCGGGCTTTTCCTGAACTTCCTTCTCTGAACCTTTACTGGCTTTCTTTTTTAGGGGAGGCTCTGAGGCCAGCTTTTCTGTCGCACTTTGAGACGGGTTCTTATTGCTTTGCGGTTGTGAAGATGTAGGCCTGGGTCTTTTTTTATTTTTAAAGACGGCGTCCTCGTAGTCTTCGCTCTTTGTTTTGTTTTTCAGCACTTGCTCCTCTTCGCTCGCATACTCGCTGTCACTGGAGTCAGACTTGTCAGATTCATCAGAATCACTGTGATCCACACCTTGGTACACATCCTCAGAGATTTCATCGATTCCTACATACAGTATAAGGTGACAGTTACACAATATATGCACCTTTAAGAGTGAACGCGCGCTATAAACGATACGTTATGATATGGTTTTTCCGTCATACCTAGTTGGGCCTTGCAGCTCTCTATGGTCTTATCCAGACTTCTGGTGGTTTTCTTTGGGGAAGTAAGGAGGACAGATGGGCCTTGCTGTTGCTGTACCGTCTCACTCAGCTCCTTTAGGTCCATTTCGGCCTTAATACGGTCTGAGAGCACAGCCAATAATCAGCCCCACTTTGCAATAGCAGGCCTCAAAAAAATGGCTAAAGGACATTGATGATCTTTTGACATTTCCCAATTGAGCTCTATTTTATCTGTGCAGGACGTTTTACAAAACACATTCCCACAAACAAACTTTACTGAAATTTGGGCTCATAAGTTGACAGAGTGAAAACGTCCTTGAGATGACTCGGACATGCCAAACCAGTTTTGTAAAGCTCACCAAGATTTAGGTTGAGGATGCTGGCTGTATTCTGTGTTCTCTCCTGTTTAAGAGATGTTGGTAGGATGGGTTTTGGGCTACCTGTGGTCTTCAGACATGCTGGTGATGCTGGAGGAAAAGAAAAATTAAACGTCTGTTACTATTCCATATAAAACGTACGGAGTTCATGAGATGTGCATGACATGACATGACACCAGTCTATTAAGCAACAACCCAAGAACCCTGTAGGCCCGTGTACCCGTGCAATCCATAGAGTCTTCCCCAGTACTGTAGTGGCTTGATGGGATTCTTGTTCCTTTCTCTGATGCATCCTGCTCAAGGTCTGACCCTGTGTGGACTGAGGAATTGGTGCTCATTGGAGACCTGGGCATATCACTCGTCCTGTGTCCAACACTCTTGCCCAGGGGGGTCCTAGGAGATGCAGTCATGTCAAAGTTGAACTTGATCTTGTCCTGTTTCTCTGGCATGACTGTTCCTTTCCTGGGGTTACTTGGGTCCAGCAGCATCTGGAACATGTTGTTGGGCGTATATGCTGTCCTGAATGGAGCATAGTTGAACACGCCATGTTTCTTGCGTACGTTTTCCACATAAACCTCCATCTCTTGCATTGCACTGTTGAAGATGCTCTTAGTCTTCTTCACAGAGAAGGGAATCTCTTTTGACATGAGGTAGCAGTTGTTAATGGGTACCCAAGCTCTAAAAACAAACAAAAAAAAGTAACTCAATGTGTTGACAATATATAAATCTCATCCTAGGTCCAATCCCTTTGCTAGGCATGAAATGTTTTTTCAGAGATGTTTACGCCCAGCAACCACAGTCATTGTCTAAGACTGACATGCAAACAAAGTTCTGTCTTGTCAAATCAGTTGAAATAATGGGTGAATTAGGTGTGGTGTCTGTAGTAAATATTTAAAGTTCACCGGTCATGTTGGCCAAAGAAACGAGCATCCACCTGGCCATCTTTCTCCCTCAGAGCTTTAGCAGGCCAGAAGGGAAAACCTTTCAGCTTAGCCCACACTAGAGGATGAGGCTGAGACTACATACAACAGAACAAGCCATCATATCTTATTATGCATCCTGTTTTAAGCTGTCCATGAGCTCAGGTTCAAGAATATTAATCATTGTATGTATTGCTGCAATAAATAAATAAATAAATAAATAAATAAATAAATCAATCCACAGTGTCTGGTCTACTCACACATGGTTCACAGAACCAGTTATCTCTCTTTTGGCAAGCTGACAGGTAGCACTCAGGACAAACTTCTATTTCATTCATCTGGAAAGGAAAAGCACATGAAGTATTTCATTGCAAGTAGTGTAATGTTCCTTGAAAAAAAACCCCCAAAAAAATACTTTCAATGATGTTTTAGTATATCAGTCGCTAAGTACAAAACATACCTCATGTTCACAGATCTTGACTATAACCTTTGCTGTTGCAGTAAGTTTATGATTCCCTGCACAAGACCCACAAACAGTCAAACACAAATCACACAGTCTTTTAAATCAAAGATTTTAAACAAGAACTAACCTCCATTATAAATAATACAGTTGTGTAAGATCCATTTCACGTCTGCCAAAAATGCTTCGGTGCAGCCATACATCTTCTTTTTGATATTCTGTGGACAAAGCAGTGTTCAGTCTTCTGGGGGCAAGTCATCCAGCGCTTACTTCTTCTCCCATCCACTTTTTGCCTATTGTACGAGTTACCTTCTCTAAGGTGCCCAGGTCCATTGGGTTGAAGATGTACTCTGCATAGTCAGGATGCTGCTCCAGAGAGACTGGTTTCTGAAATGGCTCTGTCTACGCAGTGATGACAGAAAGTTTGGAATGATTATTAACTACAAATGATCTGGAGAGTTCTAGCTGTCCAAGACCCAAACTAATCCGATTTATTGGTTAAACTAATATTACAACAAAAGAGACTGACAATTGACAATAGATGTTATTAAATGCTATAAAACTGAAAACAAGCTACATCAACATTTTAAATCAAGTGAGAAAAAGAAGGGTTACCCCTGGCTGCTTCATTTTCTGCAGGGCAAACTTCAACAGGTAGGATAGCTGTTCCAGATTCAGCATGGTCATGGCTTTGCTTTGAGTCTCAATGCATTCTGCTACTGTTATTTTCTGCAACGACAAAAGTTTGGCACCTAAGCTTTCCTTGAATTACAAATGGGACAAACCATCATCTGCTGCTTTTTAGATTAACAAAGACATGCAGTGTGAACCATACAATATTTTTAATAGCTTTTTACTGCGTTGACACTCGTTTTATTTTAAGCTTCAGTTTTCTGAGAACACCCATTTCGCTGATGCAAAGTAGGAGCAGGAACGCAAGTTTGTGGCTTTTATGATTTCTTTAGCAAATTTCTCCCTAGTTCAAAAGCTTAAGGAAGAAGGAAAATGCTATTAATCCTATAAGACCTGGTGGGGGTTTCACCATATATACCATATATAGTGAAATCCTAAATTTCAGGCCTTCCTCCATACCCTACACCTAGCACTCATCTAGCGGTTACCTCACACTCTGGACAGAACCAGTCGCCTTCAGGCTCGGCAGCCAGTTTGAGGCACTTGGCATGGTACACACGTGGGCAGAGCTCACAGCAGAGCACCTGGCCCTCACGGTGGCACATCCAGCAGTAAAAGTCATTCCTCCCATCCTGTGGCACAACATCAACAGGGTCTGCGGTGAGTGCAGGCTGCTTGACATAGTAAAAGGGACCATGTCTTAGCTCACACTGAAATGCAGGCAAGAGAGACAGAGGCAGCGGTCAAAAACACACACCACGGCAAATGCAAATGCAAATGCAGGCAAGACGAGCAGCAAGGCTTTGTAAAAGTCAACACAGCACAACCACAGGACCTCACTAAATGTCATTTGCAAAAGCAAGGGGAGGTAACCCTCATGCTGGAGAGATGCAAGAAGGATTTTGCTCAAGCCCTTGAGAGTAATGTGGGAGTATTGAGTACAGCACAGGCTCAGAACACAATTCTGCCTCTCCAGGAGGAGGGTTGATTACTGATTCACAAAGCCACAAGTACCAAGCACAGGTGCTGATTGCCAAGCACTAACAGGGCCAGACAACCGCAATCAATCTGGAAAAAAAAGGATGTAAACTCAAAAAGTTAACTAAGATTACGAAATAAGGTTAATTTAGCTTATAAAGTATTAGAATCATTTAATATCCATATATAAAAGAGAGTTACAGTCATCATGGACATTCATGACAATACTGGGCTTTCAGTGATTTCTTTGAACTGTTCTTTTTCTGGGCAAGAATGATCGAACAACATACCTCATAAAAAAAAAAAAAATAAAAATAAATAAATAAATAAATAAAAACAAGCTCTTGGTGCACATTTTAATTTATGCTGGGCTTTCTGAAATCAGTACAGGGTGAAAATGATACATATAGGGCCAAAAAAATGTACAAATACCCAATTGGATTATTAATTCAGTAGTGCTGAAAGTTCCAAAATGTCTTGCAACTCACCAAGGCCAAGGCTTCTTAACTTCCTGTTAGTGATTACGATTGATTACAGCTGGTAGCTTCTTTGTGCATAAAATAAAAAGGGTTTGTTTGAGATACAAGTACATGTTAATGGACGGTGTAGCAACTTTGGCAAAATCTGGAAGAAGACCCAAAATTTCGCCCTCAGGAAATTGGTTCCGATTGTCAGAAATAACCCAGGAACCACCAAGGCACAGGCCTGCCATGAAGTGAAAGCTGCTGGAACACTGTCTACACTCAAGTGAGATTTATATCACCGTGGCCCGAGAGGCTGCTGTCCAAGAAAGAAGCCCCTGCTCCAAAATCATCAGCTTCAAGCTCGACTAAAGTTTGCAGCTGAGCTCATGGGCAAAGAAAAAGCCTTCTGGAGGAAAGTTTTATGGTCAGATGAGACAAAGATTGACTTGTTTGGCCCAAATGACCACAGCTCCAGAGGAACACTGTACCAGATGTTAAGCATGGTAGTGGTAGCATCATACTCTGGCCCTGTTTTGCTGCCAGGAGGACTGGTGGACTGCACAAAGTGGATGGAATTATAAAGAACCTCAGAATTCTTCAGCATAACCTCAAACCATCAGCTGTCAGTTGAAATTTGGACACAGTTACGTGTTACAGCAGGACAGTCACACCAAACACACATCAAATTCCGCCAAGAAGAGTGGTCAAATATCCAACCCTAATTCTTTCAGAATCTTGCTGATGGCTACCAAAAAGCATCTGGTCAAGGTGAAATGTGCTAAAAGACATTTAACCAAATATTAGGTCAGCGGTGTATATATTTTGACCCTGTGTTGATTTCCGAAAACCCAAATTAAATTAAAACTTGTGCACCAAAGTTTTTTCGTAATAAAAGATGTTGTACAAGCATTCTTCTCCAGAAAAAGAACACTTCAAAGAAATAATTGAAAGCCTGATATTGCCATGACATGTATGTGCATAATGACTGTATGTAAATTTCTGACCACATCTGTGTATTGTTATACATTATAAAAATAGAATGTTTTATATATTAGAAATGCCTTCTGAATATTTGAAAATAATGAATTTTAGTAGCAATGTAAATTATGAAATTAGTTAGTTAAAGACTGTATTGGGTGGTTTTGCAGCCCTCTATGAGTCCTGTGAGGACATTCCTTATAAAGACAGAAGAAAGAAGTAACGTTTATCCCTTCAGCATATCTATTTGGCAGGATCTTTAAAAGGCTTGTAGAATTTGCCTACAAAGTATTTTTCTATCACAGAGGGTTTCAAGTCGACTCAATTTAAAAAAGTCATAAACTCTTAATTAGTCAGAAATCTGTTGAGGTGTCATTTCCTAAAAGTGTGATTCTACAGTTCTGCATCGAGATTATAAAAGGTATAACCAGATTATAAAGGCAACAGTGCAGGATTTGTTCAAGGCCCAGGAATGCTGCTAATAATAGTTAGGATCTACTGCAAATAAAAACCGAGGGTCTACACCTTCACTGGCTTAAGCTAGATAGAGCAAAGCTCATCGCATCCAGTTATGGAGGACCGGACTCCAACACGATTTGGTGATTCCGCAGCTCTAAACCCCCTCCTATGCCTGCTAACTAACTGGGAGTTAAACGTGGTTTTTTAGAAATCATTAAACTGTGTTGGACCCCAAGCACTTCTATGCTGAAGCTGATGACCCTTGATCTATAGTGTGCAAATCAAAAGATAATACAGGCCTAAATTCTACTCCAATCCCCTAGGAACTGGCCATGGCATTAAAAGGAAAGCTTTCACAAGCTATAATAAAACGATAGTAGCACAACTATTTCACATGGGTTACTAAAAAGAACAAAAATATGTATAAGAGAGGAGATTTGCTTACACACTCTGGGTGCAAGAGTTGCTTCTCAAGATGCATAAACAAAGTCAAACAAACTATCTTGCTGTCACTCAGCATTAAACGTCAATAAGCGTTTCACGTCGATCATATTTATACAATACTGAAATAAATAAGTACTAAGGAGAAGTTCCTACCTGATCCTTATTGTTGCTGGTGTGCACGCCAGGTTTCTTTTTCTTCTTAACACTGCTGGGAGACGTGTCAGATGGTGAATGGCCATTAGAGGAATGAGGGGGACTGGGTGCTTTCCGTTTTAGACTACCCATTGTTGCTTCTGCTGATCCTAGATCAGGAACTGTGCATATAATCATACAAGCAGATATTTAAAAGATGATGACAGTCAACAAGGCACAGAAATAAAGAGAGAGAGAGAGAGAGAGAGAGAGAGATTCTATCAGTCCACCCTCTCAGGCCTATCAGTATGACCTTATTAGACTGACTCTGACTCAGTGTTCAGTGGAGAAAACATGCATATGTTTTTATTCCTCATTAGTATTAATCTGTCTGTTAGAGAAGGTTTGGACACTGTACACTGTGATACACCTCTTCCAGACTAAACACCCATTTTACCCAAGGCAACAGTAAACTTGACTAAAATAAAACTACAAATTAAACACCCCTTTCTTATAAACCTCTGACATATCAGATTTCTAACTTACCTTTTGGTGGTAATGATGCCTCCATCCCTTCGACCACATCAGACACTGTCTTGATTTCCTCCTCAGCCAAGCTGATGTAAGAAAAGATCGAAACACAAGGGAGAAGATAGCAATGTAAATGCGAGAGCCTTGCTTCTGAGATTGAAACATGAGGTGATGCAATCAAATCCCAAGAGTTTTACTGTTGTTGTTCACGGCAGCATAGCCAGTCCATCTCACTCTAGAACTGGTCCTCAAAACGGTATCTTCGAGCATGACCGCGTATGAACATCACCATGAATGCGAGCTTCTTATTCGGTTTTTTTTGTTGTGCTTTTTATTTATGTACAGAGAGTGCGCTGATGCTACCTGGTATTCTCTAGTGACCAATGCTTGTCTGCTCTGGGCCAGGAATTTTCATGAGGATTACACATTTGAGCATGGCCAGCCACAAGGGTTGAAACGCCTCCTAGCCAACGTGTCATGCTACAGCTTTCTTACAAACACCATAGTCTCTTTAGATAAACAACAGCATAAAAGACAGTCTCCTAAACTCCGATAGGATTGTCCTGACTAATATCAGCTTCCGTCAGCCACTTTTATTAATGCCTAATATTCATATTGCCTGCAAGTTCTGTGTGATTCATTTGCACCAAACCTGTTGAGTCAGTTTCAAAATGGGGCTTGGTTCTATCCCAGAAAGCACTATTTGGTGTTCTACTGAAAAGAGGAGGGAAAAGAGAGGTCAGGTGGTTTGAGCACATCTGCCACAATGCTACGTCATTATTAGCTCGTTCAGCCACCACAGGAAAATCCACAGTGGTCAGATCAACAAATACCAGCTTAACCACAGATGGAGGAGATAGCAGAAGGTATAGAAAAGAATGATTCCTGGGATGGTATGATTAAAAAAAAAAATCAGAAGGAAGAACTGGATCACAAGGCAGCTAATGCGTAAGGCCTGGGAAATCCTTCTTCTTTTCCCACTATTAGTGCACTAACTACATAACTCCAAAACATACTCCCCTACCCACTTTATATTTAATGCTTGGAAAAGTATAAACTGTAATGAAGGAGTCCAAAAAAAGTCTGAAGGTGTCCATTCAAGCCGAGACCCCAGCATAAAAAAAAAACAAAAAAAAAAAAACAATCTCCTGCTGACTCAAGTATGAGAAAGTGCATCATAAGGTCTTGAGGGAATGTGAGTCTGTGTCAGCACGCTCCTTTTGTTTTATAGCAGCAATGGCCAAAAAGAATCCGAAGTGTATTTAGGCATCTCAGGCATCATTCATGCAGATATTACATTCCAGTAGACAACGGACTAATTGAAAAGGTCAACTGAGTTCACAAGGCAAATCAGGCATAATGCATTACCCATGCCAAGGAGTAAAACTCACCTGATCACTAGCAGGCCTCAACTGTCCAGCTCTTGTGTAACGTGTTCTGCCAGATAACAGTACTACCAACAAAGTGGGATTTTGCTGGTGCAGTGTGTGTTTATCACAAAATGCAATACTGAAATGTCTGAGTGTAAAAAAATCATGTCTTGGCAAATCCCGAAGGCTAGCCTACACTGAGCCTGGTAGGAGTGTCATCAATATTTCACATGTGGGCAATGGCACCATTTTTGTAGCCCCAACCTTTTTCCATCAAGATTTTCACTTCCTTCTTGAGAAACGTGTGACGTGGTCAGAAGGTCCACCAGGTCTGCCACCAGGCTGGCTAACAGACGTTTCTGTCAAATAGGAGACCAGGTCCTGGAACTGATCCACAGGCTTGTTAAGGACATGTTCATAGTCGAGAACCGAAAAATCACATGGCCTTCATTCAGTGACCTCCACAAGTGGAACAAACAAAAAAAGGGCAAGATCTTCTAGAATGTTCTATGGAGCCAAACGCCTACTCTCATGTCAGTAAAAGGCCATCCGATCTGCGAGCCCGTCACAGAGAAGAAATGGGGAGAAATGCGGCTGTGAATGTGGAGATAACTGGTCAGAGAATGAGTGAGCCAAGGTCTTTTTTTTTCCCTCTCTCTTTCTCCGTTTCTCGCTCTGTAAGCACACAGGAAATGAGAAAGGCTGCTGCTTCCCCTCCCCCAGCGCTGTGCTGAACATCCCCTCCCCCTTCCCTTAAGGCCTGATCCTGCACGTCCACGCCACAAGAGCTTTACAGTAAACAGGCAGCATGAAAAACAGTCAATATAGGCAACGATCACAAGCAAGGCCAAACAAACCATACGAAGCAGCTAAAGAGTACATTTGGGAGTGAATCCTTTGGTGGTTAAACGAACTATAACCTGAAAGCGCACACAAAACAGATTTTAAGCAATATGAAGACAACCTAATGCTTGATGGAAACAAATGAGATATATATATATATATATATATAAATAAAAGCTACTCAGAGATATTTTGTAACCATTTCCTTTTCACACTGAAAAACATTACAACCCCATATGTGGTTTGGTTCCTCTGCAGGCAAAACCACTAAAAATCAGTTTCCTTGTGAGAAGCAAGAAACAGAACATCTGCTGTCCCTGGCGACACAATAGACGAATCTCAAACACAACACTTTAAACACAACCCTTTCAAATTTGAAGCCATTTCTCACGAAGAACAAATGTCTTTGATCAAACCAGGAAAGCAGCACAGAAATGACCAGAAAATGCACAATCATACCTTTTCTTAATGAACAAAACAGATCAATTCTTCACTTGATAACCTTTGCATCGGAATCAAAGATCGTTGTGAAATTTTCCACAATATGCCTTCCTGTCTGCTGCTCAGGTTGTGTCTCCCTCTCCAAGTGGCCAAGACACTTGCATGAGACCGGCTGATTGGTCGGTGGGGTAGGTGCCATTCCATTGCCTATTTATCGTGCATTCTCTCATATAAGAACCAGCAGAAATGCACAGAGAGGTCCATGGAGAGGTTATAGTCATTATCTGATGGTACGATCGCTATGATTGGAGACAGGTTTTCCACATAAACTAAAGCTCGCTTTAGCCATGACTAAGGTTTACATTTCGTCTTGAAAAGAACTAAAGGCTATTGAGAACTAATAGTGGTGTCTTGGGGGATTTCCACCATCAAGACAAAGGCTTTAAGAAAATATCCTACAGCATTCATCAAAGATCCGGTCAGCCTCTACATACATAAGGACCCCATCTTCACGAAGGATGTATTATCCTGTCAAATCCAACAACTATTTGGTGTTGTTGATTGCACCTATAGAAAAGGCCGCTCACGCAATCTACGCAACGTCGACTCTTTGCTCTGTTCAGAGACACCAGTGAGAACATGGCGTTGACTGTGTGCACAGGGAGAAAGAAATAATCTCTTATATCGTCATATATTCTGTTGTAGTACGCCAATCGTCCGCAACCACAGGTCATCATCGTCATCTACGCTGTTATTATAGAACATGTAAGAAATGCATGCACATGACGGGTCCAAGTCCACATTACTGAAACAGGAGTTTTATCGAACTGATTAGAAGAAGGGGAAAAAAAACGGCTTTGTAGATCTGAACCGACATATTAGATTAGCAGAAGATGGGCACCAATAACAGCTGCTGTTAGACGTGCCACCATTTTCTGTGCCAGGCTCAGCAGCAGACATGTAGACAAAGGGCCAGGCATTCATCTTACGAAATACTTACACCCTTCAGTTACCCCTCCCCCATCCTCCAATCCCATTCTCTCCATGTTAATATAAAATGGGGCGTGGGTGGGGGTGGGGGCGGGGGCAAACAGGGGAAAACATTGCCTTGCTCCCACTCTAGCCCAAGTTTCATGGCAGTGCAGCATTTGACTGCCATTTGTTTGCTGTTTCAGTAATGAATAATGGCTGCCCGAGTTTGCTTTGCAGTCATGTGACATGGCCGGGACAAAGCTCAGGCCACCAAAGAGAGAAAAGCCTGTTTTTCCTCCTTAGGCCACCGCCTTCTCTTCGTCGTCCTCCTCCTCCTCCTCCTCCTCCTCCTCCTCCCCCTTTCATTCCCTCCCCCTTTTGCCCTGTTTTCAGTGTGAGAGGCCTTGCCAGGCCTTTACTGTAAACTGAAAATAAGTGAAAATGAACAGTGTTAACAGTCAATGGAAGTAGTGAAAGGACAGCATAGAGGAGAATAAAACAGAAAGCTTACCTCTGTGGCTGCATGGCTGAAAAATGTAATGTCAATACTTATGAAACATGGAGGACAGTCTCAGCCTTTAGACAAGGGAGGGCTCGCCTCTGAACACTCAGCGCTGGAGGCCTGTGTGTGATCAGAGGCGCGCCGTGACTGGCTACCCTCCCACTGACAGCATGTAAAGCCACAGCTGATTGGTCAAATGGCTTCCTGAGTAATTATCTTTGTTCAGTACTGCCAGGAGCACTCCACAGGAGTACGGCCACAGGGAAAGAAATGACTAGGCCTCATTTGTTTAAAAATACGTACTGAAGCTACCATATATGAAACAAAACCGACTGGACAACGAGGAGATACGAAATGCATGATACTGCCCCAGGAGTGTTGAAGAAAAGGCTTGTAATTTTACTGAGTGCCATGTCGAGCTATAAAGGTTTGGGAAATCCCCCATAATAAACACCCCCAGTGCCTTTAAAAAAAAATAAAAAATAAAAATTGGAGCCATTCCTGTAATGAAATGGAGAATGTGCACTAGGTACACATTTGTTTGTACTTAACCAAATGAGTCATCAAACAGTTTTAATGCAATGTAGGTACATATTACACCATGTGCAAACTAGCCATTCAACATGGGCTGTAAAATTCAGCTTAAGGCCTTGTTTTGGCTAAATAAATCTTTTTGTTGTTGTTGAAGCGATGAATTGCATACAATTGTAAGATATCTATATCATGTCCTGTTTGTGGCTTTGCCTGTAAGAAAACATCCCGCCTGATCAGGAAGAGGCGTATGAGCAATGACGGGGCAAACATAATATCAGTAACGAGAGCCACAGAAAAGAACTCCTCCTGTATTATTTACGAGGTTTACATTGTAACATCAAGCTTCAGAAGTGACTGAGCGATGCATAATTCACTATCTGGGTCCTGATCAGGCTTTATTAAATGCACTCTTAATGTATGAGTAGGCCTCAAAATGGAAGTTTACAAAGGCCAGATAACTTACCCAATGCTGGTCCCTTGTGGACAAAAAAGGAACAACATTTTGGACATTTAGATTTCCACAAGGCAGATGTAACTACACATGACTGGTTTCAGCACACTGGATGAATAAAATGATTTTGCATCTACATACATATACATCTATAATCCATGCTCGATTCCTTCAGAGTTTTACTTGACGTACATTTTACTGAGTGAGAATATGCATATGTTCAAAACGTAGAAATATTTATACGCGTTACATTAGTATATTGTGATAACCTTTCATAGCTCCCTAGGCTGCAGCCTTATTAGTTAATTACATTCAAATGCATCTCGGTGTCATACGATTTCAAAATTATTCTCTCATTATTATTCTATGTGTGCTGAATTAGTTAAAAATTGGCCAGCAGCAGCGGAGAGGTGGAGGTACAGGAGCTGATAAGGTCTGGTGGAGGGGTGAGTGCTCGTGTGATAGGTAGTACAGTATCTACAACTGTCTTTCATCTCCACACATAGAGGTAAGCCTTATATCATAATATGTAATTACTGTCGGATGCTGACTATATATACACACATCACAGGCCAAATTTAAGAGACAGACTCATAGCCTTTCACAGATATCTTGGAGTACATCTGCAAAATTTGTTGGATATAAAATATTTTCGAAAATATTTTGATTTAAAACTTTTAGCCTGTATTTTATGGGATTACATACGCTTTTAAAAATTGCTGCTACAATGTGTCTTTGGAACTGGGCAAAATATTAAACACAGAATAGTTGCAATTAGACTTTCTTTTCTTTTCTTTATTACTTGCGTGGGCATTCAGATGAAACACAGTATGGAACAGAACGACTGAAAAGCTCACAAAAAATTTCTTCCCACATTCAATTTGAATATGGAAATGTACTGTAGCTAATGTTTCATCAGCCATAAACCCACACATTAAATGTTCCTTTTTGCCTCTTTGGAAAGTCCCCACAATGCCCCCCACACCTGCTGCTGATCTAGGCTACACCCCACCTGATGGAGGTTGGGGCTGGGCGGTAGTGTTTGGATCGTTCCTGTCCATCGGCTTTTCGTACGCCTTCCCCAAATCCCTCACCATCTACTTCAAGGAAATCCAGGAATATTTCTCCATCTCCTACAGTGAGATTGCATGGGTCTCCTCCATCATGCTAGCTACCATGTATGCTGGAGGTAATTTTATAATATCTATTTAGAAGCATGACATTCCAGTCATATATACGTATTATATTCAAATCCATATTTTGAAGTTTGCCTTACCTAAATATAGAGAGCTTTATTTGTGCTGAGATTTGTTACTTCAGCGTGACAAGGTGAAATGAAAAAGTTCGTCTTTGCAAATTTATCTTTGCAAATATGAAACAAAAAGTGATGCAGATACTTGCACACAGCTTCCATCAGGATCATTCGTAAGCATGTGAATGCTGTGCAGTTAAAACTGTTGGGTTTTGATCAAAGTAACATCCATTGCTAAACACAATGTGAAGGTTAAGCAAAGAATCCTTGTCCCCAGTTACATAACTTGCCTATGCTGCTGTTTTTCAATATTGAAATAAAATGTTACACAGACCAGTTAAATTCTCAGTATTAAGTTTACATAGAAGTGACCTCGTTTGTGTGGCTTTCTCATGTCCATTAACCCATAACTATCAACGCAGGACCAGTGAGCAGCATACTCGTTAATCGATATGGGAGCAGGCCAGTGGTCATTATTGGTGGTCTAATGGCTGGGGTCTCCATGATCGCTGCTTCTTTTGGCACAGTCATCATGCATCTGTACATATGTGTAGGAGTCATTGGAGGTACTTCTATCATATTTTGTCACAACTAAACTGTATACTGCTAGTGAAAAATCTGGGTCAGGTACCTGCTGCGTAAGAATATTTTGGTCAGTAAAGCATTGATGTGTCATTTTCACGGAAATTGGGAGCCTCCCCTTTGTGTGTGTTTGTGGACACATGCTTAATAACTGCAAAAGTTCAAAGGCAGAACAGGGCACTCTTCCCAAGTTCAGCTTGGAATTTTATTTTATTTTTTTCCAAGGAGCGATTACTCAGTCTAGCCATATTTCACTTGGTATTTAAAAAAAAAAAAAAAGATGTTTTGAGGAACGTTTATCATTCCAGTACTTTTATAACCTAAGCATCTAACAGCACTTGGATTGTTCTTTATATATACCATGCACCCAAGTTACCTAGGCACCCAAGTTTTATATTATAAATTTTGTCTTAGATCTTAATTTTATGTTTTGTTTATTAAGGTTTATTACTAAGAGCATTTCAGACATGAAAACTCCTTATACAGTGTTAGTCAAAAGTTTGGACACACCTTCTAATTCGATAGTAGTCACAAACAGAGACATGCATTAATAGTCTGACTCGCTCTCTCTCTCTCAGGTCTTGGCCTTGCCTTTAATCTTCAGCCGGCCCTTACCATAATTGGGAAGTACTTTCTTGTGAAAAGACCCATAGCAAATGGTTTGGCCATGGCAGGAAGTCCAGTATTTTTGTGCACTCTTGCTCCACTTAACCAATTTCTGTTTGACAACTTTGGCTGGAGGGGCAGTTTCCTCATCTTGGGAGCCATACTGCTAAACTGCTGTGTGGCAGGAGTACTGATGAGGCCTGTCATAATGAGAAAAAAGCCGATGCAAAATCAAGACAGTGCTGGCAATGGAGCAGAAAAAGACAATAGTGATTCTCAGAATGTGAGCTTAATGAGTGGAAAGCAGCAGACAAAGCAGACAGGATGTGCAGCACGTGTGAACCAATTCATTGACCTCTCCCTCTTCAAGCACCGTGGTTACCTTATATACCTGGTGGGGAATGTTGTGATGTTCTTTGGATTCTTTGCTCCAGTCGTGTTCTTGGCGCCTTATGCCAAGCACCGGGGGATTGATGAGTATTCTGCAGCCTTCCTGCTCTCTATTTTTGCCCTGGTAGACATGGTGGCTCGGCCAGCAACTGGCCTGGTAGCCAACACAAAATGGATCCGGCCCAGGATTCAATACTTCTTCAGCTTTTCTGTAGCATATAATGGAATGTGTCATCTGGCGTGCCCTCTGTTGCCTGGGTATACAGGTCTAGTGGTATATGCCATCTTCTTTGGGGTGGCCTTTGGAATGCTGTGTGCACTGCTTTTTGAGGTGCTAATGGATTTGGTGGGAGCGCAACGATTCTCCAGTGCAGTTGGACTTGCCACTATTATAGAATGTGGCCCTGTTCTTCTTGGGCCACCAATTTCTGGTGAGTCACATGTAGTTCCATCAGTTACATGCCTACTTGAGGTAATAAAGATAAAAAGCTAATGTTTAAAGCTCACTAATATCTTTTTATCAGTGCATCTTATACCTCACTTGTGACCTTAAAGGTTATATGCTTTTGACTGTTTCTACTTTAGGTGCATTGGTCGACATCTTCATGGACTATAAGTACATGTACTTTGCATGTGGCATTATGATGCTGGTCCCTGGACTTTTCCTCTTCATTATGAATTTTTTTAACTACAGATGGTTGGAGCAGGAACAGCACAGGCAGAAGCAGGATGATCTGCAGATTGGTTCAGCCAAAGAACTCGCTGCTGTGGAAGAAGCTAATGATATTGAGCAAGACATCAAACTCAGTCAGGAAGGGCAATTTATGGACATGGTTAGCAATGAAACATAATTAATATTAACCCAAATATTCTTGAATGAACTGAAAAGTGCACTATCCAAGTGCACTTCAAGTTTTTTTAACTGGGATCATCACGTCATTTTGACACTGTAACATTCGAGTTCCATGCTTGGGCATGGTTAGCAATCACATCAGATGCATATTGTTTCTGAGTCCAACTGAACTGTGCCCACCTCTTCAAACAGGCCAAGGCACGATACACTGAACCATACCCAAGCAAGGTATGTAACGGTCACGCTATTCAGACAAAGTACCTTGGGGGACAAGTGTTCTCAGGCACAGTACGGCTCTCCTAGTGTGAGAACACCAGTACTATTTCAACTCTCCATTTATTCAGTATTAAACCTTACTTATTACCATGAATCTCACATACGTTTGTCCTAGCTTTCCACTATATTGACAGTGTGTATTTGTTTTGTTGCTCTTATTTTATGCTCGTTTGGTGTTCTGTTTCTGATTCTCTGTTGCATTACACGTCTTGCATAATAGTTCTACCTGTGTCTCTAGTGTCTAGGCTTCACTGTAAAAAAATGCACACTGCAAAAAGCATGTCAACACAAAAAATAGGAGCAGTTCTGCAATAACGCCAACAGTTCCAACAACCCCTCTCTGCTGTTCAGCAGCCTCAGGCTATGTCTATCCATCTCATGAACAGTCGACTTACTGTACCACAGGAGAAACTGAGAAAAACCTCCATTCCATTCCCTCAGATTTGAAAGTGGCAAAGTGGATTTTTGTTACAATGCACATTGTTTATCATTCGTAATCCTTCATTTGTGTCCTAAGAAGAGCCTAAAGTGGCCTTTGCTCACATCCCTCACAGGAAAACCTAGCGCACCTGAATTGAAATAAGACTACAGAATATGCTTAACAGTTTTGCATGCTAGTTGCTGGCAGGGGAGGGAATGAATAATTGTGTAATTAATCCTCCAGAAAGAGCTTCAAACCAAACTGCCATACTGCAATGATTCCCTATGTCTAAATGATCCCCAGTCTCTCTGTCCAAGAAATAACAACGAACAATAAAGCTGTGAATGCACTGTGCTCATGGCAATTACTTACCCTGTAAAGCTCACTCATACTTCAAAGTCATCTTACTGTAAACCTACAGTGAATGATTCACCTCTTAGACTAAGTGTCTCAGTGTGTTTAAGGTGGAACTCAGGTTTAATTGTCTGTGGAACAGCCGGAAGCTTCATGACTGCATGAAAATATCTGTGCTGTCCACCCCCCAGTTCATCCATGCCATTTGCAAAGCAATTTACTTTTTCAACTTCTACCGCTTAATCCTGTTCAGGGTCGCGGGGGGAAGCTGGCGCCAATCCCAGCTGACATCGGGCGAGAGGCGGGACACAC
>JAQMCW010000015.1:13076656-13091631 GCA_030068335.1 Chrysichthys cranchii | reverse complement strand
GAAAGGAACTTGTTCACCCCTGGTTTGTCTATTCAATAAAGGCATTTATTGTGGCTACAGGAGTTAGCTATCTGCGATGCAATGGTTTTTTATACTGTATTTCTGCATATTAAGATGGTTTTTATAACTATAAATTTGTTTCTGAGGGGCGGGTTGATTCAGATGGAACACTACTGAAGGCCTAGGTGTGAAATGCACGGTCCGCCATTGGTATGCACGACACAGATATTTGGTCTACAGTGGATAACTATATCAATATTAAAAAGTTTGAACTGCACATTACCGAATTCTATTCACGATTGAATGCAACTGGCTGTTTTTTCACTTTTAACACAAAACCCATATAATTGGTCAGCTAAAGGTCCACTATGTAGTATTTTTAGGGTATCTTTTAGCAGAAAAAGAGTATATATCCTATAATATACTTATGGAATTCATAAGTATGTTTGGATTTGTGTATAATTATCTGTCACTATGAATCATTGTCTTTTCATAAGCTTAGAATGAGTCCTTTATATCTACATAGGGGCCTGGTCCAGCTCATGTTGTAGTGCTACAGTAGAAGAAAAGATGAAGTAAGGAAGACAAGGAAGAAGAAGTAAGCGGACTCCATGTTTGGTGGCACTGGCTAAAACGTTTGAGAACCCAAATCTGGATAGTGGAGGATCATGCTTATTATTTAGTGCAGAAAAAGCAAGGGAGTGTGAATGGAAGAATGTTATAGGCCCCGGGAGGCCACTGTACGCTCTAATACATGCTTAGACAGGGAGGCGCATTCAGTTTGAATTCTACATAGTGAACATTTAAATAGTTTTAAAAAGAAATTAAAAGGAATGTGGAGGCGGGGGGCCAAATAAAACAAAACAAAAATAAAGAAGGAAAAGGGAGACTGAAAGAAAAAAAGAATAAGAAATAGACTTTAGTGTACAATGCAGGGATATCTGATCTTATCTGCAAAGGGCCAGGTGCCACACCGGATGCCACCTGTTTAATCAGTTAAGCTTGGCTTTCAATAGACTCAGATTTGTTTTCTGTTTGGGTGGAATGAAAACCTGCATCCACAGTGGCCCTTTTCGGATAAGATCGGACACCTCTGCTCGAATTGTGCTTGTGGTACATAATTTATTCTGTATAAAATGCCTGGATATCTTTCATGATTTCTCACACATTCACCAGTGGTTCTCAGTTTTAACCCTTGGGATCCTTTGTTGTGCACATTTTAGTGTTTTTCTGCTCTAACACACTTGACAGGCTTGCCAGTTAATGACTTTGATAATTAAATGACGTTTAAACTGGTAATACAGTGTGGAACACATTGCAAGCAGAGGTGCTGCCCTCCTGTGTCTCCAGCACACAAAGAGCGGGGCAGCTTATGCAGTACTCATACAGCGTGGTCCGAAAGTCTGAGAGCACTATAGTGCAAATGCTTCAGTTTTGCAGTTATCATGGTCAATGTGACAAATTTGCTTACGTTGAAATAGGGAGATAGAAATAGTACAATACGCTGAAGCATTAAACATTCAAGATACTGAATATTTACTTTCTTTGTTTTAAATGTTTCAAAATTATATTTTTAAATAAAATTCAAATGTGTTCGGCCTTTTTGTTTCCAGGTGTGTGAGCGGTATAGGTGTGTGTTTACATGGAACGTGTGGTAAAGATTTTTCATTTTAAATTGAACATTTTCCACATTTTAAAGTTGTGGAGATTACTGTATTTGTGAAGCTGGGGTGGAGCATTATGAATGTACTGAGAAAGTGCAGGTCAGATAGTGAGATTGTCTGGCATTGTTGTTGGGTTGGTTTGGATGGATTCATAGTGATATATTACTGTTGGTTTGCTAGGAAATATGTTTGGAAAGTAGGTGCTTTGAAACCACTGTCAGCTTTACTTTTATTCAAAGTAGCTAGTCTGAATATTGGTTTCTTTTTTTTTTTTTTTTGCTTGTTTGTTTTCCTTCATTTGTTAATGATTGAATCTAGTGAACTGAACTACAATTGGCTGAATGGATATTATTAAGAACGGAAAATTAACTTTGGGCAATATGAACATTTTTATAGTTGCTCTTCTTCCAGATTGGGTGATTGGTAGATTCACCTTTTGCTGCAGATCTTTTTCTATCCTTTTTTTTTAACTGTGGTGTGAAAATTTTGTGGAATAGATATGACAGCTTGGAGGAAATGTTGATGCCAAGATGCTTAATGTTACTAGGCGGGGAAAGGGATTGTTAATTCTTTGGTTACTTGATGCCATTAATTTCCTTTAAGTGGTAAGGTTGTAGTTTTTGACCAGTTAATGGGATAATTTGACAATTCTGAGAATTCATTTATAAATGTTACAACATGTGATTTAGGAAGGTCTTGAAAGTCGAGTACTATATCGTCTGCATAAAGACTGATTTTGTGCATTGTATTGTTCATTGTCATGCCACCAACACTGACACTTCACCCATGGGCATCTCCCCACACAAGCGTGCTCAAGCTGCTCTTTTGATTTGTGGCCTTTAACTTCTTTTGGACTACAGGATGTGTGCGTTATAAAAATAGTATCTATATGCATCACAATCAGTAAAAGATCGACAAGGTGTAAATATTTTTTTTATTTAAGTAAACACTTTATTGTTGGTAGCAAAAACAGCACCATTTGGTACTCCGAGGAATTTCCTTTTGCATCAGACAGAATATTTTGGGAAAGACATTTTCTAAAGAGCAGGCACATAACATGGATCTGCCACAAACACAACTGATTGTAACACAAATATGAACCCTTCATAATATGACCTGAATACCGTTACAGAGCAATAAGAACAGTAACAGGAGAAGCTCATGTTGGTGGCAGATCTAGCATTCTCCAGGTCACAGATGTAGACTGGAGAACATGTTGTGTTGTGAGCAGACTGAGAGTATATCTTTTAGTGCACTATTCAGAAACTTGCCTAAGGCACAATGTGAATTGATATTGTTTGGTCCTTTAGAACCCTTCGGTCAGAGTTAAGGATTAGAGCCTGGTTTATGACTTTATCCTTCTGTAACTAGTTACTTCAGACAGCTATGTTAGGGGTTTCGAGGAAGGATGAGACAAGTAGAAAGGAGACAGGGTTAAAGGGCAGAAGTGGTAAGCGCGCTTTGCACTCAATCTTGGACAATTTCAGAAGACTCGGACACGACTCTGCCATCCTTGGTTTCGATCATCTTGATGACAATGTTCTTCTTGCTCTGGGTCATGCTGCTGCTGTCACCAAAACCACTACTGTACCCACCACCATAACCTCCAGCGTAACCGCTGGAGAAGCTGCTGTAGGAACTGCCAGCACTCTCCAGAGGGAAGGGGCTGTAGCTTGCTGTAGGGATGCAAACAAGGAAACAAAATCAATATACTGACTATATAAAGTATATTACATATCAGGTTTATTCTAATTAAATGATGAAGATTGAAAACCTACTGCTTTGTTTGGAGATATTGATGGACTTGATTCCACTAGCAAGTCTGTTGGTAAAGCACAAAAGATGGTTAGCTTCTATTAACCATCACAAAATTAGGTCATAAACAGCAAACTTGCTGGGAAATGGCTGCCCAGTGAACTCACCTATCCTCCTCTCCTTCCAGGAGTTTCCTGTAGGTGGCAATCTCAATGTCCAGGGCCAGTTTGACATTCATCAGGTCCTGATACTCTCTGATCTGGCGTGCCATGTCTTGCTTGGCTCTCTGCAGGGCATCCTCCAGATCCTTAATACGAGCCTTTGCATCCCTCACTGCCATCTCTCCACGCTCCTCGGCCTCGGCTATCTGATTCTCCAGGTTAGCACGCTAAAGCACAAAAGTCAGAACACTATGAGGAATAATTCTTAAGTGAACTGCTTTTTATTTCATTCACTAGCACCCTAACCTCTCTTTGTTTAGCATGTCAGTGTACATCTAGAACATGTTACAGTTTGGTTAAGGAAATCTTACCTGTCCCTTCACAGCATCAATCTCAGACTGCAGTCTCTGGATCATGCGGTTGAGATCAGCAATCTCTGTCTTGGTTGATCGGAGGTCATCTCCGTACCTGCTGGCAGATGTCTGCATTTCCTCAAACTAAGGCAGAAAAGAAAGATAAAATGGTTGAGACCGATTCCATGAACGGCCCGTTTAGCCTATGCTAAATTATGTGGTCAGTCAAATTTGTCTAAATCGATCTGCATACAGAAATGTACCACACCTTACTCTTGTACCATGTTTCTGCTTCAGCACGGCTGCGGTTGGCAATGTCCTCGTACTGAGCACGGACCTCAGCCACGATGGAATCCATGTCCAGCTTCCTGCTGTTGTCCATCTCCACCACCACTGAGGTGTCCTTGATTTGAGACTGAAGCTCACGGATCTCCTGCAAAGTAGAGAAAGTAGGAAATAATGAGTGATCATTCCACGAAACAGCACATTTCTGAAATAATTGAAAACATGTCATTTACAAGTTTACCTCTTCATAGATCTGCCTGAGGAAGTTGATCTCATCTGTAAGGCTCTCCAGTTTGGCTTCCAGCTCGACCTTATTCATATAGGCCTCATCCACATCCTGGAAAATGTCATAATTATACTTTAAATTTAAATGTAACATTAGTGTTAGAAGCTCAATCACAGCTGTATGTCAGATCTGCATAAAAATGCGTCCAACCCCGTTTTTTAATATAGGAAAGCCATCTGCACGGACCTTTTTGATGAGGACAAAGTCGTTCTCAGCCTCTGTGCGCTTGTTGATCTCATCTTCATACCTGAAGAAATTTCATATTATAAATATGCCAGAAGATATTCAAATACCTAATATATTTTTTTCACATACTGAGTAGAACTAAATGACCCTATTATTTTCTCAG
Organism: Chrysichthys cranchii; assembly: GCA_030068335.1. Taxonomy (NCBI): domain Eukaryota; kingdom Metazoa; phylum Chordata; class Actinopteri; order Siluriformes; family Claroteidae; genus Chrysichthys; species Chrysichthys cranchii. The sequence goes on along the minus strand of JAQMCW010000015.1, from coordinate 13,086,778 downwards.
AACAATAACTCGTGTGTACACTAGAGGGAAGCAGAGTTGCATTGTATGCCATGCTTCACGTCTCAACTCAGCGGTCAGTACGCTGTCTAACGCAGAGGTGTCCAAGCTTATCTGGAAAGGGCCGTGGCGGGTGCAGATTTTCATTCCCACCAAGCAGAATCACACCTGGGTCTACTGAAAAGTCAAGCTCATCTCATCCATCGGGTGAAATTAGGTATGACTCCTGCTTGATTGGATTGAAAACCCATAAGAGGCAGGGGCCTAGCATCTCCATGTAGAAAATTTATGACGCCATCAATGTTATCTGGAGATGTTGGACTAATAGGTGGTCATTTTTTGCTCAGTTGCCTTGGTGTATTGGTTGAAATCAGTGTTATTTAAGACCTTGTTGCAAGGTATATGCAGGACAAATGATTTTGTCATCTATGGAGGCTGGTTTATACTGGAACACTCAAAGGTACCACAAAACTAAACTTGGGCACCATCCATTCACCATAATCCAATAGGTGAAAGAGACCAGCAAGCGAGGAAGAAAACCAAATACTAACTTATTCTTGAAGTCTTCGACCAGGCCTTGCATGTTGTGCAGGTCAGCCTCCAGTTTAATCTTGTCATTGCCCAGACTGTCAAGCTGTCTGCGGAGGTTGGCAATGTAGGCTTCAAACATGGCGTCAATGTTGGAACGGGTGGTAGTCTGCTCCTGGAGGAGGCTCCATTTGGTCTCCAGCATCTTATTCTGCTGCTCCAAGAAGCGTACCTGAGTGGGGGAATGGAGAAAGGAGTTATTGTTTCAGCCTGAGCACAAATCAGTACCATATTCAACACTTCAAAGGGCGCTGTGCCCAGACTGCTGTTACAGTCAGTAAATGAATGGAGCTGTAGTTTCTGGGCCAAACCGACATTTAATGCACCAAGAAACAAGCAAATGCCAAAAGGCACCATGTGAGCATCACGGGAACCCTGTTGGCCCAGCGTTTTATAGAATGAGTTACTGCATGCAGGATAACAGATATTTTTTTTTCCAGGGAAAGTGTGACACATCCTAATTGAACACCAGGAAGGGGGAGTGGGTGACTTCACAAAAGCTATGCCCACCTCCCCGTTTTTCCTGTCTGTATGGGGATTTTTTTTGTTTTGTTTTTTTTTAGGGCGGTGGGTGAGGGGGTTGGGGGATGTTGTTACAAGGAACATGGAAAAAATGATGATGTAGGTGCTTTTTGAGGGAGAAGCCTGCACAGAATTGGACACCACACAAGAAAGACTGAGAGCTCATATCACGTTTTCACTTATTTTAAGTTACAACACTGTACAGTGTTAATGCAGTGCAAACCAGACTGTAGCTATAAGGAAAAAAAATAGGAAAAGTGAAAAAATTTCTAGGTCCTAATGTTATAATCAAAACCAGATTATTTCTCGTCATGGTTGCCTCTAGAGGGCTTGTTATGTAATGTGTTCAGTGTTTGCAAGAACATGACACCACCTCTCCTGATTAAATATTAACACTGTAGAGCAGGTCCTGTAGGTTCAGGTGACAAAAGCCTTTTTGTCTGATGGCACAATAGTTCTCAGCTGAAGATGTAAACTAAGTTGTAATGCCAGTACTATGAAGAAATATTGCACAGTACTAAGACTATATTCAAAATGACTAGTGAAACAAAGTGTAGTTTAAATCCATATATATAAATCTAAACCTTTCTTTGACTTTGATGTGAACTTTAAGCTACGGCCGCAAGGCAGTCTGTTGCAAAGGTAAAGCCGTTTCATTCTGACCAGTGACACACCCAATTCCCCTCCTAACCCCGCAGTTGAGGCGAGGAAGTCATTACGACCATCAAATTGTGAAGCAGTTACTTTTTGCAACGTTTTATCTCAGAATCCATTACGCTTTGCATGAATCAGTCACTTTTTGCAGTGTTTTTTTCAGAATACATTACGCTTAGTATGAAACTTTTTCAAGTTTTTTTTCACCCTAGAACAAATGACTCGGATGAAAAACTCTCTTGTTACGCTCTTTTTTCTTTGTTTTTTTTTTTTCTTAGAACAAATTCAGGCTTCGTCACTTAATTCAGTCAGTTAGTTTCTTAGTGTTTCCGTTCTGTCGTGACTGCCTGGTAGTCACAAGAAGGTCAGAAAAGTATATGCTTCATTTCGCAATGTTTTCCTGACCGTGACTCATGTGGCCAAAATGACAGCTACATACTGAAGTCCTACAGTCACCCACCTTGTCTATGAAGGAAGCGAAGCGGTTGTTCAGGGATTTGATCTGCTCTTTCTCCTGCGTGCGGACGGCCTGGATGGTAGGGTCGATCTCCAGGTTCAGCGGGGCCAGCAGGCTCTTGTTGACTGTCACCGCTGTAATGGGTTGCACAGGCCCGCCACCCATTCCCATTCCCATACCGAGACCCATGCCACCTCCATACGCTGTGGAGCTGCTGATGTAGCTCCCACCTCCCAGGCCACTCCTGACTCCTCCATAGGAGCTGCGCGCTGTGTAACTCTGCCGTCCCAGGCTGGGACCTGAGTAGGACATACTGCTGAAGCTACGTGGTGCAGTTGCAGAGGAGGAGGACTTCACAGTGTAGTTTGTCTTCTTTGTGAATGACATTGTGCCTGCAGGTCTTCTGCCCTGAAGTGGCTGAGAAAAAGAGAGTGCAAGTAAGAAAGAGAGTACAGCAAGGGGGATGCGCGTCTACTGTGCTGGAGCAACCCAGGCAGTTGAGACCGAATAGCTGACTCTGACCCTCTTACTATAGCAGCGCAGGGCTGGGAGGAGCCAATGGGTAGTTCTGATTGGCTAGTCATCTTAGGTGTCAAGTAGAGAGTTGGAGGTGGGACTGAAACTCAACACCCCTCTCCTTGCATTCTTCTTGTAATCATTACCTGGGTATTCAGCTGCATGTTGCCTAACCCACAGTCCCACCCTCTTTACTATCATTTTTGTTTGGTCAAGCACATTGATTAGGTTTTGCGACAAAAAAGTCCTGTTGTTCGAGACGTGAGCAGAAGTGACTCATATCACATGATTTAGCAGTTCAAATGTGTCATTTTTTAGAAGATGAAATGAAATAGAAAACACCTCGGAGCAGAAGCAGAAACAGGGGTATGGAGAAATGCAACCATTCCACTCTTGCTTGTGATCAAGTAAATATAAATGAAATGAATGGACAAGATGCCCCATGTCCTCTACCTGCTGCATAATAATGTTGTATAATTCTACAGCCCTAGGATATTCAAATTAGCACCTCGCCTCGAAATGCCTTTGAAACCTTTTGCCTATTCAAATAGGGAAAGAGGTGTCTTTGCGAGCTTGTGCACAGACAAGCAGCTTTGTAGCTCTTGGCACTGTAAATCATGCAACAACAACGTACTCATTCAACACGACATATAAATGTGTTTAGAAAGGTGCCTTTGCTTTGGCGTTACATTTCACTTAGCATTACACTTTAACCCACGTTTTAAAACCTCTCCTACAAGAACTCCTAAGAACTTTTGGATTTATACCAAATGTATGTATTTATTCTCAGCCTGCTTCTCTGTTTAGACATGTACGATTTTTTGTCCCATGTTTCACTTGTTTACTTATGCAAATAAGTACTGTGTGAAAATAATCACCTCCAGACAGTACAAGCATCGCAAAAGACACACATAATGTTGCAAAGGATAAACGATTCAACTTAGGGTTACCAACCAGTGTTTGGTTTTGTTATTCCTCCTGTCGGATGTAAGCGGTGTGGGTGCTGTAGTTCTTGTGACGACATGAGCCATTGCTCATTTCAAAGCTTTAATGGGGAAAGGAGAAATGGTTGTATGACTACAGCGAGTTGGGAATTACTCTTAGCTCTTAGCACTGTAATCTCTGCTGCGAAATGATTTTTGTGCACTCCTCCAATTTAAATCACTCCACCTCTGCACAGATACTGTATCACCCATGTTACTTGCATTACCTGTTGCTTGATCAAGAGCATTTAAAATGACTTGTTATGCAAATTAACACTATGGGTAAGGACAAAATAAGCTGGGTGGGTTCACGTGTTGCTCTTCGAATGCATTCATGTTGAATTGACGAACTGCTCAAATTAATGATCTGCTAATAATAAAGGTTCTTTATTTGACTGGGCCTTAATTACACATTCATAAGCTTTTCTTAAATATGTTATAAAACAATAAAGGTCCATTTATGGAAGACTTAGGTCAAAACCCATGAGATGGCATAAAAGTTTTAAAGGAAGTAGATTAGTGTGTAATTTATATGAAAAGACGAGAAAGAGAAAAGGGTCGAATGTTTCACAAACAGGTCACGGCAATCCTTCAGTGCTTCTTACAGACCCGAAGTGCTGGGACTTCATTTGCATCCAAAAACAAACATTACGTTCTAAAACGTCACTTCCGTTCTTTATGAAACTCACGTCCCAGACAAATGAATGATTTTTTAATGCTCACAAACTAAAGCATGATATTAGCATTTCTGAACGCTACTATAAAGCAGTATGTGGACAAGGACGACATTCTCAGAGTGTTCTGAATGTGCTGTTAGAGAAAGCAGACCAATAAAGAATGTTCACTCTCTTTATGGAAAATCACATAAAACACCTAACGCCACCTCCTCATGAGATTTGCAATAACCTTCTCCTCAATCCTACATAAACTTTTATGATGATATAATTGCTTAGACCTTTATCCCGGTTTGCATCACTATCACAATATATATTACCCTTAAAAGATCCCCCATTACTGAAAGAATTCATCAGTCGAAGCTGACAGGCCGGAAAGGGTTTTCAATATTTTCAAGGGAACCTTAAAAAAGAGAATATTGTCGTTATACAAGCAAATGAAACACAAATCAAGTAATTATAATTAATGAATCACACTAACAATACTGTATCTAAGTAACCTAATATTATTCTCTCATGCAATGATCATGGATTTTTCTACATTAAGCCAGTTCATGATGCCCATACACACACTTACAACAGATGTATCCAGAGTTAACATGCCTGTAACTAATAATATTGTTATTATAAAAACATACATTTTTACATTTTCTGTCTTAGTAAGTATCTATCCATCTATCCATACCATGGATATGTATGCCACTTATCCATTAAGGGTTGCAGGGAAGCTGGAGCCAATCTCAGCTGACTTCAGGCAAAAGAAAGGGTACACCCTGCACAGGTCGCTAACATAGAGACAGACGCCCATTCATACCTAAGGGCAATTGGGAGTAGCCACTTGATCTAATCTGCTTGTCTTTGTGCTGTGGGAGGAAACCAGAGCACCCAGAGGAAACCCACACAGACATGGGGAGAACATGCAAACTCCACACAGAGAGGCCCCAACTGGTCACCAGGCTCAAACCCAGAACCTTCTCTGCTGTGAGGTGACAATGCTGATCACTGCACTACCATGCCGCCCTACATTCATTTACTAGCAGGATCAAAGAAAAAAAGAAGACAAGTCAAAGTCTATTTACACTGATTTGGTACTGCTTTTCTAATTTTATAACCACTGCACCACCGTGCCACCACGCCTAATGAGTAATGCTGTTTTTGATCTGATTGTTCTTTCCTCTGTTTTGCTGCCGGATCCCGGCCTTTGTTTCTGAAACAGGAACCTCTGGAAATAAAAAGCTCTGATTTTCTCATTTCTTGATCCAGCTTGAACATGATCCATAAATCGTAGACAATAGCAACACCCATATATGAATTCACCATAAGAAACATAAGTTAGGATTGCTGTTTGTAGTAAGCATTAGAAGACGAGACTAAAAAAAAAAAAAAACTTCAAACTTGCCACTGTATTCTTTTACTAATGTAATAATAATTAGAAGGAGAATAATAAGAAGAAAAATATTACACACAAAATTGGCCCTCACTTGGAGATTCTTTTTGTCTTTCCAAATGTGGAAGTAGTTAATGTTAATTAACCCCCCCCCCTTTTTTTTTTGGGGGGGGGGGGGGGGGGGGGTGCTTTTTGGTAGAGGCCTAAATCCATGACTCATCCATCCATTTTTAGACAGAAAAATACAACTTGAAACACATTACTGTCGACTCTGTTGATTTGAACCAGCTTTTGGTATCTTACATAAAAACTCTGAAGTCGGAACAAGACAGTCTGAAAATAGGTGTGTCTGTCTCAGAATATTTCACATTTTGATCTTATCTCGTGGTTGGGGTACAAACATATCTCACGGGTTTTCTTTTTTTTTTTGTTGCATAAATAAGTTTAACAGTATCTGGGCTATATTAATGCGTCATCACCAGTAGCTAACAAAGCGCCATAGGTTGTCAGTGGAATGCGGATCACTGATCATCTCGACAAGGAAGACCTCAGATTTTCCTGATAAGACGAAAAAATCTCTCAGGCATTGCTCGAGTCTGGCTTCATGAGTCTGTCTGGCTTAGGGTTATAAAATGTCAGTGAGTGTCATGAGACAAAGCAAAGCAGATAAATGCTAGTGATTTGTTTAAGTGTGTTTAGTGCTGTTTTAAGTGTATCTCCAAGGAAGAGTGTTCATCAGGTCCAGATTATTTTTCAGATCAGTGTATATTATGGCCACATCGGGATGAATGCTGCTTCTGTTGGAGATTGGAGACTCAAACAAATGCTCTGGATATGACTCATATCAGACTTGATCAGGACTGATTCCACATCCTTCCTCATTTGGAGACAACTTGTGACTGTGGCACTCTGAAACCAAGTGCTTGGCACGACTGTACAACCTAAAGGGGCGTTTCAGGTGAAGCGTTTCTACTGACAGTAGGAACCGTTTTTATTGCTTATTCCTTTCAATACACACTGTTGTTTGGTTAAACAGTTCCAGATGCACCGTGCGTTTTGCTAGCCTGTAAAATTCACCCTCTACACTCCAAACACACATGGTAAGACTCATACCCATACACAGGGACCTAGTTTTCCACTAAAATGTCAGCAAAAATCACTAGAAACCTAAGACATTACTGGCAAAACTTCATAATTACTCCAAACTCCTTTAGACTGCCTATTCAGAATATAACCGGGTTCATTTGTATTCGGATCATTTTGAGAGTTTTTGTCCTTTTTTTTGCCCTCCTTCTTTTCAGGAGACCAGTCAAGCAACTTTTTGCATTTTAATCTTTCTACTCTCCCATATGAGTCACTATGCAAAGCATTTACTCTGTTTTCCTAGCAGTTAAATCTGTCCCTTCTGCAAGGTAAAAAAAAAAATCACTCTAAGTGTTGAATTTGTCACCTTCTACATCTTAAATCTAAAACAATCACGTGTGTGTGTGTGTGTGTGTGTGTGTGCGTGCGTGTGTGTGGGTGGGTGGGTGTGTGTGGTTGGCTGTGTGTGTGTGTGGGTGGGTGTGTATCTGTACGTGAGACACAGCCATTGCTGTGGAATGTTTTTCGGAGTTTGTAGTGCTGTCCTGCGCCGCCTCTTCTCCACAGAACTTCCCTCATGGTCGCATGGGCAGAAAGCCACACCCGGGGTTGTCATAGCAACAGGGTTACCACAGATCACACTCACATGCACACAGACACTGCCACATGACTACTAGTGGTGGAAAGTTTGCACAGTTGCTATGGAAGCGAGGAATAAAGGACGCATGCACCATGTCATTACCAGGAAGTATATTCATAAAGCAGATATGTGCAAATTGTGTGTGTGTGTGTGTGTGTGTGTGTGTGTGTGTGTGTGTGTGTGTTGTAAGCAATTTGTATATATATACAAAGTACATCAGTGGTTCAAGTGACTGGAGGGATGGGAGTTCAGATCACAGGGATTGGTGATTGGCAAAACAACACACTGTAGAGCCTTGGAGCAAGATCATCAGTTCCACACTTGGATTTTCTCAATTATAAGTCACTTTGGTTAAAAGTGTCTGCCAAAATGAATCCATTTAAATATCATCTACAATTCTCTCATTTCAACACCAGGCCAGATTCGTGACTCTGCCGAGACTGGGTCTCACATGCTTAGATACAGGAGTTAAGACGTATCACAGTCTCACAGTACAAATAATCTTTTGCGTCTGCAGCTACTTCAAAATGATCAATATCAACATTCTGGCACAAAGATACATAACAAACTTTCACTTGAATGCTCTATGTGAGATGTTCTACACCAATATATTTTGACCAAGCTAACCTCTACTACTAGGCTATTTCAGTAACATCTATATGTAATATAGAATGTCACCTCTAGTTTTAACATACAGTATTGTGCTTTTCATGACAGGTGCTTCGATTTACCAGGCTTTTCCTCAACTCCGACTGCAAACACTATCAGGCTTGCGAGTCTTGTGGAAACACGGTATGGTAACGAGAGTATTTTCAAAATGCGAATCGTTTTCAGGTGATAAATTGTTTAGGCTTCTGAGAATACAGAGACTTTCCATGTTTTGAATATACCTGTAATACTGTGCAATGTTACCATGTGACTAGTAAACCCCAGATGTGTTCGCCAAGAAGAGAAGAAGCTTCCAATTAGAGCCTAGTAAGGGTTAATGCTCAATATGTTAAAAAATATATATATAATTATAATATATTTTAAAATGTTCATTCCAACAGTAAAAGAACATTTAAATCGAAATTAAACAGTATGCACTGTATTTCATTAGCCGATGAACAGTGAAAGAGGCTGTGTAAGCCACTTCCGCTTCAGCCCGTGAACAGGAAGTGACCTCACCAGTAGTAAGTACACATGTAGAATTTTATATGTTGTTAAAATGACGTATGTTTAAGAGTGTAGAAAGTATTTAAGAGCATAGGACATGTTTATAAGAGTGTGGAAAAGGTTAATAAGAGAGTGGAAATGGTTTATAAAGCCTTAAAATATACATAAATAATAAAATGAGGCGGAAAAGTCAGGTGATCATGAGGGAGCGCTAGGATTGGCTAGGACGGATGTAAACAGGAAGTGATCTCATCGGCAGTAAGCACGCATGTAGAATTCTGTATGTTGTTAAAATGACGTATGTTTAAGAGTATAGAAAGTGTTTAAGAGCATAGCACGTGTTTATAAGAGTGTGGGAGAGGTTAATAAGAGAGTGGAAATGGTTTATAAAGCCTTAAAATATACATAAATAATAAAAATTAATGTGACTTCGCAATATCGTGGTTTCACCTTTCACGGAGGCCCGGCTGTAATTCCCTGAATTTGTGGCATCATGTGGCCCTCTGATCACAATAAAATGGCTGAATACTCTTAGAAAGAATGGTTAGAGTGAAAACTAATGGATTCCTTGGTTTGTCCCTCACTGGAGACCTTTAAAAGTATGCGTGTACACTGTCAGTCAAAAGTTTCTGAATACATTGTATTTTAGCCTTTTTGCTTAAACGATTTCATTTCATATATTCTAAAGTTTAAAAAGATGAATCAAGTGAATCGATGTACAGTATAGTGAATTGAGAAATGTTATTTTTATTGGAACAAGCTCATCAGTGGCCAGTGATTCAGTTATACTGGCAGGAGGTAATACAAGCAATACAGGACATTTCTCTTTATTATTTGGCCGTTCTTTTTCTTTGCAAGATATTTGGGCAATACTAAAGCCAGTTTATTGGTGCAAGACAAGTATTCCAGTAAAGATACTACTAGCAGTCGCAAAGAAAACTGTAACATATTCAAAACATGGAAAGAATGACATTTATGTTATATCTGTGTGTTGACAAATTCTTGAAATACTGTGACGACATGCGAGGACAGAGTGACTGATTGGGATCTGACATGTATCTCTAGAAGTACAATGTTTGTGTGAATGCCCCGGTGACATGCTGCTTGTTTTGCTGTGGGGTTTTTTCTGTTTGTGATCTTCTATATAAATAAAATACAAAAAAATACCAAATGGAAAAACTGGTCTGGCTTTAATTAAGATCTAAGAGCAACCAGTTAATAAGTTCCCTATAGATGTGATGTTGGTCATTTACTTACTGTTCTGTATCACTTGGATTGGTTTGAAGCACTAATTATTAGATACAACTGTTAATAAAACATAAGAAATGTTAGATCTTCAATACTTTTGACTTTTGAATGTATTCGTCTTCTTCCGCTTAATCCTGTTCAGGGTCGCGGGGGGAAGCTGGCGCCAATCCCAGCTGACAGGCAGGATACGCCCTGGGCAGGTCACCAATCCACCGCAG
>JAQMCW010000015.1:13031481-13042404 GCA_030068335.1 Chrysichthys cranchii | reverse complement strand
AGTAACGGGAAACTCAAGAGAGCCATGATATTATGTTCTTTACAAGTGTATGTAAACTTTTGACCACAACTGTACATATTAACCACCAAAAATGTACGTCCATGGCCTCCATCATTACTGAAAATGTCAGCAAACATGCAAAAAGTCATGAACTTGGAGCTTTCTGAAATCTTACATAATCAGTGCTGTGTCATAGGTGTTGGGTTAGCAGAGACCATACTCATACACCAGCTCAGATGCGTCAAATGTCATCACACTCATAAAAGACGTTCCACTACATTGGGACAGACACAAGCCATCAAAGTGAGCATGAGTGTGACAGATCACAACATCATAATAAGTGGGAAAATGTTTCAAGGGTGATGGAGTTTTTTTGTTCCTTGGTAAACAGGCAAGGAATTGATTCCCTTTCTGTTTTCTCATTTGCTCAGAACAGCTCATAAAGGTTCAATGCTGCATTGCCCCCGAGCCTGATGTATAAGTTCAGGATACAAACAAACTCTCCTTTAAAAATCCATAAAGCAGTTGACACATGCACACACTGAGGCGAATTTGTAGAGAAATTCACTATAGTTGTGATTAGATTTGAGACGTGGGAAAATTCGGTGAAACTCATTAGAGCTTCGCAGTTTTCCAAAGCTCCAAAGTGTAGGTTTTGTGTGCCTTACAGAAAGCTGTGCATTTCTGTGGGTTGGCTGTCTCTATACATCAGAGGCCATAAATTCCACCTTTACAGTTCCTGTTTATTGCAAAGGCATTCAGCTCAGCGGCCATGTTTTTGGCTGTATTTTGTTGGTGTTTAGCAACCGTTCTGTTAACTAACTATTCAGCGTCCTAGGTTAGGAGTCTTGTGAACAATGATTGTGTTTGCCAGGGCAGTTTGTCTCTGCCTTTTGACATGTTTGGCTGTTAATTATAGTGGATAGCATTGCTGCCTCACAGCTCCATGTTCCTGGCTTTAATCCTGCGCTCCCGCTACAGCCTGTGCAAATTTTTGCATTTTATGAGTTTCCCCTGGGTTTCTCTGGTTTCCTCTCACTGTCAAAAAACACGTAAGTAGGCAGATTGTCTTTGCTAAATTACCCATAGGGGTGAATGATGTCTGGCATGAATTCTCTTGTCTTTTGCCCAGGTTTTTGGGAGCCTGGGATTGGCTCTGACTCCAACTCAACTCTGACCAGGATAAAGTCATAACTGAAGATGAAAAAAAGAAAGAATGAATGCATAAATATATAATTTCAGGTACTCAGATTTACCTCTGAATTATGCTTAATGAATGGAAGTATGAGAATAGGGTTTCTTTGAAGCCCTTTCTATTTACGTCAGATTACTATAAATGTCATAAGGCTTGTATCTCTAAGTGATGATTGTTGATTGTTATACCTCTTTTCATCGTCGTCATGCAAGATTGAAAAGGTTTCAACCTGATATCACTAATATATATAAATATAGTTATTTAGGTACTTCAAAGTTAGGTTACTTTTTTAAGTGGTGTTTCATGTTCATGGTGTATTTCCCCTGCATAGTCCGGTAGGACAATTGTGGTCAGAAGTTCACGTCAGTCATTGTGGCTATGAATGTCATGGCAATATCAGGCTTTCAATGATTGCTTTGAACTGTTTTTTTTTTCTGAGAAAGAACGATTGTACAACATACATCTTTAATAATAAAAAAATAGTGGACGGTTTACTTTAGTTTGATTCTTCTGAAATCAACACAGGGTTAAAATTATACATATAGGTTCAAAAATATACATTCACCCATTTGGATTATTAAGTTGGCAATACTGAAGAATTAAGAAAAAAAATTTTATTTGACAAGGCCAAAGCCTCTTAACTTTCTGTTAGAGATCATGCTTGGCTATAGTTGGTAGCTTCCCTATGAACAACATAAAAAGAGTTCATACAAGTTAATGACAGTCTAGAAGCTTTGCCAAGGTCTGGAAGAAGAACTGCCACTCTTGGTTGAGAGAAAACTGGTTTGCTTGGGCAAAAACACCCCAGGAACCATCAAGGTACAGGCCTGCCATGAACTAGAACATTGTCTACTGTCAAGTGCGTTTTATATCCCCATCGGAATTTATATCACCGAGAATTTGCAGCCAACTAACATTTACAGCTGACCTCATGGACAAAGAAAAGGCCTTCTGGAGGAAAGTCTTTTGATCAAATGAGACAAAAATTGAGTTGTATGGCCACAGTGACCAGAGCTACAGAGGCACACTGTACCAACTGTTAAGCATGGTAGTGGTAGCATCATACTCTGAGGCTGTTTTACTGCCAATGGTGGATTGCACAAAGTGGATGGACTTATAAAGAACCTCAGAATTCTTCAACATAACCATAAGCCATCAGCTAGATGGTTAAAACTTGGATACAATTAGGTCTTATAAGGGTTACACCCCAAACACATATCAAACTGGTTGTTGGATGGAGAAAGTAGACTAACACTAAGCTTTAAAAAAAATTCCTGATCTCAACCCTATCGAAAATATGTGGACTGTACTGTAAAAGTTGGGTCTGTGCCAGGAAACACACAAATTTAACCCAACAAATATCCAACCAGAATTCTACCAGTAGCTCGTTGAAGCTGCTTCCACAGAAAAGGAACAGTTCAAAAAATCATTCAAAACCCAATATGGCCATGACTTTCATACCTACAATGACCGTAAACATCTGAGGGCAACTGTACACTCTGAACTAACAATAAAATTCTAGCTAAATAAAGCCCAAGTCAGGGAGAGTAGTACTTGCTTTAGACATCTTTTGCAGTGAAAACCAGCTATGCGTCAGTCCCAAATTATAAGGACAGGGAAGGCAGCAGGTAGGTGCCTCACAGCGCTCATGTGTCCTGCTGAATATTCCTGCATATTCCTCCCACACGTTGACAAGCTCTTGATACGTATATTTGTTATGAAAATTACTGAATCTCAGTGTATCCTCACAAACCCTGAAACCTGATGCTTTTTAGGCAGCAACAGAAATGCACAAAATTTCCCAGGCAGGTAAGCAGAGGGTAACTTGATTTCTGACACTGGTAGAATCAGACACTTGAGTAACACATCAACTGTATGCTAATCATATGTGCCATGTTAATGATTACTTCTGCCTGTGTCCTGTATAAGACCTGAAATACAATCTGACACTTTTTGTGGTTGTTTGGTTGGTTGTTTATTCCCCTAAAGAAGCCCCATATCACATGTCAAGAGGGAACAATAGATCTATGCAAAAGTGTAGCATGTCAAGTCCTGCATTCAGCAACAACGCTAAACACCACACCTCTGACTTAAGTTTATGCTGCATACTGCATACAAATTCTTTATTATTTATTGCCTCTTATTTATTATTTATATGTTTTACTCTTAGCTTCAATATAATATTGTACAGAATCAGGAACCCAAGATGAACCCAATGAACTGATTCTTGTATAACAGACATCTCTTGGCAATGTGCAATCATTATGTATAGAAAGTTCCACTGTGGTTTCTTCTGAAAGGAGCGCTTGTGGAAGGCTGTGATGCAGATTTTCCACATAAGTCGTCCCTCCTCCTTCTCTTTTGCCTGAAAGGGCCCATTTGAAAGAAAAAGTCAGAAAACAGCCTGAAAAGCTGCAACAAATTGTATACATGGATTATATATTGCAGTAATAAATACAAAGGAAGGAAAATATTTTAGAACGAATGACTATATTATAGTCATATATAAAACATTTTGTGTATTTTAAGACAATTTATGTGAACCATTGTGTTTAGTAGGAGCTGCAGTAATACACATTATATAGCAGTATGGTAGAAAGCAGTTTCAGTATGACTTGCCAGAAATTCCTGAATTGGTATCATATTGGTTTCTTCCAGGCTTTCGCTCCTATGTTTGGCTGACCGCTGTTACTGTTCATTTTTACCTAAAGTAGGGCAAGATGATGTGAGGGATAGCCAAGATGATATGTGCATATGTTATGTTTGACCACATGTCATGTTCCAGCACTGGAGTAATGTACTGTAACAACTGATTCATTCATTCAGCTTCAGTTCATTTCTTTGTCCATGTGAGGGTCACAATGGATCCAGAACTCATGCTAGCAACACTAGGAGAAAGGTGAGAGAATTCATCCCAGATGGTAAGCCAATCTATGTCAGAGCACCATACACGCACAAATTCACACAATCATTCACACTTAGGCAGAACTGTGCATAGCCAAACCACCTATTGGGATGTTTTTGGACAGTTGGAAGAAACCAAAGAACTCAGAGGAAACCCATGCAAACAGAGGGAGAACTTATGAAACCCTCAACCCAATACCAGCCTACTACAACCACATTTCCAAAAGAGTTGGGCTGCTGTATAAAATGTAAATACAAAACAGAATACAGTGATTTGCAAATAATCTAAACCCATCTTTAACTAAACGTAGAAAAAAGACAACATAATTGACAGTGAGACTGCATTTTTTTTTTTACATTTTATAAAGAAATATATGCTGATTTTGAATTTGATGCCAGCAACACATTCCAAAAAAGTTGGGATGGGCAACAAAAGACTGGAAAGATTGTATAATGGTAAAAAAAAATAAATAAATAAATAAAAAATACATCGTGGAACAGCTTACAAATAATTAGGTTAATTGGCAACAGGTCAGTTACATGATTAGGGTCAAAAGAAGCATCCCAGAGAGGCAAAGTCTGAAAGACTGCATGGACAAGGAGTGCAACAATTTAAGAATAACAAACTCATGTATAGTATCCTCCATTAATTTTCTCAGGTCCAGCTGTCTTATTTGAGCGGTATTAGGCGTATTATGGTCCTGTTTTCACCATTTTAAAATTTCCTAAGGCCAAACGAAATTCATAGGAATTTTGTATCATAACAGAAGCTTTTCTCAAAACATTAGACTTGAATTAGTCGCAGGAAGTCACTATGACAGGAAACTCATGTCATGTCTCTTACTGTAGCAATCAATGCAACATTACTGTTCTGACAAGAGAATTGTAAATCAAATAGGCTCTATTGGGAATTGGAGGGTGGGAAATCTTGCTCTTTTAAGGTGGCCTCATAGCTTCCTTTTCAGCATTTTTCTATATCCTCATTACATTTCTTCATTCAAAATCCCTGCATGCTTCATTTGATCTTATTAGGCATGCAGAACCTTATATTTTGCATTTGGTGAGATTAGTCAGACCTTTTGCACTCATATTATGTCAATCTTGGATTAAATTCAGCCAGCAGCAACTAATGGAAAATTATTCCTATGTGGAAATTTGTTACCGAGGTGGTGTGGTGTTTAGCACTATCAACTGACAGCAAGAAGGTCCTGGGTTCGATCCCTGGGGTTGACCTGGGCACCTTTCTGTGTGAAGTTTGCATGTTGTCTACGTGGGTTTCTCTGGTTTTCTCCCCCAGTCCAAAGACATGCACAGAGGGGATTAGGCTAATTGGCTACTCAAAATTGCCCACAGATGTGAATGTGAATGGTAGTCTGTCTCTGTGTGTTGGCTCCGGGATGGACTGGCTACCTGCCTAGGGTGTACCTCGCCTCTTGTCCGAAGTCAGCTAAAATTGGCTCCAGTTACGCCCGGGACCCTGAACAGGATTATATCGTAGAAGATGAGTGAGTGAGTAAGTGAAATTGGTTTCAAGACTGTTAAAACAAGAATA
Source organism: Chrysichthys cranchii (assembly GCA_030068335.1). Taxonomy (NCBI): domain Eukaryota; kingdom Metazoa; phylum Chordata; class Actinopteri; order Siluriformes; family Claroteidae; genus Chrysichthys; species Chrysichthys cranchii. The sequence goes on along the minus strand of JAQMCW010000015.1, from coordinate 13,036,753 downwards.
ACAATTATTAATGATTGTTATTTAATTACCATATTTTAAAAAAGGCTAATTTACATCATCTCTGGAATGTGTTAAAAAAAAAAAAACCCACTATAACTAGAGTCAAAAGCCTGACACTTAATGAGCACTTTATTAAGAACACTTTAACATGCACTTCTTCATTCTGTTATCTAATCTGCCAATTGTTTGGCAGCAGTGCAATGTATAAAATCATACCAGTACAGGCACGCAGCTACAGGAATTGCTCACATCAGCCGTGAGAATGGGGGGGGAATTTGATCTTAGTGATTTTGAGCATGGCATGGTTGGTGGTTCCCACACAACAGTCTCTAGAGTTTATACAGAATAGTGTAAAAAACATTCAGTGTGCCGAGAGTCTGCAGGCTGAAATGCTTTGTTAATGAGAGGGATAAAAGGTGAATGGCCGGGCTGGTTCAAGCTGCCTGATACAATAGGTCAGATAACCACTCTGTACAGCTGTGGTGAGCAGAAAAGCATCTCAGAAGTTCCTTTTACACAGCCTGTTCTAGGTGGGAATGTTGCCTCTTTTTTCTGCCTCACCTTTCTGTGTAAAAGGTTTGGCGTGTCAAGGTGATTGGTAGTAACAGAGCTGGGATCAATGTCTATGTATAATGGACATACCTTCTTCTTGTAGTGAAAGCACCTCAACACTCAGGTCACCCACCATCACTGTTTTGCAAGCAGTGCTGGTAGGTTCAAGGTATTTGTATTTCTAACACATATTAAGTTATTTGTACACTAGATACCTATGCTCATGTCACGCCTTGGGTTCCAACATGGGTTTCAACATGAGGTGGATGAACTACAGCAGCAGAAGACCACATTGGATTTCACTTCTGTAATCCAAGAACAGAAAGCTGAGGCTGCAGTGGGCTCAGGCTCACCAAAATTGGACAGATGAAGACCCTAAAAGCATAGCTAGGTCTGATGAATCTGGGTTTCTGCCGGTATGGATTGCAGCAGAATCTATGGACCAATTTGCCGTGTGTCAACAGACCAGGATGGTGGAGGTGGTGTAATGGTGTGGGGTATGTTTTCTTGAATGCCACAGCCTGTTTGAGTATCGTCATTGACCATGTGCATCCCTTTATGGCCACACTTTACCCATGTTCTAATGGCTATTTTCAGCATGATAATGCACCATGTTACAAAGCAAATGTTCTTTGAAACTAGATTTTATGACCATAACAATGTTATGGGAGTTCAGGGTACTTCAGTGGCCTTCCTTCGTGACTGGATCTGAATCCAAAAGGACACCTTTGGCAAGTAGTAGAATGGGAGATAGGCAGCATGAAAGTGCACCTGAAAAATATGCAGGTATTGCTTTATGCAATCATGGCAACATAGACAAGAATCTCAAAAGAATTTTTCCAACATCTCGTGGAATCCATGCCATGAAGAATTGAGGCTGTTTAGAGAGCAAAGTGTTCCTAATAAAGTGCTCAGTGAGTTAGTATACACAGTGTGTAGGATAATGACAATTATCAGTGATAGCATAATGTTTCTAAATGTTCTTATCCTTTCTCTGACCAAATACCGTACTCACATAGACCACAAATATGATGAAGCATTATGATCGGAAAAGAAAGTGATAGTGAAAAAGAGAAATGTTCTATTTAACCACAGCACTGCTGGTCAGAAAGCACCACACTGTGTGTCTGTATAGTTCCCTGATGTTCATTTTGTTTTTTCAGTAGGCTGTCCTCGCTTCTTTAGTAGTATCTCGCTGATTTTCTGAAAAAATGAGTAACTTCCTTGCTTTTCTAGAGGCTTCTCTTACTCAGATAAGCTAAAAGTAGTAGTCAAGAGCACTGCAGGCCAGACGTTAGATTTTCCCCTCTCGCCATGTGTTAGTCATCATGGTGTGGTGTGTGTGGCACAGGGCCCCACCGTTCTGGCATCTTCCACTTTTAATTTCGGGAAAACCCAGAGGAATGCTAAGCATGGTTACCATGGTAGCCTGTAATAAAAACTCCTAAATTTGGGATTCTCCATGGAAACCAGACTTTTGGTATGACCTGGGAGGATAAGCAAAGCCATATGTGATGGCTGGAACAGCTTACTCGTTCCTTGTACCAATATACAGTGTTACAAAAGTAAGAAGGTAGTCTCTTAAGAAAGTACTGTATATCTGTACTTCCTTACAATGTGCTATTCATTGTTGTAACGAATTATAAGGAAAAGAGCTCTTCATTGCATATAATTAAATCCTAAGAAATCTTCGGACTTCTCTTTCTGCCTTTTGCCGTAAACGTAAAGTGGAAAAAATATAATAGGAGCAGCCGGGTCTGTTTTGTGCCTTAGGGCTGTAATGTCGTTGCCTCTGTTATGTTTGAAGAGAGAATTTGATTGAGCCAAATAGAGCCAGCCAGGAAAGAGAACCAATTACATTTGTTAATAATTTTTTTTTTAAAAATACAGCATAAAAACAAAAATAATAAATGCAGGAATGGCAGAAACATTCCAACACACACCTGTAGCCGAGTCCAATTGTGAACACGAGTGATGTAACCAGAATTCACCGACAATGAGCCATTTCTACCTGTGTGTTTTTTTTCCCCATCCAGTTTAGGCCACACCCACATTAGTCAGAATTCTGACCCACGTACTGATATCCGTAACACAAAACAGGTACAGGCATTGTGTTACATCTCTAGGGTGTGTAGTGCCAGTAATCAGCACCCTCTCATGATCTTCTCTACTTACACAACCTCTGACAGCAACTTAAGTTCTGACTAAGGCCTTGAGTGTCTAGCATCATGTTCACATTCCAGCACACTTCAAAGCATTCACAGACCAATGCAGAATGGTCTCACACACACACACACACACACGCGCGCGCGCGCACACACACTCTTTGACCTATGCCTCTTGAAGTCATTGTTACGAGATAGTAGTGAAGTGATAAAACTTCAACTCTCTTAGTCTTTATTAACCATAACCCAGCACACGTTTGCAGATTGAAAGAAATATTAATAAATATCATTAAAAGATATTTCAATTCATAGAATTTCAGGGAAACGATTGCTTCAAACTCTATTACAGGTTTCCACGGTAACAATTGACGGCTGAGTTGAGCTGAGGAATTTTGAAGACACAATGAGGTCCTGGCACAAATCTCATGTGTAGAGAATCTCAGAGGCAGAGAAAATATAATCCAGGAAGACATGGAGGCTGGGCCTTTCCCTGTTTTTAACAACGCATGGGAGAGTTCTGTTGTGTTTTAGTGTCACGAGATAGGGGCATGAAAAATGCCTGAGCACGAAGTAAAATAGCATCTATCCAATATCTTGTCTGGCCTTAAATCTCTGTTTTTTTAGGCTGTGATGCCTTGTAAGGGCTTTCAGAATCTTTCACAAAATCCTGATACCTTCAAAGACATTTCTAAATTTGTTGGACTTATGACGGATAAAAGCAAGACATTGTCTATCGTTATACAAATAATGACTAGGATGCAGGGGCATGCATAGTGGTGTAGAACTGTTGCCTCACAGCAAGAAGGTTGTAGGTTTGGACCTGGTGGCTGACTGGAGCCTTTCTGTGGAGAATTTGCATGTTTCCTCTCAGTGCCTCAGCTTCCTTCCACAGTTCAAAGACATGCAGATTAATTCAACTGGCTACTCTAAATTGCCCATGAGTGTGAATGGTTGTTTGTGTCTGTGTTAGCCCTGTGACAGATTGGTTACCTGTCCACGGTGTACCCCACCTCTCACCCAAAGACAGCTGGGACTGGTTCCAGCTACCCTGTGACCCTCAGTGGATACGGTGCATAGATAATGAATGGATAAATGACTTATGTATTACTTGCCTATGTATAGGCAAAAGCTGATATATTTTCCCAAGAATTTTTACATTTAATTGTATTTTAAGCAGAGGTGCCATTTTGACATCTTCAAGAAAACCGCACCAGAGCTCCAGCCAAACACTGGGAATTACTGTTATGTGTAGAGGAAGCACTGTTTCTTTCACTGACACTGTTTTGTGGTGCACACTGAAAGCTACACTGATTGGATCCAGAGGTGTCTTCCGTATGAACGGAGCTCTTCACAATACTGACATTATTGTAAAACAACCACAAAAAAATGCTTTCACACAGCTTCAGAAAGCTGAAAATAAAAGAGCTGAGAAAAAAAGAAGTTACTCTTCAGAACTTTACAGGGGGATATTGTCTTTTTCCTCTTTTTTCCTAACTGGCCTAATAAGAATATTGCCCTGCTGACCAAGTCACACAGTAGAGGGTTCAGGGGGCACATTGTATTAATGCCCCTGGATGACCAGCTTTCTGGCTTTCTCATTGGTTGGGCAGATCATAGGCTAGGGTTACTTCAGATCTGACCAAAAAAGGGATTTTTACAGCTACTGGGAATCTATCTCCCCCACCATCTGGGGAAATGACTGACACGTTATGCAGCACAAGGAAAGAATTTTGCAAACATGGTCTGGTATTAACACAAATCCCATAAGGAGGGAATGCCAACTCTCAAGGGATAAAGAGACCGTAAGCCTGGAATAGAGAAAAGGAGAGGCTATTTAACATAGAGTTTCATACAGTATGGTGCAATGGCATGAAAAAATGAAGGAAGGCCATAAGTCCCAGCCTGTAAGTTGGATCTTATTCTGATGATCATCAGTTACCAATTGTAAACATCATTTAACAAGGGTGTGCCAAATGACTTCATCGCAAACCTGTGCAATGCTTAATCTATGAGGGATAGAACAATTAGGATGTTTGTTTTGTCATCATGAAACTTCGTCACCCTTCATCATCACTGCGCTGAATTATCATGTCACAATTTGGTGAGAGACTGATCTCATCTGAAAATGTGTCTGAATGCAGTACAATAATAATAATAATAATAATAATAATAATAATAATAATAATAATCATTACACTAGTCATTTTCAGTTGTCATTATTTTGACATTTTTGGATCACCTGGTCTAGTCTAGCAGCATCTCAGCTTTATGAATGAAAGCTCTGCTTTTGTGTAGGTGCAGATGTTGCATCTGAGAGAGTGTCTGAAAGATGTCTGAAAATAGGGTGGCCATATTATGGTCTTCAAAAAAGAGTACACTTGAGGCAGGATGGCAGCCAGAGGCAGACAGACACCCACAAAAAATGATGTATGTAGACAGCATGTAGAATGTTGTGATGGAGGAAAGCACATGCGCGCGGGGGGGGCGGCAAAATGTTGCGATGGAAGAGAGCGGCACGGCCCGGTACCAAAAGACCCACGGACCGGTACCGGTCT
>JAQMCW010000015.1:12990514-13002423 GCA_030068335.1 Chrysichthys cranchii | reverse complement strand
TACTGTATATATATATTTAAAATCAAGAATGAGCTGAATTGAATAAGAACTTGATACACGAACAATAAACTCTCTAAGCAAATTAGTAAAAATAAGGAAATAAATAAGTAAATATATTAATACAATTAATTATAAATCTAGCAAAATATAACTGAAAAAAAATACAATAATGTATTACAATGCCCTTTAAAATAAAAATGCATCTTTGTTTTTTTTTTTAATTTTATAGCAAACAAATGGGCAACATAATTTAGACAGGACTGGCAGAAGCATAGTTAAGTTGTATGTAATTTAAAACTATCTGTATCACTTGGAACTGCATTAGTTGTTTCTAACGCTGACAGTGCCCTAGAATATTTCCTAATAGCCCTTCAAAAATGTGTCTATGACCTGCTTTCATAACTCCCAGAGTTCCACAGAACAACTAAACACACAGCATTGAACTCCATTTCACAACAGACTCCAAACTCCACCACATGATCAGCCATGTGACCCACCTCTTCCAAAACAAGGAACTCTGGCAGCTATCCAGTGCTCACTACATGACAGTTCTACTTCATCTTCTAAGTGTCTACCTTGAAAGTCAGAGTATGAGCGTGGGTGAGCTGCCTCAATGTCTCTGTAAAGCACTCAGGAAAATCCTTGCACTGTGACAATTTCTGTCCCAACAAGCAGCTTTTGGTTCTCTGGATTGCCTAGAAACATCCAACTTAAATGTTTAAAAACACACTCACCAAGGCAGATGACATGAGAGGAAGCTTTGGTGGACAAAGATTCAACCATAGACATACGCTGTGGATAGCTCTATATGATGATCACATGGAGAAGATGAAGACAGACAAATATGGCTGTATGATGGTGGGATTTGTTGCACATGATTTGTCGCATGTGGTATGTGCATACATGGTGCAGGAACATATCCTGAGGGGAGCTTCATACTGAGAGGTGGAGTAGAACTTGGATCTACACCTTCCTTCCTGTCATAATTTAACTAGACATATTAAGGGTAATGTAGATCAGGTGCATGACTGATGGCATGAATTCCATACTGAAAAGATTGGCAGAAGTTATTAAATATAGAAAAATTGAGCCAGGTTTAGCTTTGTCATTTTGCTTCATTTTCTTTTATTTTCACGGTTTTTCTGTCTTTCTTTTAAAGCTTTACTGAGGCTTTGATATAGCTGTTTGCTCATTTCATATGATATCATGCTCTAATTATATCAGGATCTGCCACAATATGTTTACAAACTCGTATTACTGATTGCAAAGTACTTGAAGGCGTGTGACATGTAAGTGAAGTACTTCATGCTTCAATGTCTGCATTATCAACCTCTTAAGTTTTGCAGAAGATTATACTACTACTTTTCCTTCAGATGGGTCAGACCTTAAAGGAGCTTGCTAACCCTTCCCAGAATCCAATGCCTTCTTTTTGTTTTGACAATATGTGGCCATTCCCTGCTAGCTCTCTGTGAATTTGAGATCGTCAAATTCAGTTACCGATCCCTTTGAAACCCATCTTGGTCTTTCTTCGTTTACATGTCATACATGGATGCTCTGAATGAAATGGCCTCATCTGTTCTTTCATTCACTGCCGCCCCTGTAAGAGGCCAGATTGGGATTGGAATTGCATATGGAATAACTGTGCGAAAACGAAATGGATTGGTCAAAAGAATTTCAAATCTAAATCCCCTTGACGAAATATCTTCAATTTCATGTTAAAATTTAAGTTCTCTGGCCTAAGATGTTGCTGGATTGTTTTTGGAATCGATGGCATCAAAAATGATGACTCCGTATTAACGCAGAGGATTCTAGGAAGGGTGACCCCGGTGTCTTTAAGTGGTCAGTCCATCTTTGCTATTCTCTGCTATTTGCCATATCTGTACTTATAGATTGAACACTTGATTTATTTCAGCTGTCTTAATTTGGCCAAAGTATTCAACTCGGAAGCCTTTATTATTCGCTAACCTTCATCAGTGTTGGGTTACAGCTTGTCTTCTGTCTCTTTTGGCAGAAATTCAGCTCAGCCAGTAAATATGCAGCCTTACTAATGGATGGCGAGGAGAGAGACGATGCTGAGGAGAATGGAGAATGAGCGATTTGCTGCAGGGAAGTTGGTCAAAAATGAAATCTGAATTAATCCTCCAGCTTTTTCCATGCAGCAGTGAAGGACCCAGCTCTGCTCCCTTGAAGCAAAACCTGGAGAAGCAGTCAAATTACATTGGCAATCTCTTATAACCACCTTCTTCAGGACTGAGCGGAAGCTAGTGGGGAAAAAATATCAGACTCATTTTAAAATAAGAGGGTATATGGGAAGTTGGCTAAGATAAATATAACTAATAAAAAAAAAAAAGTGAGGTTTAAAATGAGCGAATGTGATCCCATTGTTGCGGCTGCTCCGGTATACATCACACATGTTTCTAGCACTAGTTTCTAAAAGTGGGGCATGACACAGGTGGGTTCATACCAAAGGCGAGTGTCTTGTTGCTTTTCAGGGTTTCTGCTTTTTTTTTCCTCCTTACTGATAGGACAGCTGAATGCTGTGCTTCTAGAGACATTGGGACCTGCATGATCTGTTCAGCAGCATTTTATCTTGCAAAATCATGTCTTTAAAGCATATTATATGGGACATTATATTGAGGATGACTTACTAACTGGGCGGCAGAACCATTTCCCTACCACATATCAGATTAGCTACTTCCATCATTGCAACCCCCCCCCGCCCCCTTCCCGTTTGACTATGGTTATTTTATCCTGCAGACCCATTCTCATGGACAAGTTAATCGAGCTACCTCTGTGGCCGGCTGTGCCCTCAGAACAAATATTTTCTATCGAAAAGGATTAACAGCTTGTTAGTCGCTTACAAAAATGTTGCCCCTTAATCAAATCCTTTTAAAACATTGGTGACAATTGCTTTTTGATTCAACCAGTGCAGTTTGTGTGCATTCTGAATAAAGGTTTTAATAAAAATGTCAATTCTTGTGCAGTCTATAGTTTCATACATAACATTTTCATACAGAACTGTTACGTTGAAGCCTTTCAGCAGCCTAAAAAAAGAAATTTTATTATGGAATGTGTCTAGATTGAAATGTGCAGATAGGGAATTTTAAAAACACCCTCTAGATAATATAAATGTGAAGTTACATTCAAACATGCAAGCAAATCTCTTTTTTGAAATAAACCACAGAAACGGGGTTTCCATTAACCTGTTTAAAGTGCGATTTAAAATTGTGAACAAAAAAAAAAGCAATGAATGTATGAATTTCAAGAAAAAATTTGCAAATACCTCAAATAGTGCAAAAACATTTAAATGCTTGCATGAGGTGGTTTGTCAGACAATTTGACAAAGCAATGTTTCACAAAATGTAAATGGAAACATTTTTTGCATTTAAGTCACCTCATATGAGCAAATGGAAAAGTTAAACAACACTCTAAGGGCTGTTGTGAGAGGAGATAACTTGGCTTTAATCACATCACTCGATGGAAACAGAACATTCATTATTGTGTTTTGTCCGTTTATTTATTTCTTTATTTTTAAATATGGCTTCTATTTTGCGCATAACTGCAATCGAGACCCAGCTACAGATTGCATCTCCACTACGGCCGACTCGTGAAATAATCACACGCCTATAGCTTGTCTAAAATATCAAGTAAACCGATCTTTCATGAAACAGACAAAAAGTGAAACAAGCTAGGGGTCTGTTCCTTCCTGTAAAGACAGGAAGTTTTGAGTTTATCTACAGGAGGTGGGGGATACAGACACTCAAAAGGCCATGCACTTTATTCTTCCCGAAAGCCGCGTCTCTAATAAAGAGCCCTGTGTCAACTCCATTGGTACTTTGCTTTGAGGTCAAAGTATACTTGTAGTTCATTCCCAGTGGCACTTGGAACATGATCTGTGGTAATGCAAGGCAATGTTAGCATCAACATCCATGTGTAAACACTCGTGCGTAGATGGAGTGGAGATTGCGTGCCATTTGTAACCTCTGATTCCCATGAAAACAAGCAAAGCTGCACGTCCTTCTCCATGGGAATGCGGAGGTTCTGCAATCAGCATATTGTTTGGATATTTTTAAAGTTCAGCCTAAATAGATGCAAGGAATTTACAGTTTAACCTCAGGGCAAGAAAAGCTAAAGATAAAACTGCTTGTTGTCGCCAACACGTATCATGACGTTCAAGTTAAATGTATCCTGTCTGATTAAAAAGATTCTTCAAAGACCAGTGCTGTTAACCTTTTTCACTCTAGAGTCTTTCCATGAAAACGAAGCATCCGTTTATGACCTCGTCCTCTGTGTCCCTTGAATATCAGCTAAAGAATGTGCCCTTACCCCCAGGCTACAAGGTCTCATAAATAAGTGTCCAGGCATTGGAGCCGAGATACAGCTGTTAGAACAGCAGCCTGTGACAGAAAGCAGACTGGGCCATTAGAGGCAGCAGGGAGAACAGGCACCCAGTGTTCTCAGCCTGGACATCTGCTTGTGAGTTGTCCATCATTGTGTGACCCTGACATTTTCTCAACATCTTCCTGCTGCTTACTCCCACATCCATCTATTCTGAGATCTGGGCCCAAGAGTGCATAACTATATAGGACCAATCCAGAAAGGTTTTTTTCTTCTTCTGCGATTATTTTGGATGCAGATCCAGGCTCCGGCAAGCCTTTGATTACGAGCCCAGTCAGATGGTTTGTTATTTTACTCTCTAAGTAACATTATCAGCTTGACACAGGATGTTTCTAGTAGCATCCGTACCTCTGTCCTGCTGAGATCTTCTTTAATGTTTTGGCAGTTACTACCACTACCAATAGATCCAACGTCACACAGCTGTCCTTTTCACTTCTGTTTACAATTTTTGATCCGTGGCTATTGATTTGTTTTTGTTCTTTTTTTGTTTCCTGATGCTTGCAGTTAGTTTCCGTGAATTCTGAGGCCATATTTTCCCCCACATCACCACACCAACTCCTTCCAAATAATGCTGTTAAATAAGAAAATCCGACTGACTCTGAACAAATGAGTTTCTGTTGATGTGTTCTACTTTTTTCTCGATTTTTTTTCGAAGAAGGCCTCATCATACAATATATGATTCTATGCTTTTCTGTTTTCAGCCTGGTTCCTCTTTATCCATGAAAGGAAAATAAGGATGAACAGGTTACGTGGGTCACTGCACATATGCCAATAATTTTGGGCCTACCGTGACCACTAAACTTTAACTCTGTATTTAGTGCTCTAGGCTGTAAAAACACCACAGTGCTACCATAACCTGTGGGAAGACATAAAATATCACATCAGTCTTGTGTCACATTTATAAACTTGTCTGAACCTATGTCCTATTGTTCAGGATCTTTTGAAACATTGTATGAATTTTCTTTCTGGATTATGTCATATTCCTTGGAGTCTGGTGGCATTTCTGCTCTTCCTGGTGGTGAAATATACCGGCCAAGTTTGTGTGTTTTTGCACACACCCTAGATGTGGGCACAATTGTTTTGTCCTTGCACAAGATTATACTTCCATATTCGGATCTAACCAAACCCTGAACAATTCCAGAGTACATTACGTACTAAGTGACCGCTGCTTTAGGTGGAGACTGTGTGGTCTGTTCTATAATGGCTTTGTGTAGAGGCATTTAGATTATGCTGTAGTATAAAAAGCAGGTAGGAGGCAATGTCTTTTGTACTTTTGTTTTCTATGTAGTTGTTTTCTATGGCTTTAACTTTACTGATGTGCATAGCATTATAGCAGTGAGCAGGTTGTTTTTAACTTTAACTAGCTATGCTACAGTCATACACATGGCATGTTGGTGCGCTTAAAGCCAAATACAGGTGTGTTGCAAGCAATGAATGCCAATAAACTGGGAGATTGTAAGAAATGGCTGGAAACATATTGATAACATCGGCGCTTACAGAATATAAAAATTTACTGGCAGTCAGACATAATAGCTCAAATGAACCTGTATACCGTATTTTCCTGACTATAAGTCGCTACTTTTTTTCCCCACGCTTTGAACCCTGCGGCTTGTACAGCAATGCGACTTATCTATAGATTTTTCTTCGGTAACTGCCATCAGGGGGCGCTAAAATGTGACAGACGCAAGAGATCAATGCAAAGAAGAAGACAATACCGGTAGTTTTTGGCACTTGACGCAAGCAGCACGACACGCACATTAAGGTATTGTAGCAATGCTTCCGGGTGTGGGCGGGGTTTCCCATCATGTACCAGGGTGCATAATTTGCATAGTGTTAAAGTTGTGTTTTTCTTGTGTTTTAACCTTGTTCAGAGATTGTTAGAGTGTGTTCCATGTTGTGTTATTGTTAATTTGGGGGATAATTGGAGTGTTTTGTGTGTGTGTTGTAACTTCACCGTCCCCGAGGTGCTGTTTCGTTCAGGTGACGTGTGGCCAGTTCGGCCATGTAGGGATGTGTGCATGTGTGTGCGCGAGTGTGTTTCCTTCCGGGTTGTAAGCATATCAGTGCTTGTCAGAACTATGCTGCCTATGCAACTGGGAGTGTAAATAAAGAGCCTCCTAAGCTGTTGCTGGGGGATTTTCCTAAAGAGCCAGTTGTCGTCTCCTGTGTTGTGTGTGCATCCGGCGATGGATGAAACCTGCCTTCGCCACAGTATGTAAATAAACATTTACAAAATCTTTCTTGTGTAAGTATCTCATTTCACAATGTATATATCTGCGGCTTATAGTCTGGTGCGGCTAATATATGTAAAAATATTAAAATTTAGGGGGTGCGGCGTATATTCCGGTGAGCTCTGTAGTCCGGAAAACACGGTAATTATTTGTAGTGAGTTTTGAAGGCTTGGTGTGGTTACCAGGGACTTTGAACAGATTGCACAGGAAGGACTCGATTTATGGCCAATAACTATAAAATGATAGGAATGATCATTGAGTGCAGATTTGCTTAATATAGTATTGAAAGTGCACATAGTCAAAATATTGCATTTAGCTATTATTAAACAAGTAGTGTTCTCACTGACTTGACTTGAGACGTGATTTGGTGCTGAGCAGGAAATGGTCTAAGAATACTAAGAATAACCCTAGAAAATAGTGGGAGGCAGAATATTCATCACAAGAACCTTGAGTATGGCCTGTAGATCTTAACATCTTTAACCCAAAGATTAAGAGTCTGAAATGTTTGGCTGCAAGTGAAGAAGGAAAATGAAGATTATATCTGATACAAATGGATTCCAACAAGATTTGCCAAGGAACACAAAGTATGTCTGAATGGGAAATGGTGATCTTTGGTAATGAATCTCAGATTCTTTTTCATATACATGATATACAAGTCTATGTGAGGAAGATCCTGGAAGAAGCATTTAAGGAAACGTGCACTCAGGCATCAGAAAAGCATTGTGTTTTCTGGTATGCACTAAGACCTGGATCACTCAAGAGAACTCTAGAGAGAGCTACACTGACTGACTGTCCTCTGCCTATGTCTTCTTATACAGTCGATGAGAAAGTGCCATGAGCAGTAGAACAGATTTGATTTTCTCCCAGAGATGGTACTTTCGCATGAAATACACTTTTACCCTTCAAATCATTGAACTGAGGTGTTCCAATCACTTCCATAGCCAGAGGTGTATAAAATGCTTGTACAAACATTTGTGAAAGAATGGATTACACTCAGGTGCTCAGCGAATTCAAGTGTGGTAGTGTGATAGGATGTGACCTGTGAAACAAATCCATTCATGAAATTTCTTCGCTACTAAACATTGCACGGTCAACTGTTAGTCGGATCATGCATCAAGTGGAAGCAAATGGGAACAACAGCAACTCAGCCATGGAGTGGTAGGCCACGTAAAATCACAGAGTGGGAACAGAGCATGCTGAGGCACACAGTGTGCAGAACTCACCAACTGTCGGCAGAGTCAATAACTACAGACCTCCAAACTTCATGTGGTCTTCAGATTAGCTCAAGAACAGTGTGGAGAGAGCTTCATACAATAGGTTTCCGTGGCCGAGCAGCTGCATTCAAACCTTACATCAAAGTGCAATGCAAAGTTTCGTATGCAGTGGTGTAAAGCATGCCACTACTGGACTCTTCTCCAGAGTGACGAATCACACTTCTGGCAATCCAATGGATAAATATTGATTTGGTGGTTGCCAGGAGAACTGTGTTGCCTGACTGCAGTGTGCCAAGTGTAAAGATTGTTATAGGGGGGATTATGGTGTGAGGTAGTTTTTCAGGAGTTGGACTTGGCCCCTTCGTTCCAGTGAAAGAAACTCTTAATGCCATTTTGGACAATTTCATGCTCCCAACTTTGTGGGAAAAGTTTAGGGATGGGCCCTTCCAGTTGCAACATGACTGCACACCAGTGCACAAATGAAAGTCCATAAGGACAGTAACTTGACTGGCCTCACACAGCCCTGACCTCAACCTGATAAAACATCTTTGGGATGAATTAGAGTTGAGACCGGGAGCCAGGCCTTCTCATCCATCATCAGTGCCTCACCTCACAAATGCTCTCCTGCAAGAATGGTCAGATATTCCCAGAAACACACTCATAATCCTTGTGGACAGCCTTCCCAGAAGAGTTGAAGCTGTTATAGCTGCAAAGGGTGTGCATCTGAGTACTTTTGGCAATATAGTGTAGATGCAGAAGCATAACAATTTTTCTTCAGTTTCTTCAGAAGTATCTTCCTCCTCTTTCACCTTGGTTCCAGACTGTTGACGCCGATCGTTTCCTCCTAGCTCTATTTCTACACTAAACAATCATTCTTTTCCTATTCTTTTTTTTTTTTCTTTATTCTGCAAAAGAGATCCTACAGATTATCTTGTGCAGCAGTTCTGACCTCCTGCCTTTCAATGTTTTTTTTATATTTAATGATGGTTATGTACCAACTTCCTTCAAGACAGCAAGGGTCATTCATAGTTCTAGATAACTTAGACATCAACAACTGGTATCATGTCTTTCTTTATAACCCTGTAGGACCCTGTGTGCTGTGTGACCATTGCAACTGAATGAGAATGCAGCTGCAAGAGAATGCATCTCTTCCTCAACACCCCTTAGTTTCCTATCAACTATCTGCAACAGATTTAAAATACTGATACTTGGTTACAAAGCCAAAAATGGACCAGCCCACACTTACCTGAATGCACACCATACTCTGCACCATATTAGTTTTCTTTTTTGTTGTTGTTTTGTACTAACCTTGCCCCAACAGGATTTTAGCGTGATGGTATTATTAGTCTCTGACCTAGTGAACTAGCATGGATATATTTTTGATGGAGACTACAAAGCATTTCTGTAAGTACCTCTGGATTAGGGTATCTGCTAAATGTAATTGTTAATATAGAACATCAGCACTGTCACTTGACTTAACTTCTAGTGAGAAACTGGGGAAGTCTGGGCAGAAGCTGTATCCATACTTTATGGGTAGTCTGTGGACAGCAGTGCAACCAGAAATGGTTAATTTAGATAATTTAAGAAAAATCTTTAGGAAGCACAGTGGTGCTTAAAAGTTTGTGAACTCTTTAGAATTTCTATATTTCTGTGGTGACGACCATAGCTACACCACACCTCAGGCAGTCGGAGGCAAACGCTCCTCACCGGCTAGACTTCTGTGGCTGGAGGAAGATCAAACACAATAAGCGAGAGGAAGCTAATGGTGGATAAAAGAGAGCGAGAAGAGTGCAGTGATGAGTAAGAAGAAGTCAATCTGCTAATGCACATTTTCTCTCTTCTCCATTGTTTTTTTTTTTATTCCCTGTGAAGGAATCTCAACCACAACCGTGAATCCACGTGCTGGATTGGCTCCCTGCCAAGCTTGAAGCTCCTTCGGTGGCCAGAAGTGCACGAGAGCCACAGCTGCATCCCCAGCCTGGGAGGGCAAACTCCACGAAACTCCCAGTTGTGTTTAAGACTTGTTTAATTATGTCTTTTCTCTCCCTTGCTTAAAGTCCCTTCCAGGAAAATTTATGTTTCACTGTTCCTTTTCCCATGGGGAAAAAACCATATTTTCTGTTTTTCTGTTTGACCATGTCTCTGTGTTTCGCCATCCCTAGTGTTCCTAACGAAGTAGAGGAGAATGCAGGCAGGAAGCGATGGAGACGCTGCCAGGGGGCTTCGCCATCAACCCCGTAACCCGTCATATGCTGGAAGCCAACCTGGAGCAAGGACACATGACCCGGGATATCACGCAGAGCCTCCCCCATGACCCAGGAGCTGGTGTCCCTGTGCGACCTCCCCACCGCCAAAATGGTACAGCGCCTGGTGATTGAGCATGTCCTATGCCTCCTGCCACAACTGCTATAAATGGGACATACTCCTGCAGTACATGTTGTTCACCATCCAGGAAGTCCCACAGGCCTCCACTGGTTTCATGCCATTCGAGCTGTTGTTTGGGTGGTGGCTGCGGGGGCTGCTCGATGTTTCCCCAGGAGACCTGGGAAGGAAAACCAGTCAGGAAAACCAGTTGGTCATTGAGTTCGTCTGGGACATCAAAGAACAGATCGACCATGTGGGACTGATCTTCTGCGAATGCCTACTCCTCACCCAAGAAGAGCAGCTCCAAGTGTGTAACCATCCGGTGCCGAGGAAGTGCTCCTCCTCATCCCTCATGCCATGTGCAAATTCTTGGCGCGCTGGCAGGGCCCCTAAACTGTCACAGAGCGAGTCAGTCCTGTTAATTACCACATACAGCAGCCGGGTAAGAGAACAGAAACACAAATATATCATATTTATCTGCTTAAACATTGGGCAGAGCTGGCCCCTGCTCATCTGGTGTCTGCTCTCTCCATTTCAGATCCTGTGGAGGTGGGGCATAAAGGCCCCGAGCTCACCCCAGCAGAGCAGCACGAGCTCACCCCAGCTGGAGCACCAGTATCAGGATGTGTTCTCTTTGGAGTTCTCCCGGGGTTGTCATCACATAGTGTCTGTATTGTGTACCATGAGGGGGAAGTGGAACACATGCTGAAAGCTGACATCATTGAGAAATCCACTTCTCCCTGGTCCAGCCCCATCATGGTGGTCCCCAAGCGCAACAGCTCCCTGTGGCTGTGCAATGACTTCTGGAAGCTCAATCACATGTCCAATTTTAACAGCTACCCCATGCTACAGGTGGACAAGTTTGTCGAGTGGCCGGGGAAAGCTGGATCGGATGAAGGGCTATTGGCAGGTTCCGCTGGTGCCCTCAGCCTGCGTGAAGACTGGTTTCAGCACAGTATCAGACCACTGGCAGTACTGGGTTCTCCCATTCAGTCTGCATGGAGCGCAAGCAACCTTCCAGCAGCTCATAGACATAGTCCTCCATCAGCACCCTGCCTACGCCACAACGTATTTTGGCAATGTCTTGAGTCACTCTTCCACCTAGCAGGGCCAGCTGTATCATCTGGGCCATATCAGAGGAAACTGGCTGCAGGTAAAAGAGTGAGAAGAGTGTGGCGGTGAGTAAGAAGTCATTGAACTGCTAACACAAGTTGCTATTTTTATCTGTCGCTATTTTTAGATTCCCCATGAAGGATTCTTGAGCACAACCACAAAGCCACTTGCTGGATTGGCTGCCCTCCAGGTTCGAAGCTTTGTCAGTGTCCTGAGGCATGCGAGAACCGTGCCTGAATCACCAGCCTGGGAGAGTGAACTCCATGAGACTCCCCAGTTGTGTTTAAGACTTGTTTAATTATCTCTTTTCTTTCCTTTGCTTCAAGTCCCCTCCCAAGAGAATTTATGTTTGACTGTTCTTTTTCCCACAGAGAAAAGAGTATTTTCTGTTTGTTATTGGAAGTGCATGATAAAGGTGAGTTTTTGGTGGATTAGCTGAATCTGGACCACATCTCTGTGTTTCACCATCCCTATGCAGTTCCTAACACTGCATAAATATAACCTCAAACATCAGATTTTCACACAAGTCCTAAAAGCAGCTCTACAAAGGCTTCTAGGATTAACCTCTAGGATTAGTGGTATATATATA
>JAQMCW010000015.1:12968184-12984081 GCA_030068335.1 Chrysichthys cranchii | reverse complement strand
GTGTGTGTGTGTGTGTGTGTGTGTGTGTGTGTGTGTGTGTGTGTGTGTGTGTGTGTGTGTGTGTGTGTTTATGTATGTATAAGAGTAATTGCAGTTTTAGACTGTGTGATCAGTGATGGAACGAGTGTAATAAACTGTGAGTGTGTGTGTGAGAGAGTGCATGTGTGTAAGTAATTGTCTATTCCCTGAGGCTTGCTCACATGCTGTGCAGTGTGGGAATGCTGAGCCCTCTGTATGATGACACATTTGTAGTTGACCCAATGATGGAGGCCTGGGAATCAAATTTGTGTGTGTGTGTGTGTGTGTGTGTGTGTGTGTGTGTGTGTGTGTGTGTGTGCGCGCGCGCATGGAGGGAGAGAGAGCGAGAGGGAGAGAAAGATATACCGAACCGTCTTGACTTTATGAGACATTGGATTGATTCCATCATACTCATTTCATAGTGCTGCGGTCTAGTGTCTATGCCCAGGCGCATTACTGAGAACCTCTGCCAAAATGTAAGCGTTTCACTTTATTCCCAGTATGTATGAGTAAAAGATAATAACAAGTCTATGCACTTTTATATTCATATTTTAAACCCAATTTTTGCGGTTTCTTTTGAACCCTGTTGCCGTAACCATAATATTTGAGTCCACGATTTTTCCCCCCATCTTTATACTGATAGGATTATTGATATGTACAGAGGAGGTTTGTGGTCGTACATTAAAACAGCATGTGACTGTGTCAGGAGTAATATACCTCATAACTCTCTTGGGTCATGACATGTTCATGAGACGACATTCCACCTTGCAAATTTAGTAAACGTTGCAATGCATTCAGTCATCACAAGTCCTGTTATTGCTTGAACTGAATCCGTGCTTTATCCACATGAACTATGGATAGCACTGATTCATTTTAACTAGCATGCTTGGCTTTTCTTTTCTCTTTTTTTGTGCATTGTTTGGAAGTAAACAAAGATGACACGTGAAGGATAGTTGAGTTATGAGTCCGTGTGGATGCCCACACCCAGCTGAAGTCTTGTGAGGGCCATAATGCTCACTGTGGATTTTGTTGGTGGTTTACACTATATTCCTGAAATATCCTTGGAATGACAAGCCTTTAACAAGTGCTAGTTTATGGCAGCCATAATCCACAGGCATGTGCCATAACACCACACAGGAAAATGCCTGGTTGACTGGGTGTATATAAAGGCCTGCTATTCCTATAGCGCATGAACACACAGCTAATGGAACACGTGATTGCATGTATGTTTTGTATGAGATATTACAATCTCAGGGCTTATGCGTGGGGTGGTGTGGTGGTTAGAACTGTCGCCTCACAGCAAGATAGTTCAATCCCCAGGGTGGACCTGGGTGCCTTTCTGGGTGGAGTTGACATGTTTTCCCCGTGTCCGTGTGGGGTTCCTCCAGATACTCCCACAGTTCAAAGACTGGTTTAGACTAATTGGCTACTCTAAGTTGCCTGTAAGCCTCTTGCCCAAAGTCAGCTGGGATTGGCTCCATCTTCGCCCCGCGACCCTGAACAGGATTAATCAGCAGAAAGTGAGTGAGTGAATGAGTGAGTGAGTATAAACCCGCATCTCTGATGCATGAGTCTATTTTGAAAATGTAAACTACCTGCATCCATTATCTATACTGCTTATCTGTTAAAAGAGGCATGAAAGCGGGAAGCAATCCCAGCTGATTTGGGGTGAGAGACAGGATGCACCCTGGACAGGTCACCATTCTATCTGCACACTAACACAGAGACGAACAACCATTCACACTGATAGGCAATTTAGAGTACCAATTTGACCTCATCTGCATATCTTTGGGAGGAAACTGGAGCACCCAGAATAAACCCACGAAGGCATAGGGAGAACAAGGCAAGTTTCAAACCGCGAACCTTCTTGCTGTGAGGCGACAGTGCTTATCACTGCACCCCCGTGCCACCCAAACTACCTCCAATTTAGGGGAAATAAAAATAGGCAACTTTTTCAGCCAAACACATGCTTGGGACCATTTGAATCCTTTTCCGAGGGTGCAGTTTGAGATATGTAAAAAGTTATTGACTAATATTTGATCACTTCATAATTTCATATGTGTTGTAGAAGGAATAAAACACAGTAGAGTGTGTTGATGCTCTTAGCAACCTGAAGCCCACCTTATCTTATAGCACATGCCAAAATGTATTATTTCTCTTATACCTTAGGTATTTGCCTAACTGTTTATTAATTAAAAAGGCTGATACTTTTACATTTTTTTAAAAATCAATTTTAGTTACATTTAAACTAGTGGGACATCCACCAAATGTTTGTTATGCCTTATAATAACTTCCCTCACTAGTCTCTCCCTTTCTCCCCCATGAATTTAAGAAGACAATAAAAATACAGTTTGTTACGTAATCAAGAAGCTGCAAGGCACAAAAGTCATCTGTCTTGAGCCACCTGACTTTCCATGAGAAAAAAAAAAAGCTTAAAGGATTTGCCTCATTGTTGCAAAAAGCTGACACTGGAGACTCCTTCTATTGATGCTAACAAAAATCTTCACACAGAAAGAATCACCATGTCACCAATTTCTTTGACATCCATGCCAGCTAGCTGTTAGCTGCTGACAAAAATCAGTTTGAATTAGTTCAGTTAGAATAAGTGCAACGGCGTAAACCTGTCATTTCCTTTGCAGCTAAAAATACTGTATGGACCTGTCTGTGCTGTTACAGAAATTTAATCAACACTTTCCAACCAAGCAGAATTGAGTGCAATAACATAGTGATTAAAAAAAACAACAACAACATAAAATTGATCCTTTCATTATTACTGTAATGGGGGGAGGGGGGGGGGCAGCACTTCTATGACTACCCAGGATTTTTAATGCTTCTGAGTTTGCTTAAGGAGTTGGACTCTTCTAGGGTGGACTCAGTTGTAATGTTCTAGATGTGATAGTTTTAAATTTTACCCATGTGATACTGGTTAGTGTGTGTATACGCCACCCTGAGAAATACACATAAGAGTAACATGATTTTGTTGGAGTTTGTGATTTCATGAACAAGTTCACAGTGTTAGGCAGCAACATCACTGTAATTGTTCTAATCAACAACAGATTACATTTCCCCAGTAATCTACTCTAAAGCACTCTGGCTACATTGTATGCCTTGAAAATGTGTGTGTGTGTGTGTGTGTGTGTGGGGGGGGGAGAAAAAAAGGAGAAACATAGTGTGTGTATGTGTGCCATCGCATGACTGTGGGTGTGGGAACAGAGAGAGAGAGATGGGATATGGAGGGTAGGAATGCGAAATGGGAAGGAAAAGGAAAACCACTGATGTGAGTTTTACTAGTTTCCCAGTGCCACTCCAGTCCACCCAGGTCACCAAAACAAATCCCCATGATCTGTTTTGCTTTATTTTGCTACTCATGGAAAAAAAAAAATCCTCTCTCCCATAGTGGTACACTGGGATCCAGATGGTTTGGGAATGAGAAGGTCATTAACGGGAAAAGAGAAGAGGAATGGGATTCAGCAGGGGGGGAAAAACACTGAGTAAATATTCCCATCAATCACCTGCTTCCTTACAAGTTGTGGCGTTCATATTTTCTCATTTTAGTCCTTCTCCAATGGAACACTTGTTTTTTTTTCTCTCTCTGTTCGCCTCCCCAGTCTCATCTCCCCCAACTCCACAGCTGTAGCTGATCAAGGCTTGGCTTTTCTCTCAGCCAATCATTTCTGTCCTCCCTCCTCCCGCCTTCATTTCCTCTGTCTAAATGTTCCCATCTCTCTCTCTCTCTCCCTCCTTTTTTGCTCATGTTTTCATTCTCCCTTTCAAACATTCCATCATCGGACCTCTTTGACCCATTAAAACAACATTACCTCACTGAGTGTGTCCCTAATATGTCCTTTCTATTTAGGCCATAAATTGAATCAATCTTTAAGGCATTTCTTCATCATATTCACACTTGGGGACAGATCGGTATGTTATATGCTCTAAGGTCATTTTTATGCATTTTGGCTTAATGCTTTCATTTAATAAATGTTATAGAAACACATGGTTACAGAAATGTGATTTCCCCTGACTATAGATGCACAGCAGACTCTACTGTTGTGGCCTGTTAAGTCCCAAATTGCTTCCTTTTCTCTCTCCAGGTCAGGGTCATCACCATGGCCGTGTCTCTCAGTTCTGCCCATTCTCGTTCACACTGAACTCCTATTTTTTTTTCTAGAGAACAGAAGAGAAGCAGGAAAGACAGGACAAGGCTACAAGCAGCAGAGGGAGGAGAGTGAATTCTTACGAATCCCTTTTAATAAACAAGGGCTTTTTCTTCCCCTTGTACCCTCTTCCCCTCTCCTCCTACTCCCCGTGGTTGTGTAAATACTGTAAATTCACGGCCACGTGGCTCAGTGACTTGAGGAGTGGGAACATTTATCGTTCTCGGCACTTGGATATTTGTGCTCACATTGTCTCTTTTTGGCTTCTAGCCCTAGATCATGTGCCTCGCACCTTCTTATGCATCACTTGTATGCTGTCTCCCAGGACCCCTACCTTTTATGCTTTTTCACTTTTCCATCATCTCTGTCTCTGTCTCTTGTCCACAGGTCACTTTGTAAAAGCAGCCTTTGCAAGATCAAACACACAGGACTTTTTTTCCCCTCACAACTTAATGCGTGCAATAATTTGTTAGGAACCTGCATGCTTACCTTAGTTTCATTCATTCATCTTCAGGAATCTGGTCAGGGTCATGGTGGATCACGAAAACACTGAGTGTGATTTAATTTCCTTGGTTTGTTTATATCCAAGTTGTCATGTTGGCTATCTCCAGTTTCCCAATGAGACCTGAATCCGGTAGAAAATTGTGAGATCAGCAGCTTCAAGACACTGATTTGCATACTGTGTGACTTGTCTCACATCCAAACGCTTTGTGGTTGCTAGCTTGCAGCTCATTTGACCATTTGATACTTTTGAGCTCAGTTTATAGCTGAGTTACTGATATATCTGTGCTAGCTATATTACGGATACCTGATACTTCAGGATTTGTAGTTACTTCAATAGGATTTTTTTCTTTTTGGAGATCAGGTATCTGTTATATATTTATCTTTGTGTGTGTGTGTGTGTGTGTGTGTGTGTGTGTGTGTGTGTGTGTGTGTGTGTGTGTGTTCTGGACTCAGTTGAAATGTTCTAGATATAATTGTTTTAGATTTGACCATGTGATACTGGGGTGTGTGTGTGTGTGTGTGTGTGTGTGTGTCTATTTGAACAGACCTGGGTTATACTCATATTTTCACATTTTAGCCAATTTCAGCCCTGTGATATACGAATAATCAGTCTGAACGATGCCTGTTATCTTACATGATATACATTTATTTGGGCTATTAATGTCTGCAAACGTGTCCTCAAAGGTCTTGTCTGTCTGTTGGTTTCTCTGATTGGGGATGTTCACTGGAAACTTTTTAAATAAGGACCTTAGGAGCCACAGTCAGTGTTTACACTTCTCTTTCCAGACACCAGATGTGTTGGTGCACTTGTGTGTGATGACCTCTTCCACCACTTGGTGTCGCAATCGGTTCTTTGGTCAGGACTGAAATGTATAGCAAATGCTGATCAATATGTAGGTCAGCTGTTTCGATTAAAAAAAAAAAGGACACACGTTTGCACGGTAACTAATAGTTTAATAGTAAAGTAGTTGCACATCTCTGTGTGTTTGTTCTGAATAGTACCTTAACCTCTTGCTCTCTACATGGTGTCCTTTTTCTCTGCAGTTTGTCCAGAAACATGTAACTGAAGAAGATACACTATCAGAAACAATGATGCCAATTTGTAATTTTCCTTGTGGGAAGTAAACACCAAGTGTACTCTTGTTGCACTTTTAGTAGTAATGTATCCAGGGAAGGTGCATGCGGTTCACCTGTAGTTTTACATGTAGACTGTGGTGCTCCTTGAGGTCCAGTTTTATAGCTTAATGATGTCTTATTACATGTCAGCGACGAGGGAAAGTGCCGTCTGCAACCTTTATTTGTTTGATTGTGTTTCCCTTTTCTGATTTATTTCTTTTTTTTTTTTTTTTTTTTTTTTTTACTTTATTACTACTTGTCCTTGCTCATCCGCTCAGCACTGACCACAGATGAGAACAAGCTTCCATTGATACCCAATGACATCGGCCCCGCCCATTTCCCCATTCCAGCCAATCGGGGACGCATTCTTCACTAGGGTGGAGCCAATCAGAGCAGTGCGCTGTGAGGAATCCGTTCGGCGGCGGCTCCGCCCCTCAGCTCGGACTTGGACAGAAAGTAAACATGAGCGTCAGTAGAACAGTAGCGGCTCTGCACTGTTTACACCACACGGGGATAGGAATTAAATGGGTTTAAAGGCCACCAGTTTAAACCTGCTTCAGTGCTGTTTTGAAGAGCAACATGAGCAAGGTAAGACTCTTGGGTAGTAAAATGAAATGCCCATGGATGTCAAGTTTGTTATTTATTTATTATTATTTTTTCGCACATTTAATTTTATTATTTATTTGTTTGTTTTGTATTTGCTGGTATAGTGGGGGGAAACATTGTTTTGTCCGACATAAACGTCCTCTTGTGTGTATTTGACCTCCTCTTTGTGGGCTGTCAGAGCTCTGTGTGATCTTCCCATCAGCATCTTCCTGACAGCTGTGTGTGTGTGTGTGTGTGTGTGCGCGCGCGCGCTCCTTGTCCTCTGGGTAAATAATGAGTAAAGGAGGACTTTTACTGCTCTAATGTTTTTCCTGGGTTTTGTGTTTAAGAATTAGTGTTAAAAGTAAAAGTGGTAAGTAACCACTTGTGGTGAAACAACGTCGCTTTTGTAACACGGTGTTGTTCAGAGTGGACTTGTGTGCTGTCCAGGGTCCGTGTTGTCCCTGTTGTCCCTGCGGACAGGATGGAGGGACCTTCTCTTCATTATACAGCAGATTGCTCGGCTTACATAACCATAACTGAGCTGTAAACTTTGATTAGTCTTGTAATGAAGTGTGACTGGGCTCATATGAAACACCCCCGTGCTTGTGAGAAATGTTTGGAGTAGCCTATTCTGTGTCGTGAAGAAACATGGAAAACACCCCCAGAGCCGAGACGTCTCTCATTCCCGGGACAGCTCTGTTTCCTGGAAGTGGGACACAAATTTCTGGTTCTCGGAAAAGTCTGAGGGGGGAAAAAAAGAAAAGAAAAAAGAATCCTGTGAGTCCTGTTGTGGCGCTCAGAAATGATCCGAATCCCAAACTACCCTCTGTCCCGTCATGTGCACTACAAGGGGTCTGCAGTACTGTATAGACTAGGCTTCTGGACCACATGTAGTGCACTAAGTGCCCATCAGGGAGGCGTTGGGAACACGGCCGCTACTCACTAATGGCAGCTGCGTCACTAATTATTAAGCGCTTCACTGGAGACGCTTTAATTTCACGCTCTTTGCGGATAGGAAGGACGAATCAGACCACATGTGACCTGTGTGTGTGTTCAAAACTCTGGAGCTGCTCAAGGAACCTGAAAGTTTCCCCTTCCAGTGTATGACCAGACACATTACTGTAACTCACTAATTTGAAACATTTCCAGTGGACCAAGGCAAACCACTGAGAGCCTATAAAATACCATATGGTTTTGGTTTGGTACTCATTCTGAATGGCATATCATTTATTATCTGCCAAAAAAAAAGAAAAAAGACCTAAGACTTGTCTGTTACTGTACGCATACCTCCCACACTATAATGTACACTCAGGACCTCCATGCATGCCATGGAGCAAGTGTGTTACATCAAAGTTGACCCAGACATGATTACATGTTTGTTTTGAAATATTTGTGATATGGTTAACAATGAAACGGGGGCTAATGTTTTAACTGGGCAGCTCGGTGGTGTGGGGATTAGCGCTGTCACGTCAAAGCAAGAAGGTCCTGGATTCCAGCCATGGGTCGGCCTGGGCGCCATTCTGTGTGGCGTCTGCATGTTCTTCCCGTGTCTATGTGGGTTTCCTCTGGGAACACTGGTTTCCTCCCACAGTCCAAAGACATGTACATTAGGCAGATTGGCTACCCTAAGTTGCCCGTAAGTGTGGGTATGTGATGGTACCAAGCCTGAGTTAGGGGAGGGTTGGGCATGGGACTGGTGACCTCGCACTGTAAAATGCGCCCAGCCAAGAAACGTCAACGGGGCCCACCTGACACACCTACGTGCTGCCGCTTGACACGTCTATGGGTGTACCACTGGTGGCAGAGAAAGGACGATGGACAGAATGTTTTAGCTGTTACAGTATTTTCATTCAGAAAACATTACATTCAGAATCGTTTTCCAGCATCTCAGGCATAAGTGATAATGTTCAGTTTTTGCTGTTGGCTCCTAAAACAAATGAGCAAGAGCTTCGTTCCCCTGAGACGTTCACAGTCATATTAATCAGAAATCCAGTATAGAAATCGTGGCGACAGGAAATAGATTGTCACATCCAGAATTCAGTGCAGATATATGAGGCAGTTGCGCTGAGTTGCAATAAAGGCTTAGCTAGTTATTGATCATCAAGATGACAAGTGGGATGGTGTTGATGGTAGTTTTAGGACAGGAGATTTGGAGCCTTATCCATTAGAGCGGAGTGTACAGGTGACATGGGGCAGTGAGACTTGGACAGACTGAAGGACTAAAGTGCTGCTGCATCAGAGTTTTTAGGTAGAGATGAAGAAAGGGTGCCGCTATCAGCAGGTAGTCAGATAGCATTGGAGGTCACATAAGGAAACCGTTAAGCAAAGTGAAAATGGGCTGTGAAAGAAGTCAGTATTGCAAAATAAATTTTGGACATCACTAAAGATCAGTTAGCTTTGTTATAAAAATCAATATGGTAGCCATTCCAGTTGGTGATAAATAAAACAACAACAGGAAAAAGCTTTAAAATACTATAAACCATATAGAATTGTAAATTCAGGGAATGATTTATTGAAAAGTGGAGCAGGAAGAAAGTGAATTTTGAGATTTTTAATTCATAACAATAGATAAAGAGTGCCACATGCTGGCTCTGCCGTTAGTTATTTCATGGCTGTTTAATTAAAGTCCGGCACCGAATGCGAAAGAGGAACTGAAGGAAGCTGATACTCCTGGAATTTGTCAATTAGCCAGCTCTAAGTTTCTTTAGGAGTGCCTGAAATGCTTCAGCTAGTTTTCGAAAATGACTCTTCCTGAGCACAGTGGCTGTTTTGTAGTGAATGTTGGCATGTTGCTGAATACACAGCCAGCATATAAACAGCCAGCTTGATCAGAGATTAAACTAAACCCCTTCTTTGACTCTCAGACTACACCTGACCGTTTTAGACTTCACAGAATTCTGGGATAGGTTTGTCTGCCGTGAACTGCCTTAACATGTATCTAGCTTCAGAAGAGAGAAAACAGCTGTTCACTAAAGGGAAATCCACACGCTGATGTAAATGTGCTGGCTGGCAGTGCGGCGATAACAGCACTCGTTATAGCTGCAGTGATCACATCAGTAACGGTGACGTGACAATTGCTTTCACATCTTGCAGTGAAGTTATAAGAAATAAATCTATAAAGGGAAAAGACTAAAATGTGTTGCTGCACAAAGCAACAAATAAAGTTTAATTTGATGATGGTGGTGGAGAGTGCAGCCTTAGGCTACATCCACCCTAATACATTTCAGTTTTATAACAGCGTTTTAAAAGGAAAACCATCTCTGTCCAGATGAGTGTTTTAGCTTCGTATCAGAAACAATCTCTGTTTATACTAACATGCCTGAAAACACATATCACATGACCCTTCGTGTACACTGGGCATGCGTATGCTGGTATAAACAGGAAGCAGATTGTCTACCCTGCAGTTGGTGGCCTAGTTGAAGCTTGAATAATACTGTAGCTTGCCTCCTGCACCTGTAAGCAGCTGAAGCCTTAAAAAACGTCAGAATTTGCATCTTAACTGCTAGGGAGGATGAAGGTCAGCAACACGAGCATTTTGTTATCTATGCTGCAGTTATCACTGGGAGTCGAGCCTGATGCTGTTTGTTTACTTCTGGAAAAGGGTCACATGATTGGTGCTTGACGAATCAGGGAAGGATACGTTGTGAGTGATGAGAAACAATCAGGAAGCAAACAACGCCGTTTCCAAAGCTCTACATGTCTGGTTGCCCACACTTAAAATATTTTCAAACTAAAATGGGGCAAGCAGTGTTTCCAAAGCGCTCTATATTAGCAACTGGAAAATTCTGGAGCAGTATGGATGCCAGGTGTAAACATAGCAGAAGTGATGCACTTTAAGACTAAAAGGTGTTAGTCTGGGCATAGCCTTACACAGCCTTACATAGCCTGTCTATAGGTGTTCAGGTGGGTCAAGGGACACGTCATGTCCTGTGGATGAG
The DNA here is from genome assembly GCA_030068335.1 of Chrysichthys cranchii. Lineage (NCBI taxonomy): Eukaryota > Metazoa > Chordata > Actinopteri > Siluriformes > Claroteidae > Chrysichthys > Chrysichthys cranchii. The sequence continues at coordinate 12,973,763 of JAQMCW010000015.1, read as the reverse complement.
GGAAGGTCTTCCTGCACGAGGCCCCTTCCAAGATTTCATTATAGGTTAAAGGCGAGCAGTCAGAAAGTCTTTGCGTATTGTTTCATAATGGCTCTGACCTCAAGGTGAACAAATGGACCTAAATAATGCCACAAGTTTCCAACCACAGCATAGTTTTGTTTTTTTTTTTCTTTAAATGTGTCACCCGTCTGCATGTTCTTATTTTAAATGCAATGAAATTAGACTACCCATAAAATGTAGTTACACACAAGGCCAAATAAAGAGCCAGGAGGTTTCAGATATTCAGTAATAGGATGTTATGAACAATAGCTTGGCAAAACTGTACATGCATGCATGTATTTTTGTGCATCTGGCGTCTGGGTTGTGTGTGTGGTGGTTTGTGTGATCTACGTTTCCTGCTGCGTGTATCCCGTACTCTCAAGTCTCCAGCCGTCAGTACGATCTTCAGGAAAGTGAAAGCTTTGCATTTGGTAAGCTGATAACATTGTGTCCTTCAAGTTCTTCCTTGATAAAAAGCTGCTGTTAATAGACTCTGTGTGATTAGAGTGTGGAGTCTGACGTGACGCACGTCATGCAGTTTACAGTGCAGCCTTTCTGGGTGGAGTTTGCACGTTCTCCCCGTGCCTGCATGGGTTTCTTCTGTTTGCTCCAGTTTCCTCCCGAAGACATGCAGGTTAGGTCCACTCGCTACTCCAAATTGCCCATTGGTGTGAGTGTGAATGTGAACGGTTGTTTATCTCTGTGTTAGCTCTATGGTAGACTGGCGAGCTGTCCAGGGTGTTCCTCGCATCTTGCTCGAAATCAGCTGGAACTGGCTCCAGCTCTCCTCGTCCACTTAACAGACATGTGGTATGGATAATGGATGAATATGTTTCTCCAGTTTGATTGGCCTTTGTCATTCTTTGCTTTTATTTAAACTGGTGTCATGCAAGCGAATACATACGATTGCACAAGTAGAAAGGTGACCTGTTTTTCAGCCTTTCATGTAACTCCATGTACTTGTGTGAAACATCATGATTAAATTTCTTTCTTTCTTTCTTTCTTTTTTTTTAAGGCAAAAATAGGTCATATTTTACTGTTTAGAATGAATTACAAGAATGCAGGTGTGCCAATGATGAATCTTTATTATACATATTTTAATCAAAGCGTTTTATAATTATAATAATATAATATAATAAAATGAAGATTATAGAAATAAATAATATTGATCTTTATTTCTATATAAACATTAAAAGAAATGAATATTCAATTCAATTTTATTTGTATAGCGCTTTTAACAGCAAAACAGTGTCGCAAAGCAGCTTTACAATACATAATGTCCAATTAAAGACTTATTAATCAATAAACATATCTATAAGTGCATATGTATAAAGATATAGATATATGCCTATCCCTGATGAGCAAGCCTGACTGTATTGAATATGACTCCAAAACGAATAAAATCACATCTGGTACCTTTTAGTGTGAAATTATGTAAATATATCACCTTACCGAATGTGTGAATGAGCCAAAAAAGAAAAAAAATTCTGTGAAGGGATGCAGAAAGGAAAAAAATAACAGCGATTCAAACAGAGATTGTGGGGGTGTAAAATTTCTGATTAGAAAAGTGGTTTTGTGTGTTTTTTGGGTTGAAGGACTGGTATTATAGATGCAATATAAACCGCTGCTACAGTGATCATTTTCCTTCCAGAATCTAAACATGCATGAGCAGTGATCTGTGCCCAGAAAACCGGTTTGGAATGGTCAGATGTTTAATGTGAAATCCCTATTAGTGGTTCTTGAACGTTAATGAAGGGCCAGTGGCTTGGAAACTCGCATGATGTGTTGGGAAGTTCGAGGGGACGAGAGGGCAGGAAACTTACAACAGTGCTGTGCTGACCTCATCTCTGGAACAGGCACTCTCTGTTCCCCTACTGCCTGTCCCACCCTACACACACGCAAACACAGGCCATGTCCACCCAGCGCTCTAACACACATACACACACAAATATACAGTCAGTTCCTTTCTTTTGCGTGTCCCACCCTATTGGGACACACTGATTCACTGAGGGTAGAACTAGGGGGGGGAACACACACACACACACACACACACACACACACACACACAGACGTCCCCTCCTGAACTACTCCTGGGCATAATGAAATGGGGCATCATAAAGGCGAAGCCCACAACCAAGCAATCAAGATCTACACACTGTACTAAACACTGCCTCTGGTCTGTTACAGGATAAACAGTGGGCTTCTAGATTGTAACCTATTTAATTATGCTCAATTCCATGAAAATTGCAGCAGTATCAGGTCTCAGAGGAGATTTGTCATTTAAAGGTCCACTGTGTAGGATTCAACCATCTGAATGCCCCTCTCTTACGTATGGTGGCCATCAGGTGCCCGTAGCGTACTTCCAAGTACAGTACTTGCATTGACACTCCCTTGCTTTTCCTTGATAAAAGATGAACCGTATGATCCTCCTTTTTTAAAAATAAATAAGTAAATAAATAAATTTGGGTTCTCAAACCTTGTTATCCAGCACCAGCAAACACTGATCCCTGTTATGTCTTCTTCCTTGTCTTTCTATCTTCTTCTTTGTCATCCTGACGGTGGTTCTTCTGGATTCACACTGCCACTTATAAAAGGTGCTCTCTAGAGGTTTGTCTGTTCTGGGCTACTGTATCAGTGCAGTATGGCAGCTACATAGAGGTGGACCCGCTCCCTATGCAGATATAAAGGGTTCAGTCTAAACTTACGAAAACGCAACAATTTATAGATACAAGTAATTCTACCCTACTGAAAACGTACTTATGAATGATATCCATAAGTATATTATGGAACATATGCTCCATGTCTGCTTACAGATACCCTCAAAATCCTACAGAGTGGACCTTTAATAGCCATTCTTGAAATTTACCCGTACAAGAGAGGAATGTTCCTCGCGGGTTGTTTAAACCTTAACACACTTAGTTTTTGCTCACCAGGCCAGTGGACAGTTGAGAGTGCTTTTCCATCACTTTACAATTTGTGTTGCATCATCGAGCAAGGTGTCCAGATGTCTCAACCAGTGCTAAAGAAAAAGGAAAATGTAATGACGCCATGGAAGTTGGGCATGTTTTTCTCTTCGGCCGGCGTAGGCACTGTGTCTGCCTATGGTGTCAATTTCTGTGCATGTGTCCAGATTGTCCTTTGCTCTCTTCAATTCCTCTTCTGTTCTTTCATTTGAGCTTGAAGTGAAGCGAGGAAGGGGAGGGTCCTCACTCTTAAAGGCCATCTTTTGACTAAAGAGCCCTTGGCTCATGCCCTGGGTGGCTAAAATTATGCGAACAGGCTCTCATTTGTCTGCGCTCCAAACCCAGCGAGAAGTCCATGCCCAGGACAGGCGCTGTCAACAGTCCGAGCCAACCAGAGAGAATCTCACTTCAGCGACTTGGATAGAAAAGGTTAGAAGAGAAGTGCGAGGGGAAGAAGGGGGTGTGGTCGAACTGTAAAGGTAGTTGGAGCTGGTTTGTAGTGATGTGTTAGCTGGTTTGTAGTGATGTGTTTTTCCATTGGGGCTTGATGGAGCCTTGTGAGCTTTCAGTTGTAAAAGGTAAGAAGCTTTTTCTATATACTCAACCACACCTGGTTTGTCAGTACTGTTTTACATCTTAGCAAGTGAAAATATCATATAATATAAATAAACCTAAGGAATTCCTATAAAAGGTTTACCGTAAGATCTTTAAACCTGTTTCTTGACTTTTTTTGTCCTTTTTACACAGACCATTTTGCTTCTTTTTAGAAATAAATGCATACAGTGAGTGAGTTAAATTGTCTGCCAGGAGAACATGAATATTTCAAGCTTGAAATAACTAAAAAAAACGTTTAATAATGTTACAATTTGGTTTTTAGTAATCTTATGATAGAAAATGATAGATAAATTGGACTATATTCATTTTTCAAAAACAAAAACAGCCTGAAGAGAATGCATAGGCTGTCCTAAAACAGAAGAAATATTTCTGTGTTTAAAATAAAAGTAAAAGTAAAATGGAAACTGTGAGGATTGTAATCAGGCTGGTTTATGAGCGCAGCTGGAGGAGCTGTAGAGCTGAGCTGATCCGATCCATGTCTTCTCCTCTTATCCTCCTGTAAACAGTCTTTCTCTCACTCTATGCATATTTTTAATATCACTCTTCCAGCAGCTAAGTTCCTGTACATTGTGAAAGATGGGAGATTTATAGCAGAGCACATGTCCTATCGCTGTTTATTCAGTAACTATGTGGATTGGAGCTGTTTTTCCACATTCTTTTCTTGTTATATAAAGACCTGAAGTCCAGCAGTCTTATCCAGGCTGTGCGTTTCTTTCATAGCATCCTGATGCAAAACAGCAGTCAGATGAGCATTTTTAGATGATCACAAATTAAACCTTACACAGAACTTTCTACCAGTCATACAAAAATGACTCTGGTTAAAGTTACTATTGTTGTATTTTCCTGAAATTTTGCTGAAATTGCACTTCTACAAATGCCATGTTCTGAACCCTAATATTTCAAGCATGCTCTTGTTTTATGTCAGCTTCAGTACCTGTGGTACGTATATTCATGTCTGCATTGGAAACGAAAATAGAATGACGTATTACGCTTGATGCTCGTTAAACCAAAACATGAATTTGCAATTTTTATTTTACATAGTCATACAGTATTATGAGCGATAATCCAAAAGTAAAGGCAGAATACATTCAACAGTTTTAACAGGAGTAACTGTGAGAAATTGAACATATCACTTTTCCGCATAGTCCCCGTGCGAGACGATGCATTTGTTATATCGTTCAGCTAGCTTCTGTATTGCGGCAGAGAAGTTTTTCGGCTGCTCCCAAAGTCAGGAGAGCGCCGCTTCCTATGTGTCATCATCAGAGGTGAATCTGCGATCATGCAGTGCCTCCTTCAGTGGACCAAAAATGTGATAATGAATTGCTCAGCACCAGATCTGGGCTGTAAGGAGGATGTGAAAGACGTTAGAACCTGGGCCGTTGCACTGTCTCTATCGTCACTGCTGCTGCTGCTGTTGCTGTATTGGGACATGCATTGCCATGGTGCAGCAAGACTGTTTTGAACAGCATTCCTCTTCTTTTGTTGCAAATTGCAGGTTTAAGTTTTTTCTCGCAGCAATGCACAGTCATTTTCACTGTTTGCACTTGGAAATGCTCCCGAATAGGCCCCTTCGTGTCCCAAAAGAACGTTAGCATGATTTTCTTGGGGGAGGGCTGACCTTTGAATTTCTTCTTCGCTGAAGAAAACGGATGCCTCTGCTCCATGCTTATTTTTGTTTGCGTCTGCCTTGTATATGAACTCCAAGTAATATGAACAGTATAAGTGTAGCAGTCTGTGATGCATGATGAATCAGATATAACATGGCACAATGCACTTTAAAATTCCATTTGCACAATGTACATATTGCTGCTAATTCTTGGATTATTTTATATTACATATTTTATCTCATTTTATTTTTGCACTCAGAAAATCTCTTTATTTTATTTAACACTCCATTTGCACTATGTACACATTGCTGCTAACTGTCAGATTTGTATACTACATATTTTCATATCTTATTTC
>JAQMCW010000015.1:12931636-12944372 GCA_030068335.1 Chrysichthys cranchii | reverse complement strand
AAACACATTGAATGAGAAAGTGTGTCCAAACTTCTGGCCTGTACTGTATGTTAAAATGGTAATTTGGTTAAGGTTGTACAAGATCATTCTAAACCCATGAGTGGATGCAGATCTGTGGAAGGTCATTTTTGTACTAAATCATGTTGTTGGGAAAAGTAAGTGATATGAAAATTATTTTAAAGACTTTGAAAATACAGTTAAACTTGTTTTAAGTTTTCAGTGTTTAAAGTGATTCTGTATGTGGTTTAGGACGAGAATACCAGCGGAATGACCCCGCAGTCACAGTTGACTATAATACAGCTGATCAAGTGGTGCGCTGGGATTCTTACGACAACTTAAACCAGAGACATGAAGACAGTCTAGACGGTACAAGCTCCCACCCCCCCACAATAGTTTGACTTTTTTATGAATGTTTTTTTTTTTTTTTTAAACTTTTGGTTGGATGAAGTTCTTATTAAGTTTTAAGATCAGTTATATTGTCATGCTTTAGATATTGCACACACTCGAGGGCCTCTGGATGGCAGTCTTTATGCTCAGGTGAAGAAGCGCCGTGCTGCTTGCTCTTCCTCCTTTTCATCCACCAATGGTAGTCCAGGGCAAATCTCTGACGAGAGACAAGGTCATCTCCTGTCACTCAGCACCGACTCTGGGCATTCATCAGCTCCTCCTGAACGTCTTGAAGATTCACCAAGACGACCGCCACCTACTCAACAAGAGCGAGAAGAGCTGGAGCGGTTTCTTGGAGGGATTGAGGGTGGGAGGACTAGCAGAGATCGTGAACGGGAGACAGCAATATTGGATGACGGCGACTCACTCCCACCAGAAAATACTGCGTCGCTGCGTTTGGCTCGTTCGTGTTCCTGCCGCATGGGCTACAGATCTCAGCGCTGCGGTGAACTCCATCACTTGCCCAATGGGTACTGCATAGACCACTCTGCTCCCAGCAACAACCACACAGGAGTACCTTCACCAAACATGCTAGCGCTTTGCCATCACCACATTGGTCACTCCCACCAGTCGCTCCCACCTCCAGACTTGCTTTGGGATCGACAGCAAAGCTCTCAGCCCTATCTGCATGGTCCTTCTAGGCATGGTTGCCCTTATCCATCTCAGGATCTTTGCCCTCACCCTCACACACTTTCCCCTAGTGGACGACTGCTGTGTAGGTCAGAAGAATTCCTCCCTTATGCCCAACCACAACAAAACCACCCACACCACCCGAAAACAGCTGGACCCTACCATGACGTGATGCTTGTAGATGGCCTTCTACCACCTCCTAGCTGCCCGTGCCGGGATTGCTGCTTGAGACGAGAGGACTTTCACACTTTACGACTTGACAGAGGTGAAGGCTTGCACTGGGAAAGGGAAGAACTCCCTCGAGATGGTGGCTTAAGGCGAAGCAGAGGGTCTGAGGTTCCAAGACGGACAGAACTGCACTGGGAGCGGGAGGCAGGATTAAGACAGGGTCGAGAAGTCTCGCTACATTGGGACAGGGACAGAGAGGCAGAGCTACAATGGGAGAGAGAACGAGAAGCTGAGTACTGGCACAGAAGAACTGCCTTGTCACCATATGGTGCCCCAGGTCACGAACCTGCTTTCACCTTTGACCCGCTGCCTCAGGGTCACCCAGCATTTCCTGAACCCTCGAGATCACACAGTCATGCCCACCTGGATATAAAGTACAGCAGTGGCTCCAGCAGCTACCAGACATCTCACCAGATGTGCCCCTGCTCACCCTACCAGCCCTCACCTTCTGAGAGCCGTGGGTACGCTTCAGGTTATCAGTCAGACTCCACTTCTCCACTGCCTCCCAGCTTCTCATCTTGCTACAGCCATACAGACCCCCACCAGCAGCACTATCCCTCCAACACACACTCAGGTCAGATACCATAAAGCTTCTTCAGCACAAGCATGATAAATGTTTATTTAAAACCAATTAGTGTTTCATCCATTTTGGTGGTAAAGTGTTGACATGCCAGAGTTTAACTTATCTTATAACAAATCCAATGTTACGAGTCTCGGCTCAAGGTTATGTTTTTCTGCCTTTTGGTCAGATGGTTCCGGAGTTCCAGGTGAGAATGTAGGATGGCGGGACCATATTACCCATGGTTCCTTGAGACGGCTACATCGTGAAGCACATGGACCATGCTCCACCCCCTCTGATATGTCTGGACCACCCACTCCAGTCCACACCAGCAGCCCACTGCATACACAAGAGAGGTGACTGAGCTTTTAGTAGAGGATGTACATAGTGAATAAATTAAGTAAACATTTCAAGTAATGACATTTGTAATAGCAATAACGTGGCCTCAGTGGATATTGGTATAATAGTATTTTCACAGATTCCCAAAGGAAATAATATAAAAACCACTACAGTTGTGGTTACTCAAAAATGAACTTTTCCTTCACCTAACCTGACATTATTTTCAGCCCCAGTCTCAGTGTTCGGGATCAAGAAACACGATCATCAGAGATGAGCACCGACAGCACTGTGCACCAGGAGAGAATGAACCCATCTCTCCAGCAAAATCTCACAATCTCTGGGCCAGAGACTAATCGAGTTGGAAGTCCAGCTAGAGAAACTCCTAAGTCATGCACATCCATCCCAGAGAAACACTGCATCCTTTCTCAGCAGCTTTCTACACATTCCCCTTCTCCTCAGCAACTCCCACTACATTCTTCTTTGTCTCCTCAGCCAGTCTCTACACATTCCTTGTCTTCTTCTCAGCAGCTCTCCCTACATTCCACGTCTCCTCAGCAGCTCTCGCCACATTCATCGTCTCCTCAGCAGCTCTCGCCACAATCATCATCTCCTCAGCAGATCTCAACACATTTGTCATCTCCTCAGCAGTTCTCCCCACATTCATCATCTCTTCAGCAGGTCTCCCCACATTCATCGCCTCCGCAGCAGCTTTCACCACATTCCTCATCTTCTCCTCATCAGAACTCTACACACTGCTCCCCTCTTAATCAAAACTCCACACACTGCCCACCTCCTCAACAGACCTTCACACACTGCCCAACTCCTCAACAGAATTCCACACACTGCCCACCTCCTCAACAGAACGCCACACACTGCTCCCCTTCTCAACAGACCCCCACACATTCTGCCCCTGTAATACCAACAACAAACAATAACCCACAAGCCCCAGTGTCATCTACCCATTCTGCCCCAGCATCTCCTACTAAGGAAAACCAACAACAGAGCACCAGCCAGCTAGCCAAGGAAGCCAGTCTGCCCCTTTCAGCTCCTCAGCCAATTCAAAATGAGACAGGTGTACCCTCTGTTTCTCATTCTACGCAGCACATTCACCAAATCCAAATATCAGAGTCTGTTTCAGCCCAGCCTCACAGCAATGGAGTGCCATCAATTTCTGATCCAGAGACTCCCAGTTCTGCTCCTGTTTCACCTCAACCAACACTGGGCAACCTGAATGGCTCATCCTCCCCTGAACCCCCTGTGCCAGGCTTTGCCACTCTGGGCAGGAAGCTGATGTTGGACACAGGATCCACACCATCTGGAGATCCTGATACTAGTTGCAATGCCTCTGATGCTTACTCACCTTCCAACTTTGCCCTCTCTTCTACCACTTACCAACCTGCAGACACTGCCAGCCAACCCCCTTTACCAGAGAAAAGACGCCAGGGTGCTCTGCCAGGCTCACCCAATGGGAGATCAGGCACCCTAAGAGTGCCTACGAGTCATTCGCCCTCTGGCCAACACCATGTTACCTTTTCACCATTGGTAGGAGCAGTGACAGTACCTGGTGGGCAGAACGAGGGGCTGGCAGAAGGTGAAACAGGTAGCAGGGTCACTGTGAAGTTTGTGCAGGACAGCTCCCGTTTCTGGTACAAAGCTGGAATCTCCCGAGAACAAGGTTAGTTACATTGTGCAGTGCCTCAGCGAGCATCCCATAGTTTTTACAGCTGTAACTGAGCAAGATATTTAGCCTGAACATCTCCAGGACAATTGTAGTTGTGTTTCATTCAGATTACTCATATTTTAAACTACAGCAGTATAATTAGTTGTATGATAATGGACATGTAAATAACATTTGTTATTTACTATTTGCAAAAAGTCCATGCAAAAGTGAACCAAACATATTTACAGAATTTATACCCATACACCTGTTTTTGCTAGCAAGGGCTAAATGTTTAGAACATCTGTCTTTAATGCTGAATTTGAGTTTTCATTTATCCTGTCCCCTCCTCTCGGTCTATAGCCATTGCAGCTCTGAAGGAAAAGGAGCCGGGTGCGTTCCTCATCAGGGACAGTAACTCATTCCAGGGGGCCTATGGTTTGGCCCTCAAAGTGGCCTCACCACCTGCCAACATCAGCAACCATTCCAGCAAAGGTACACCATTATTCAAGTGTGCAGTGCAGACACTTCCTTTACCAAACATTTTCCCCATTCACTTGCATAGCTGCCCTTCCACAGGAAACTGTTCAATGTGAACATGAAGTACTTCAGCAGAGCTACATAGTAGACAGGATTGAAACAGTTCAACTAAGTGTCAGGGGGACTAGACCAGTATATGAAGAACCAGAGTTAATATTTCGATAGGACTGTTAGTGTTCACTGCAGGACACTTCAGAGGATTACGGTAGTCTTAATTTTGTGTGCATCTGTTCATTTCCAAACCAAGGTCTAGGTTTGCCTCTAGCCCCCCCAGTGGACATTTGTTTTGGTCTGTTCACTGCAAATTCACATATGAAATCATGGTAAAGTTGCCTTTCCCTTAAAAAAAAACAAAAAAACAGTACAACTCTGCACAGATCCATGTATGTCCTATGAGACCTTGAAGAACTTAGGCTACTACCTGTATGTCTAAAAATAAAAATGTTCTGAAAAGAGAGTGCCACGCTTCACATTTTGCTGGTATCAAAAACAAAAATTTCACTTGCTCTTACATTTATCTGTATTTAAACAGTATGTTTTTTTTTTTTTTTCATTTGCATTGCATTTTGTGAGCAGTTGGAGATCCTATGGAGCAGCTGGTGAGGCATTTCTTAATCGAGACTGGACCACGAGGCGTGAAAATCAAAGGCTGTCAGAATGAGCCCCACTTTGGTAAGCAACATAGCATAACAGAGCATTTCATACCATCACTGATGAACATCCTTGGGATTTGAACTACTTCAGGAGAAATGTCTGTAGCACCCCTTGTATATTTTATTAGACAATATTCAGCAGTGGTATAGTTGACTTTTGAATCATAAATGCTTCACATTTTATCACAGTTTACGTGTTATAACAGTATTATATTCTGCTAAATTATGTTCACTGGTACTTGTTTTTCCGGGTGATTATTTTAATCAGAAAGCTACATCTTGATCATATTTGTGTCACAATACTCCTTCATTTTGTTTACCCAGAATCTCTGCTGGTTTCTCAGCTTAAATAAAAACACATCTGGGCTTTAATTATGGATAGTTTATGTATTGAATCGATGAGCTGAACTACATGAACTTCAACCGTAACTGGTAGTACTCCGTTAGAGTGACACTTTATAGCTGTGTGAGAATATCGAAATTGTGTCCAGTGCATTCAGTGTATTCACACAGCGACTCTTTGATTGACTGATTTCAATCAGATACACCAGAAACGAAGAACCTTAATAGAACATCAGTAAAAACGCTTAGAATTTGGATTTGACATTTATATAGACTTTTGTGCCATTTCACTGATCAGTCTGCTCCTTTCTGAAGTAAAATGTCATTCCACTGCAAGCCTGGCAGTTTTCCACTAATTACTGTCTGTGTCTGGGTGTGAAATGGGATGAAGCCTGTGTATCTGTGTTTCATAGGGAGTCTGTCAGCGCTGGTGTATCAGCATTCCATTACACCCATCTCTCTGCCCTGTGCTCTCCGCATCCCTGACAAGGGTAAACACTCACAGCACACATTAATGAAATTTAATGGAACTGTCAAACACAGAAAATATGTTTCAGCAGTAGGAATGTCATAACACTAAAACGTAGCAGGCACAAAATATGCTAAAGTCTAACTAACACGCTAAAATGTGTGCGCCTGTGAGTACAAATCATTCCCAGGGCTTTGATGGAGTAACGATTTTATCTTTACTTGATATTAAACCTCAAGCTTTGACAATTTGTCTTTCTCTCTCTCTCTCGCTCTGGCTCTTTCTCCCTCAGATCCCATTGTAGAGAGCCAGGAAGTGCAGCCTGTTAGCAACATGAGCACCGCAGCAGACTTACTGAAACAGGGAGCAGGTGAGCACTCGCACATCTTCACCCTTTCTTGTTACTTTTCTTGTTTCCACCCCTTACTATTATTCTTGCACTTGTGTTCGTTGGATCATTCCTTTTCATTGTTCGAATTCTTTCTTCTTCTTCTTCTCCCTTTCTCACTTCTTTCTCATTAGCATCTCCCTTTTTTTGTTACTCCGCATTTTCTTCTCCAGTTTGCTCACCTGCCAATTCGCACTCACTAGGCAGGTTTCTGCCATCACACAACAACTTGTCAGGGAGGGTGAAGGCTAACGTGCTTCCTCAGAGACACATGAAGCCAGTCCACTGCACCTTTTCGTTCTGCTCTTCGAGCGCCGAGCTGCATCACAGAGCAGCGTTTGCACTGAGAATAAAGCGCTATCCGCACTCTTCCTCATGCATGAGATTACAGGCCCTCTGCATTACCCAGTGTTCCCGTAACTGACAAGAGAGAGAGTTATGCCATCCCTCCCACCCAGAGACCAGGGTCGAATTTCCAGGCCACACTCCTGACAGCAAACATGGGGCAAACATTTATCACTCCTTTTCCCAACGCAGAATATTTTTGTTCTCTTCTTCTTTCTCTCCTCTTTCTTTTATCCTCCATTTGTCCCTTTTTTCATTCCCCTCACTCCTCCTTTGTTTCTTGCGAGACCTTTTTTCCTGCACCACTTCTCATACTCGGCATTTCTCTCTGTCCTCAGCATGTAACGTGCTGTACCTGAACTCGGTGGAGACCGAGTCTTTGACAGGACCGCAGGCAGTAGCTAAAGCGACAGGCGTGATGATGTCACTAAGCCCTCGGCCAGTGGCCACCGTAGTGCACTTCAAAGTGTCGACGCAGGGCATCACTCTGACCGACAGTCAGCGCCGGTACGCTAGCTATCGCGCAATTATTTTTCATCTGATGCGTTTGCTGTTGAAATCACCATTAACCAGTTTTGACATCCCTTTTTGATTCCACATGCCCCCACATATTTTATATACAGAGGGGCCCAAAAATTGCATACACACTTCAACATGAGAAATATCTGCATAAAAGCTGTATTACTGTATCCACGTCTCTGCACGTTCCTCCACACTCACGTCTCTACAGACTGAGGTCAGAATTCAGTTCGGATTTTAAAAAATGGGCATAGATAACCACTGTTGAAGTGTGTGAACATTTCTTTGGGCCTCTCTGTATAGAATATACCGTTTTATTAGTGTCCCTGTTTGGTTATTTGTTTCTGGCTGATGCCGTTTTCCAGGGTGTTCTTCAGGAGGCACTACCCCATTAACAGCGTGACGTTTAGCAGCGTAGATCCGCAGGACCGGAGGTGAGTCTGTGTTGAACACGCTGAGCACACTGATCATTAACACTGGAAATATTCAGGACTGGGGGAAGTGCTGTGTCCTGTGTGATGACATGTATTTGTTGTCATTTATATAATATCCTTGAATTATTTTGGAGTCATTCTTTTGTATAGTCAGTTCTAAACTGTTTAGTCCAGACCGACATTTGGTACTTTAACGTGTCATGTGCGTACATGGAAAGTGCTCCCTTCTTAAAGCTTTATATTAATCGCTTGATTCTCTCTCTGATGACTTTGTATATAAAATTATATAAACCTCTGGTATAAAATGATCATCTGCCAGGTTGTGCATGAACTTGCAGGCTGCTCTGTGTGTGTGTGTCTATTGTTAGTGATGGGAGGTTTTGAGAGCATTCACCTACTTAGACAAAATTGTCCAGATCGTTGTCTGTGTTTCGATTCTGTTCGTTTGTAAATGCTCCCGCATGAAGCCGAAGTTAACCCGACTCCCATCTCCACCACGGTACAAAGTGGAATAAGCTCTTGATAACCCAATATACTTCTAAAGTACAGGCCCAGCAAGTGTATGTGTACGAGTGTGTGTATGTGTGCGAGACAGATAGCATGTTTGTGTAGTTGCCTGCAGCTTTGTGTGCACGTGTGTGAGTCTGTTTCTGAGTGTTTGTCTCCGTCTTCCTCTGCTCCAGGTGGACTAACTCAGACAGCACAGCATCTAAGTAAGTGCTCAGTGTGTACGTCTGTGTGTGTGTGCGTGTTTGTGTGTTTTCAGACTGTTGTGTTGTGTGAGCTGCTCATGTGCTTGGCATCTTTTATGTTCATTCCATTCCTCTTTCCCCCCTTTTTGCTCTTCTGAGTTTAAATTTCAATAACACGGTGATGATCTTCCCAAACTACTGGATGAACTTTTCATTTCAAGTGCCATTTCTAGCAATTTACAGACCTTAGTGCAGAATTATTGGCACCCTTGGTAAAGATGGATTTACTTTGTGTAGCCTTCCATCACCAGCATAACAGCACTGAGTCTTCTCCTATAACGCTTGAGGAGACTGGAGGACAGAGCAAGGAATCTGAGGATTTCTCTGGGATTTCTTCCGATCCTCCTGGGTTCTAGCTCCTCCCTTGCGTTTAAGCTTAACCCACAGGTTTTCAATGACGTTCAGGTCAGGGGACTCTGATGGCCATGCCAAAAGCTTCCCTCTGTGGCAGCTGAACCATTTTTTTATGCGGATTAGGGAAGCACACCGTCCTGCTGGAGGTTCCAGCTATAATTTAAAAGCTTCTTTCGGCTTGCAACAAAGGCAGCCAGATTGTTGTTTAAAATATCGTGGTACTATATGTATCCTAACAATCCACACATCACTACAGACCCTACACCATCCTAAAGAGACAGGATTAGGTTCCTTTCTGCAGGACCACCATTGGATTAGTAGCTTGTTGCTTTGTTTTTGTTTTATCTGATCCTGGCTGTAGTCCGTGTCCCTGTAGTGTCTAGTGGACTACTGGCTTGTACATTTATGGTTAGAGGAAAGCAAAGGCTTTCTTTTGGTACGCCTTCGAAGTATGTTTTGCTGGGTCAGAGGTAGCACTTACTTTCAAAACTGATCCAAGTAGCCTGCCATCTGCAAATCTCCAGCTGCGATCATGAAAGACGTTTCTGCCTCTAGCTAGTGAGTAGTTTTATCTACGTTTGTGGAATTATGAGAAAACACATTTTTCCCCTAAAAAAGTGGAGGGGGAGGCATTTTAACATTTTAACTAAAACGAAACGTTGCTCTCTAATGTTGTGGTGAAACTATTTGCAAGCACATGATGCTAAACCACGTAGTCTTTGGGAATAAATCGATTACTGGCTTTATAACTGAATTAATAATTGTCCTAATTTGTCAATTTTTTTCTGTAGACAGCCACCAGTCTGTAATCCTCACTCACACTTCTCTCCTTTTACCTTCTAGAGTGTTTGGGTTTGTAGCTAAGAAACCAGGCAGCGCAGCAGAGAACGTGTGTCACCTGTTTGCTGAGCTCGACCCCGAGCAGCCTGCCGCTGCTATCGTTAACTTCATCAACAAAGTCATGCTGGGGCCACAGCAGCGCTAGAGGAAGAGGGAGCGAGAGAGAGAGAGAGAGAAGATCGTCATCAATCCCTCAGAACAAAAAGACAGACAGTGTGGCTCATGGTTAAAAAAGTGTAAGAGTCACTAAAGCACTGAAGACTAGTGTGCAGTGGAGATGAAGTGCTTCAAGACCAAATCGCAGCAATCCTGAGGTCACATCAAATTACTGAAGTATTGAAGGTTTAATAATACACTATTACAAGTCACAATCATTGAGGTAGGAATATATTGAGCACTGTTGATTTCTTTTATACAGTATGAATAGTATCTTATAATAAGACAGTACATGCACTAAGAAATACCAAATATCTCCACAGCTGACAATCAGCAGTCTTTCTTTATGCATTTCATTAATCAGCTTTAAGTAGTTAGACAGAGACGAGCTGATACAGGGGTCTAATCTGGCCCACGGTGTCAGAGAGTACAGTGGAACGTTTGAGAGAGTCCGAGTTTTATTGGGAAAGGTGGCGAGAGGGAAAGGAGTGGGCGGGGCTTGCAAACAGACGTGTGAGAAGCAGGCATAGGGTGGTGGTACCAGGGAAAATGAGGTCAACTATAGAGTTTATAGGCTCATCTGGAGTCAAAAGATTGGGGCGTCATTCATTAGAACTGAAGTTATACTGATGAAAGGCTTTTCAGCTTCCGCTGCAGCACTCAACATGGGTCAGTTTACTGCAATATAATCAACCTGCCGAGAACGACAAGCAGCATATTCTTTTTTTTTTTTTTAAATACCCTGCCCTAAAAAGGAAAAATGAATTTGAAATTTTATATTAACGTATTTCCTTCTCATGTCATAACCATGTTAATGTAAAAAGGACGTCTAAAGTTATTCCTTAACTGAAAAGCTTTTCTGAGCACTCGTATTTATAAGCTTGTTTAAAATATTTGGTTCGTCTGCATGTATTAGAATCATCATGGCTTTCTAAGAGACAGACCTGTCCAACAGCTTTAATATATTGTGCTCTTGTTGATCTTTGTATTTAGTAATATATTCACTCAGATGCAGCTCGGAAAGTGATTGAAAATACATAACGGAAGGACACTTTTATATGAAATGGATTTTTAAACTGCTATTTTTTCACTATAAGCATAAATGAGTAAAATAAATGTAAAGTTGTGGTACCGAGTAGATGCTGTTTTTTCCACCTTTTTTTTTTTTGGTCACAATGTGCATTTTATGTGCAAAGCCAACATTTTCAGCTTAATCAGATGACTTATTTCGGCCTGCTTCAAGCTATTTTTCAAAGTCGAATCCAAGGAAATATTTACTTAAAAAAGGAAAGAAAAGTTTTCACCGGTGCAGCCTAAAGCTGCCAAAGCTTTCAAAATGACTGATAAACAACGGTGTGCAGATTTTGTAAAGTTAAATATTTTAGCACTAACAGCTCAAAAGTCATCCACAGGTTGATTGTTCCATTACCTAAAAGTGCACTGCTTCAAAAGCTTTGGGAACAGGAAGCTGAAAAAGAGAGAAATAAGCAAACAGACTGTGTGCTGTTCGAATCACCAAGCCACACCCTTTACAGTGAAACGCTTGAGAAAAGATGAGACACACACTTTTTCATCCTTTATATCCAATCAGATTTAAACATTACACATTCCATGCAACGTTGAGGACACTCAGCACAATCCGCTGAGTCCCGACTTAGCTGTAAGGCAAACATTTCAGTTGCGGGTATATCAAAAGGGACCATGTAAACAAAATACATACCATAAAAAGCAATATTACAATCTTTGGTAACTGTTGCTGATATCTATAGCAGGGGAATAACACCTACCGAGAGACTAGCCGAAAATGCTGTTCCGCACTAATACAGAGATGTTTGCTTTAAATCACTGTAACCCCATCAACAGAACAAACATTTTGGCCTTTCAGTTGGGATGTTTCTGTGTATTTGAGATCATAACATCCTATACAAACAAGTGGAAATAAAAGAAATCAAAATCTAATAATTACCAACCCCCCCCCCAAAAAAAAACCATTCATGAAGTGCTGGTTATAAAATGTTCCCCTTTGGTTTTGGTTCTACTAGGAAAGGAAAAAAAATAATAAAAGAAAGCAAAGTTGAAAAGACATTCACAATTTCAGTGAACAGACCTATAATTAATGGGCAGGCACATATTTTAGGTCAAACGTGTGCTCAATGTGGTGACTGACCGCATCGTTTTGAGGCAGTGGTGATTAAAAACAGTTTAGCAGATGCGAGAAGACTCGTACGCAGGGTGAATTAAAGTTCCCAGAGTTCCTACACATACTACACTAAAACTGAACAAAGTCTGGTCCTAGGCGCTTCTAGTGTCAAAAATAGTATTTGCAATAATCATAACATAAATCAACTGATTACAGTGATTAAAATCTGAATCTAGGTAGTGTGTAGTGCTTATTTTATTTGAAAACGTAGACACATAAGCAATAGCTGAATAGCCCTGAACATCCTCTGCTAGTCTACGGGCTAAACGTTACGTGGATGTGAGCTCGACACAGAGGAGCCCTTTTAGTACCATTGAGGTCGATCCCCTGCATACAAAAAAAAAATGACAGGTAGCTCCAAGAATAAATAGTTTGTTCCCACGTGGAATATGTGGACATTCTCCGAGTCTGCTGGTACACTGATTAGCTGGTTACGTGGCTGTGGAATGTTCCGGGCTTCAAGAAAAAGCAGTGGAGCAAGCAGCATGCAGCTCGTGCTCGTCAGGATAATCGGCGTCGTGATCGATATCAGGGCTGTGTCCGTCGTCCATCTCGGGAGACATGGAGCTTTCCAAGTACTCCCTGTCCATCTGCTGCCCTGGAAGTCCAACATGTTGTCTGTGCACATAATCAGAGCCACATCGATCAGAAAATGAGTCAATGAGCAGCATCACTGAGTCCACAAACTTCAAATTACACACACACACACACACACACACACACACACACACACACACACACACACACACATTGATTTTCAAATTTCGAGTCGCGGAATTTTTTGGCTTTTGCAGGACTCTGGAATATTATATACAGACGTGGACAAAATTGTTGGTACCCTTCTGTTAAAGAAAGAAAAACCCACAATGGTCACTGAAATAACT
>JAQMCW010000015.1:12885462-12895961 GCA_030068335.1 Chrysichthys cranchii | reverse complement strand
TATATATAAATTATCCAGACTACTTGCGTTTCACTCGTCGGTGCCCGGCAGTGGGACAGGCAGGCTCAAGAGGTCGACTCACTTTTGACTTTTGCAAAACGAAAGTTTTTATTTGGTATGTATATTTAAACAAAATTCGGCGATGTGACGCACCTCGGCGGAACTTGAGCATACGTTATTCATTCTGAATTCCTCAGCCTGATTCACCCCACACGCTGGCTTTTACTAAATGAACTGACGCGCGTGCACGCATGACAGACATTCATTTAGATCTTTTCAGAAGCGAGAACATGTAGGTAAGTGGAAACACTGACAAAGCCGAGCAAACGGAAGTGCAGTGCAGTGCAAAGCCGTCCTATAACTCTCTCGTCGGCAAAGCACACGGTCACCTCGCGGTGAAACCAGTCGAGAAATATTCAAATGATCATTTATGTGTCATTGATGGAAACCCAAATAACTCATAGACAAACGTTGCTGGCGACTTGCAGACTTGCCGGTCAAGGGCACAAACGCAGCATGTAACCTCTACCACGTTTCCAGAAAAGGAGAAGGACCATGGTGGAGATTTCCCTGTATGTAGGACTCGCTTGTGCCTATGGGAACGTTCTTACCCAGCTCGTCGTACTCCATACATCACGTTCAGGTTTCGGAGTTTTTTTCAAAATGACGCACAGACAGTCTTTTCTCTTGCTTTCGTGTGGTATGGGTGTCCCGCGAGTAGCGGTCGAACCTGTTCTCGAAACCTTGCAAAGAAAACATTTCGCGCGAGGACATGAGAGGGGAATCTTTCCCCAGATATCCTACACATTCGCCGTGCGCGTTCTGGCACAATCAGACCTGCACAGTCCAACCACCACCCCCACACCACAATCACAACACCCACTCGCTCACACACACACAGGAAACACTGCAAAATCAAACACTCCCTTAATAAGCAAACAATTCCGTGTCTGTCAGAAACTCTCCACGCACGCCCTGAGATCGTTCCCAGAAACGATCCCACACTAAAGCTTGCTTCAGCTGCAGGGAATAAAGCATCCGAACTAAACTACTACCCAGACATCGTCTCGAGTGTCTCCCCAATATCAGAATTAAAGTAATACTTCAAAACTGCAGGCACGTTGCCCTTGTAGGATCTTTATCCAATACTTACCATGAGCACATGCAGACGATGCACTTTTCATTTTTATGACCCGGGAACATGTGCAAAGAGCGCACCAGCTCGAATGCTGCGATAATACAGTCTGCTCATCTGGATCGACAGGAGAAAGCTCTAAAACAAATGCATCAAGGGGAAGAGTGCCGTTCTGAGATCTCAGACCCTCGGGCTAGGCAACACCTGCTTCACAGCCATTCAGACCCAGAGCAGTCGCAATAAATGTGAGTCGATGCTTGGTAATCACCGGCAGCCACTTTTTACCCAAAGTCATTTACAAGTAGACTAGAACACGATCTATACAATACTTAACGGTTAACGCTGAAGAGGATCTCTGGGATTTGGACTTGCAGCCTTTCATCCGAGGTCCCTGTTGGAAAACGTAGCTTGGTCGCACCAGTCAGCGGCTGCCGACGCTCCGGCCGTCCTCACAGACCAGTTACCGATTACGCGAGGGAATTTTCTCTTGTGGTATTTGCTGTGAAATAACTTGGCTACCATGTGGCATCAGCAGCAGTGATTCAAAACCTGTTTCCTTTTGATCAGCGCTTACTGGATGCCAAAGACAGCCTACCAGTTTGACCAGCTTCGGTCTGTGTTTTGCCGACTGGTTGCCAGGACAGATCACCACCGGCGTAAGAAAAAGACAGCACATTTCCATGGTAGAAAGAAAGGAAGTGCGGCTGCGTCCCCATGCAACACATAACTCCACCATCGACCCATGTCACGTTCCGTTTCTCCCACTGCTTACCCTCCGGTCCTCCGTGGTCCTCCGTGCTCATCCTCCCCCTGCTCCGGGACTCTTTCCCCCTGTCAAAAACTATGCTCAAGTCTCATTCAGTTACATCACCTGGATGCTATAGGCTTGAACTCACAACCCGAGTGGAATAGAAAAACGTCCCCGATGAGCTTCCCTGACTCCATCGTATACAACGGTCCAGGAGTGATGATGTCCGCTCGCACTATCCGGTGTCCCCCAGAAGAGGACGGGGTCCCTCGTGAGTCCGGGTCCCGTCAGGGTGTCTTCCTCGTGGTGTCTCATGGCTTGAATTTCACTGATTTAAGATGTATGGTTATCTACATCTGGACTCGTGTACAGCAGCTTCATGACAATGTCCTTTGCTAAAAATGCTCCATAAATAAAACTGAGATGGAAATTGGATTATTATTATTATTATTATTATTAATTACCGATATTCCTGTTGGGTGGATAAGCCGGTGCTACTACGCTGTTAGTTGTTCTCATAATTTATGACTATGATTCAGATTATTCATTCTAAAGAAGACATGGAGATCACATGGACAGGAAATGGTGCTCTGTGGACGAGCTAAACTGCAGTCCCCTGCTAACTGGGGACATTAAGAGAGCCAATGTGGAACTGTGTCTCTAAATGGCTGAGACGTTTGATTGCTCTCACTTCCGGTGTCCCCCCATGGACGAGGTCTGTCCCATTATGCCCAACTCAGCACAACTAGGCTAGCTAACTTCAAAACTAGTGTCCGCTTGAACTCTAGTCGACAGTGTGTGTGTGTGTGTGTGTGTGTGTGAGCCCCCAGAGAGCCGCGAGGAGCCGGCGGACACTCAGTCCTCACCCGGACAACGCTGTGGGGGACATGTGTCCACCACTCAGCTTCAATAAGCCCTTGTAGCCCCCGCGCGCGACCACTTTGTATGGGCTAGCTCTGCTAACAATGTACACTCGGCTAGCTTAGCTACCCAGCCTCGCGCGCGCGCGCACACGCACACACACGGCGGGGCACGTTAGCTAGATAGCGAAGCGTGAAATGTGAGGTTTAAACGGCTCGGAAAGGTGATAAAGGAAAGCTGTCAGGCTGTGCGGACTCACCGGGATGGAGTCGCTCTAACGGACGTGTTGGCAAAACTTTGTCGGAGAGAGAGACTGGTGTCGATGGAGCAGGAACAGCTTCACACGCAGCTCGCGCTGCCTCGCGCTACTGAAACCGCGCTCGCGCAGAGCAGGACGCACTACAATGTAAACAAATGTGTTCTTCCGCTCCAGGAACTATAGGCACCCACAGCCAAGAGGCTCACACACGGCCACTACCGGGTTGTTTTTATCATAATCAACGTTATTGTCATTATTATTATTATTATTATTATTATTATTATTATTGTTGTTGTTATCATTATTATTGCCATAATTGTTATTATTGTTGTTGTTGTTGTTAATCATCGTCAACATTATCATTATTGTTGTTATGATTATTATTGTCATTATTATTGTTATAATTATTATAATTATTACTGCTGGTGTTATCAGTTATTGTCATTATTATCATCGTCATTATCATCATAGTCATTGTTATCATCGTCATTATTATCATTATTATCACTATCATTATTACTGTCATTATTATACCAAATTTCCCAGAGGAACCTTCCCGAGGGATTAATAAAGTTCTATCTATCTATCTATTATCATTGTCATTATCATCATTATTTTTATCATCATCATTATTATTAAACAATTTTTTTAAGCATGTGCTCAAATCTGTCCAGTTGCTGAATATGTATTTCACAGCAGGTTGATCTCCACTCCCGGTTTGCTTTTGCTTTTATTTCTCTCCAAGTTCAGGAGGTCTAGTCAAATCGTGACGTCATGTTCACCCGGTCAGTGAGAATCCCTGAAAGTGAAAGCATCAGCTTTGGAAGGGATCAGCATTTGCTTATTCTTATTCTTATTAATGTGTCATGTCACAGAATTCCAGTAAAGGAGATGAAAAGAAGAGCAGTATAAATGCAACCATTCACCTGCTGTAAAAGCTATCCAAGCTCGTTCAGCCTTAAATCCACACACACACACACACACACACACACACACACACACAAGCACGTGGGAAGATGTGCATTCGAACCTGTTCTCATGGAGCACTTTAAAAATGTAAAAGGGAAAAAAAGCTTACAATAACCAAGCGTAAAGGCTTAAACATAATGAGAGAAAAGGACTGACAGTAGGCTGATGTAAAGGTAGTGTTTGGCGCCACTCTGTGGTGTAATGATTCATCACAAACAAACAAACAAACAAACAAAAAAAACCCCATCACACTTTTCAATGTCCTCAAAAATGCGTCTTTATTCAATATCTCAAAACCTATAAGCCAAAACAAAAATCAATTTACATTGGAACTGATTAAATACAATAAAGATAAGACAGAATATTCTATGAGTGAAACCCTGGGAGAACACAAGGCACCGTTCCAGAAGATTGACAATCCGTCTGAGGTCTCGCTTACTGACTGGGGCCCTGAATTTACCAACGAGAATGCTCAGAAAAATAAACATGTGCATTTCTGTAATTGTGTTTCGTAAAAAGATTTATAGTACATATGAAAAGTCAGCTGCATGCGCATATCCGCTTCGACGTACGCGCCCGTTAGAAGGACGAACCCACAATTGTGCTTCCAGTGCATTTTCACATTAGTGACCCGGGTCAGAATTTAGCCCCAGGTCTTCTTGTGGTTAGGTTTTTTGTTGTTTTTTGGATTTGACAAATTAACGTTAAAAACGAAACTCGCGCTAAAATGAAACATGATCGAAAACTGGATGGATGTCTGGGGGGAAAAAAAACCCCCAAAACATAAAGACAACAGTAAACACTGATTAGACTGAACTACACTTATGGCAAGACTGCAGCCATTGCTTCTAATGTGCACTTCTAAACATATCACATCAGACATGAGGAGTGGTGCTTACACAGGTTAAGAGTTTACAACATGAGAGCCGAGGGGGGGAGGGGGATCTCTTTGGTGTAGAAAAACTAAACACGTCCATTCAATCCATTTAAATGTTTACACAGGTACTTCTCAGATTCATAAGTGGACAGGATATGAAGTCCTTCCATTTTCAAACATGATACAGCATCAAACAAAAACGTCAGGAGGTCACCATTCATACAGTATGGCTGAAGAGAGGGCTGTTAAATAAGTGCATAAATTACTAAAGAATCGTCCTAGCTCGTTCTAGTTTAGTCATTTCAAACTACGAATCATTTCTAACTGCATTACACACCAAACTCCCGCACAGGACTACTGACGAGGACAAGAAAGAATACAAAATTTTAAAGTTCGTCTGAAATCCAATTAACAGAAAGGTGCCTGAACAGAAAGAAGAAGAAAAAAAAAAAAAAACTATAAGAACGAAAATAGGAAGAAGTTAAGTAACCAGATTACATCTCAGGCTGAAGCACAAAAAAAAAAACTCCAAAAATGTGCAACATGTTCGCATAAAACTTACAAGAGCTCAGGTACTATTCTCTAATTAAAAGGCGCCAGGATTTTGTGGGTGAACACAAGAAATGTCAAGTTTCTAACACGGCTAACGCTGGGAAAAGCAGCATTTATGTCACTGGGTAACATTTGACTGAAGAAAAGAAAAGAACAGAAAAAAAGAAAAAGTTCATGGCCACATTGCCCTATCATGATAAAAACATATTCCACTTCCTTGTGAACTATATAGATATTGCCCAGTATCATCTTGTGAGAAAAAAGTTATCAGCCAAGACCACATTTCAGTTATTAGCCACAGGGATGTTCTGTAGCCTAAGTTTAAAATACCTAAAATAAGAACTGATCTGTAACATTAACCCATTCAGTTCCTGCAAGGTAAAGCGGTTAAACACTTCATCAGGGGTGAAACCTTTTCTTCTTTTTTTTTTTTCCAGTCCATTTTCTTAGGACGGTTGAAGAGTGAAACGGTGAAAGGAAAGACACTGAATGTGCAAAGTCTGCTAATGCCTTGAACGACCACCTTCGAATGCGTGGTGCTCCTCGTGCGCTGAAAGAGAAACCAGAAGTCCTTAGATCTTAGGAGGTCGACTACCTGAGCAAAATACGTCCACCAAGTGACTGTGTAAGAATTCACTGAATGACTTACTAAATGAAACATGACCTGGGATAAGAGCAACATGCACATTGGTACATCAAAGTTTTTGAACATTTACTTTCTAGATTTTGGCATAAATATGACCTAAGACGTCGTCAGATTTTCCACTCGGATGATCCGAGGACTGCAGGACTGATCAACAGTTACTGGAAATGTTTACCTGCAGTCATTGCTGCCTGAAAGCAAAGGTTTGCATACGCAGATATACAATGGAGATACAATCCTGGATCTTTTTCTTGCCTCAATAAATAAATGACCACGTATAATATTGGAGTCTCATGTGTTTCACTGGGTTCTCTTTATCTACTCCATGGACTTCTGATGTTGTTTTAGGTCATATTTATGCAGCAGAACAGAAAATTCAAAAGGGTTCCCAACCTTTTAGGCACCGCAGTGGATAATGCTGGGTTTAAAACTGGACATTGTTTAAAACATTGTTCAAATGTCGCATATGAAATTTACAGCCTCGAGCTTTGCTCCTGTCACTTACGTTTATAAAATACTGCTTTAAAAGATATCTGAGGAAGGAGCTCGTAGATTCTTCCTAAAATGTTGGCCTCGCTGGCGAAGGACGCGTTTCCATTCCAAACCTGAACCACGTCCTCTCGGTCTCGCACGCTCACGCTCACCCCGACAACTTCATCCTCTAAAAGGAAACAAAGTTTGAGACGACAGCATTACGTTTATCACACCAAAGGAGCTTGCAGGTCATATCACACTGTAAAACAACAGGGAGGTCTGAATCTGGAATATTATAAGCTTACGATTCATTGGTTTTCAATTTGGTTCAGAACTTGGTTTTGACACTTAAAAATGTTATAACTCACACTTGAACTTTTAGTATTTGTCCATGTACTCTCAGCCATTTTAAAGCATTAAAATCCCGACGCATCGAAATGCACCAACAACCACAGTTAGCTTGGAAACGCTGCCTGAGCCTTTCGTACAAGCACTCAAGTATTTATAAGATATTTGTTGAAGCGTACTTCTGTTCTTAAACCATGGGGTTTTTTTTTTTTCTAGTTTTAGCTTTTGAATACTTTTTCACCAAAAACAAGTTCGCTTTATTTTAGACACATCAAGGAGAACGACACCCATATAAAACAATGTCCTATGTTTACTCTTCCTGTGTCTTGAAGCTCACCTGATGCACAATAGTCAGCAAACTGTTCACCGATAGTAGCCAGCAGTAACTCTTTCCATACGGCTAACTAAAGAGAGAAGGAGAAGAAAAAAGTGCAAATTAGCCATTAATATTAATATATTAATACAATATCATCGACCTGTAGGGTGCGAGAACAGCATTGCGCTGTTCAAATTTCCATTTAACCTTCAGACAACAGATAAATCTAAGCCCAAAGCCACTTACCGTGCTCTCCTTTGGTACTTTCATCTTCCACACACCTCCCTTGGCATTACTTTCCTCCTCCCTACATGTTCAATAAAGATACAATTCCAAACATTTGTACCAAGAATCAGAAAAACAACGTGACCGCACCAGAAACGCGCACAATACCGAAAATTTACAATTTATTATTTTATTATTATTTTATTTACTTATTTTTTTTTTTTACCATAGTGGTCTTCTTTCTCCTCGCATTAAGTGGTAGCTACACCTCAGTGGGAGGCATGACACTGGAGGGATGTTGTTGTACACACTCCAGAAACTCTACACGCAAAGTAAAGAGCACAGACAAACAGGATTACGTGGACGGATTACCACTTTCACTGTTTTTGCATCACAGGGGCAGACTGGTTGCATAAAGAATATGAAACACGCTGGCAATTTGTCATAAAAGAAAAATGCTAAACGGTCATTTTACTTCTCTCATACAGTTTATCAGCCCTTACAAAATTGCACTCTTCATACTGCTTACCTGAACAGTGTGTACTGTGTAGATCTTTTTCAGATTTGATTCACACTCTGCTGCTGTGGTCCCTGGTAAGGACCTAGGAACCAGAAAGGGCAGAAAGGAATGAACAAGTGAAAATAATCCACTTTCATGGCACTGTTTAACGAGAAAATCCTAGACGGTGGCAAAGAAAGAAAACAATTTTACTATACAAACCCTAGCATGCGTCAGTGGAGAGAACTGTTCCATGCTAACAGCATAAAAAACTAGAAGGGCACTCGGACAGCGCAGAACCTCCGCCAAGGACAACAGTCGATTCAATAACATGCAAATCGGCAACCGCAACCACTTCATATGCCCGGATACATGATGGATATGCCAAGCCAGCTACGAAGGGGCTTCCCACCTTTAGGCTCGCTAATCAACAAAGGCCTCACGATTAAAAGGCTTAATGATTAAGCTCTATGGATATCCTCACTACAAAAGGTGGGGACACAAATTTTTACATCAGTTCATCATCAAAATACATAAATCATAAAGTGTTCAGTATGAAGGTTTCTCTGGTGCTATAGTTCCTCTTCCCACAGAGACTTAAACTTCTTTTCCTTGATTACAGCTTCATGCAGGTGACATTACCGCAGGTCACTGAGGTTACACCCACTGAGTGGCAGGAAGACTGAGTGGCATCATTAGCATTCAGCTCGGACGCCGCAAAAATACAAAATACCCAAAATGTTGCGAGGCCGTCACGTCCAACTAACTGCCTTTAATTTAAGCAGGTAATCATTTGTTTTACTCCCAGATTCTTTTGCACTGTTCTGTCCATTCACGACTGGGGGCGGTTCAGTGGGATCGTTAACAGCTTTCTCCTCGGCCCATGCTACACCCTTCCACCAAGCTTTCCTGAAATCGATTTGGTCAAGTTTTGCACGATCTTACAGTCAGACGAACAAATCACACGAGACACACAACCACCTTGGTGGCGGTTAAAAAATGTATTGGAAATCATATTTAACTGCAATCTGTATAAAAAGACTGGATTTATAACAATTAACGGAGTATATATACACTTACTTTATACAGCTGCTGCAAAAGAAACGCAAGTGCATAAGCGCCCATCCGTCCACCACATGACCATACTGTGCTCGACTGAAAGGATTCTCCACAACTGTCGTTAAAGACACAAACACACTCCCACCTCCTTTTCTCCCTAATTTAGTCTTGGCCAATTCCCAGCTAATATGTTTCGGTTTCCAGGAGACCGAAGATGAAAAAGAAAAAAGAAAAAGAGAAATGCATTTGAATTGGACATTTAGAAAAAGTCAATGGTAAGACAAGTATCCAATCAAACCATGACAAACACAGACCCCATAACAATCCTAAACTCACATTTGTCTGTATAAATATAAACCCCTCAGGAAGTGTGTACATGTGGTTAATGTTTGTTTGACTCTTAGAAAGTCAGATTTTGCCTGTAGGTGGGAATTATGACACGGTCAGTACCCGAACCTAATTTTGTGCCTAATTTTCAACAATCCTATCAGTGATGTCTATTCTGAATCATGTATTTCCTTGTGGCCAGGTTGTTTTCTGATCGTGGTTCTTACTACACTTATTTCAACTCAACACCAACATTTACCCCAGAAAACATAAACCACCCTTAAAATAAACACCTCACCATCCACATGCATAATTGTGCAGTTATCTAATCAGCCAATCAGGTGGCAGCAGCACAATGCGTAAACCCATGCAGATACAGGTCAAGCGCTTCGGTTAATGTTCACATCAAACATCAGAATGGGGAAACAGTGTGATCTCTGTGACTTTAACTGTCAAAAAAAAAAAACAACACTGAGTGAGTGACAGCTGTGTAGGTGAAATCGCCTTGTTGATAACAGAGGTCACAGGAAAATAACCAGATTAGTTTGAGTTCACAGGGAGGCTAAAATAACTCCGTTAACCACTCTGTACGATTGTGGTGAACAGAAACGCATCACTGAATGCACGACAGATCAAACCTTGAGCTGGATTGGTTAGAACAGCAGAAGACCACATCAGCTTCCGCTTCTGTCAGCCAAGAACAGAAAACGGGGGCTACAATGAGTACACGCTCACCATAAGTGAACAGCTGAAGACTGGAAAAACGTAGCCTGGTCTGATGAAACTCGATTTCTGCTGAGGCACACAGATGGTGAGGTCTGACTTTTTGCACCAACAGTATGAATCCATGGATCCAACCTGCCTTGTGTCAACAGTCCACGCTGGTGGAGGTTGTGCAATTGAGTGGGAAATGTCTTCTTGGCACACTTTGGGCCTGTTAACACCAATACTTTTCGCTTGAAAGCCACAGCCTATCCGAGTGTTGTTGCTGATAACCTTCATCCCTTCATGGCCACAAATTACCCATCTTCTCGTCACTACCTCCAGCATAATAATGCACCACATCTAGGGATGCAAACAATTAACCGACTATCGATTAATTGTCGATAAGAAGTTGGTCAAATAAATTTAATTAATTGTCAGTTAATGGGCTATATGCACAGAGGGGTGCTGACGTAGTTCCGATAAAATTTCAGCCAGCTCAGTC
>JAQMCW010000015.1:12862684-12873846 GCA_030068335.1 Chrysichthys cranchii | reverse complement strand
CAAAAACACGGAAACTGGAGTACAAACAAGAGTCAAAACATGAGCGAGGTAAACACTAGAACATGGCTTGGCAATAGCGTGGGCGAATGCAAACTAATGCTTCACAAACGTAGCGTTCATGAATCAGACTATTTATAGTCTATACAAATAGTCCTAATGCAGAACACCTTTAGTAACCCACGTGACGCACGAGCATGGCACAAATCTATTCTTGAGCGGCGTGAGTCCTCCGGCATGCACCGCTATTGGGAGTGCTCGAAACGGGTGTGCTGCACGCACGCTCTGCGTGGGCAGATCCATGACAGAGAGCAGGAGGATTATTGTGTGTTACTTTCACTACACCTCACGGAATCACTGCAGTCTGTCGGCTCACTGGGATCTTTTTGTTTTCGTGCGACTTTAACAAGGAAACTATCCGATGATGGCTGCTTTTGCCTCCTTTTGAGGATTCGGCGGAAATGCGACATTGCTTTGTCATTAAACAGATGAGTGACACACACAATAACAGTATATGCTAGTAGTGAGTGAGAGAGAGAAGTGATCACGTGAGGCTCGGCCGACGAATCCTACTCATATTGCAAAACCTCGCTAGTTAACCAAGTCAAAATTTATTAAAGATTTTTGCTCGTCTTGCGAAACACTCGCAGACCAAGTTACTCGCAGTCCAAAGTTCCGCTAAATATTCTACAGGTTAATTTTTTTAATCTATTGTGTCATTATTCGCATGGTTTATTCAAATGTACATCTTTTTTTCTTACCCCCAGTCACACTCTAGCAGTTGTACAAGCTAGCATTTGTCTCTTGTTTTTCAGGTTATGAATCCTTGCAGTGTTCCTACCTGCTTTGTATGACTGCAAATTCAATGCCAAATTTTGTTAAGTCATTCTGAATAAAAGTGCCTTACTAAATGACTAAATATGAATGTAGGAAACACCCGTTCGTCGTGTGTTCAGGAAAGATAAGACACGCTACCACAAGACGCAGAAAGTATAAACGATGCAAGAATAAACAAATGCAGTTACTTTATTTGAAATGTACGCTATGCTACAAGCAGAATTTGCCAAGCAGAATTTACGTCAGACTGAGCAGATGAGAAACAAAAAACAACAAGCAGCTTTGAGAAAAACCGTGTATGCAATAACTGCTGTTTTAACCACACAACAACTGGAGTTAGATGCCAAAAGAACTAAGAAACTGTGCCAGATACTCAATACACCACAGATAAACATAGTGTTAATCTATATTATGACAAGTATTCCTTATATGTAACCATCTTTACATAGTAAATTAAGGTTACCGATCATACACAAGAACAGAATTGCTTGCACAAAATAAATACACTAATTGAAGACATTTCTTCCATAAAGATCACATCAACAGTTTCATAATGCTTTGTGGCAGTAATGAGTTGGATGATGTTTTGCTGCTTACTTGGCTCACAGCGACTTAATAAAAGAAGGTGTCCTTGTGGCAAGTAAAAAGCTTGGTAACATACATCATTTAGCAGTTAGCATTTACAAGAATGGTTCTCAAACAGATTATATGGGTTCGGATCAATGACAGACTGACAATACAGAACATCTATCAATAGAAAAATGACCTTTACTGAATAGATTTCATTGAACATTATTCCTCAAACGCTGATAATCATGTTTCAAATGAATTCCTAGGTGTTTCCCAATCCAGTCACCTTCATCAATGCCTGTTAGCACCTAGAACGACAGTCTCTTCGTATGTTCATGATTGCAGTTTCAGTCCAGCCATCTACTAGATTATTTGTTCATATCACAGTTTATAAATACAATCATTAATTTAACAAAATTACACCCCCCACCCACCCCCACCACCACCCCCTTCTGGGAGGTTCTACATGTTTTTCTCACAACTGTGACACCTTCACCTGACATATACCGTGTCAGGATGTGGTATGGGGATAGTCAAGTATTAGCGAATCATACAGGTCATTTTTGTAACCGAGAACAATTATGTAAACTGGAGATCTAAGGCGCAAAACATACAGAAGGTTTCGATTTCTACCACTTAAAAAACTGCTGACTCCACAACATTTGACTCTACAGTTCTTGCTGGGAAATAGTGTGAAAACCATCCATGCATTTCAATACTGTTTTTAAACCTAACATGACTGTCACCATCTCAGTACATTATTGGCTCTGGGGGCTCTCCGATTCCTTGAAAGCCCAATTTTACTGGCATTTTACTCTAGGAGATCTAATACAATTTCCTTCGCAACACAGCAAAAAATATACATAGAATAATAATAATAATAATAATAATAATAATAATTCAAATTTAGCACACGTCTGGCTAACTTGCTAGCATGTATGACTATATGACTGTACAGAGTTCAAAGGAAATACACTGTTACAAATCAAGGAAACACACTATATGGCCAAAAATAGGTGGACCATCTGACCATCACAATCATATGTACTTGTTGAACATCCCATTCCAGGTTTAGTCCCACTTTAGGGTCATAATGACCTCCATTTTTCTGGTAAGGGTTTCCACTAGATTCTGTAGTCAGGCAGTGCAGTCAGGCACTGATGTTGGGTGACGAGTCTTGGGGTGCAGTGTTCCAGTCCATCCCAAAGATGCTCAGTGGGGTTGAGGTCAGGGCTCTGTGAAGACCAATCAAGTTCTTCCACTCCAACTTTGGCAAACCATGTTTTCATGGAGCTCGCTTTGTGCACAGGGGCATTGTCATGCTGAAACAGCTTTGGGCGCCTTAGTACCGGTGAAGGGAAACTGTAACGGTACAGTAAACGAGGACATCCTATGCAATTGTGTGCTTCCAACTTTGTGGCAACAGTTTGGGGAAGAGCCACATATGGGTGTGATGGTCATGTGCCCATAAACTTTTGGCCATATAGTATAGCTTTACCTACGATGTGCTACATCCTCTTCCTCTGGTGTTCCCAGTGGCCACTCATGAGACGCAGGTGATAACTCACAAGTGTGTGTGGGGGGACTTGAGGTGGGTGTGTTAAAAACAGTATTGAAACACATGGCACACCTTGCCATAAAATATCAAGATGGAAACGGTGCCCATGCATGATAATGATCCTTCATCCTTTTAAGTGTAAAGGTTCTATCTGTGCATCAACAATGCGTTTGAAGATTCTCGACTTCCAGCAACCTCAAAGGAGCTCATTGTGTCCAGAAGTAAGGTCTCTGCGTGGAGTAGAAGCGCGGGATGACCCTCTGTCCGTACTCTCCGAACTGGAGCTCAAGTGTTGCTGTTCGGAGCTGCCGCTGCTGGAAGTGGCAGTGGATGATGAGGTGGACGAGGAGCGCGTCTTCTCCTTAAAGTCTGTGATGATGACCGTAACGTTGCCCACCGTTATGGCCAACTGCTGAGCTGAGCTTCGATCTATGTTCTTCAGCTTAGGCCTGCAGCAAGACACAAGGGCAAAAGGTTTAAAATTATACTCTGGAAGTTGTATCACTCCTTTATAGATTACAGTTAAATACCACTAAAACATCAGAAATTGTTTCGGTTACCACGGTGTTTGTTTTGTTTTTTTGTCTGAAGGCTCCTCCCACGGGTCCTCACAGCTTTTATCCATATGCCATAGCTATACATAGTTATGGTACAAAGTATACAAATGCCAATGTGAGGAATATGGCAACTTGACATTTCAGTGGGTTTCAGTCTGAAGCACATGAATTCTAAGCGAAGGCAACACCACTCTGTGCTTCCCAGACAAGCTTTCAAATCAGACTGCAAACTGGATATGTCCTGAGATAATCTGTTTGACATTTTCTGGGCAAATAATATGCGAGTAACATTCAGACACGAGCTCCCTTGACAATATAGCAGCAACATAGTACGCAATGTCAGTATGTTCAACATCTGGCGAAATATAGCGACGCATAAAACCAGATATTCAGTCGTTGGTCACACACTGAGATTGTCTCACATCCTTGACGCCCCTTTTACACAGAGATCGCACAATAGTGCCATTAAGAAGAGTCCTCAATATGCCACCCTTGGTTGTTTACACTGAACCAAACAAAGCACTTCCGTTGTGTGTGTGCATGTGTGTGTGCCAAAATCAGAAGCAAGACGTTTGACATGGAGCGGCGGTGTCTAGTGTCACATGCTATGTATCGGAAATACGAATACGCCCATCATAAAGGCGTTGCTTTCAAAACAATAAAGAGGGGTGAACTGAGTGTTGAGGTGCTTTTGCTAGCCTTGCACATTTATCCCACTCTTCAAACGCAAAAAAAAGGTGGTGAGCATCGTATTTCAGAAATACGTTAGAACAGTGCTTCCCAACCACTGTGCCGCGGCACACAAGTGTGCCGTGAGAAATCATCAGGTGTGCTGTGGAAGATTATCCAATTTCACATGACTGGTACTTTAAGCGAGCGGCGTGTAGTGACTGGCAGAACAATTACATTCTTTTCCACTAGAGGCAGTACAACTTCTTGCACCAACTAAGTGGGTTGCCAACCGCCAGTAAAACAGAAGACGACATTTCGCTGTAAAACATTTCGCCGCCACAATCCCCGACCCCCTGCTCGCAACATTTTAACGTCGGACCCCCACCCCAAAAATTTTTTTTTAAAATGTCGCCACCCCCCAGGGGCACCTCGCTGTCGTAATACGGGCCTGGTGCTGTGCCGTGTGACTTTTTGAATGTGAAAGACGTGCCGTGGCTCAAAAAGGTCGGGAAACACTGCGTTAGAAGGCAAATTGAAGAGAAGTGCGAAGGGATTTGAGGCAGAAAGACACATGGACCATAGACGCCATAGAGAGAGACGTTAGAATTCATGCTGGTCAATGTCAAAGTGGTCACACAGTTGTCTCACCATGCCGGCATGTCCCTTTTACTGCTCATTTTGTTTCCAGGGAACATGGGAAGATGTATCCCATACCATCCCTACTCGCGGCTAACACTGGACTCCCGTAGTCCTGTTCTAGAATTCAGTATGTACCAGTCTTTATTCAACTCCAATATTTAGTCAGATTACACGAATGATCAGCAATAAATAATGCATTTTCATAATGCAGTATAGTGATAGCAATATCTATTCATTCATCTTCAGCAGCCACTTTATTCTGAACAGGGTCACTGTGGATTAGGAGCTGATCCTGGGAACAGCAGGCACAATGCATGTATACACCCACGATGCCATCCATCACAAGGGACAGCAGTAATCAGACAAGTATCACTGCGTTAAACTTACCTTGAAATAATAGATTTGTTGCTCTTAGTGGCCGATTTGCCAGATTTCATGCTGCTTCTTTCACTAGGAGGACCTTTATTAAGGATTTTGGGTCTGAGAACAAGATAATTTGAATTAGTGTAAAAAAAAAAAAAAAAACACCAACAAAAATAAATGCACACACATTAGTATAAGGTCCAAACAAGTCTTGTCTGGTGAATGATCCCAGACCCAATACTCTACCCCTCTGTGTTTTTAAGGTCAACTCCAGAATTATTGGCGTCCTTTATAAAAATTGGTGAAAGCTAATGAATCACATTCAATAAGGGCTATTTTGAGCTTACCCATGTGGGTGTGTTGTATAGGTTCAAAGTGGTGATATTTTAAGTGGAGTGCAGAACGTAATAGATGTGCAAGTGGAACGGCTTCTGGGTTCGTCTTTCTGTGCAATATTATATACTGACGTACAGGTTCAAGATTGCCTCGGATACCAAAAGGTGTAGCCCTGGCACTGCTTGGATCGCTCCTATACATGCAAACTCCTTTACATTCTTATGAATGCAGACTAGCTTTTTTATTCAGATCAGGGTCAAAATCAGGAGACTAGGATGGCTATTTCCAGTGACACTTCCTAGGTGCATTTTGTGGCTTGCACTCAGGAGAGGTTTCGTTCATAAAATCTTTCCAAACACTGTGTTGGTATACTGAAACCTACTGTATAATAGTTGGAACTTTGATGTCCTAGACAATCGGCTAAACTGTGAAATTGTGAAATCAGATCGCTGGCCTCCTTTATATCCTCTGTGCCAAGCAGAGGGGGGTTCTACACTTTGTACAACCTTTTTTCAACCTTCCGTTTGCTGAACTGTAACTTCTTATAACTTCTCAAACATTTTATGTAGGCCACTGTTTATATCCTGCACAGAAAGCACTTTAGTTTTTTTCCACTGTGATGACTGAATCATTTTATATTCCTTCACATCATTTTCCTATTAAGGAATTTTGCATGCGGAACCTCATGTTTATACCCCAAAGGAACGGAAAATAGAGTTACTGAAGACAAAAAGCTGTTTTTTTTTTTTTTTTTAAAAACTGAGAACTATGATGAACATCTAAATTTGTCTCCGGGCATTTAAAATATTCCTGTCAATAATTTTGCCCCAGATACGGTCAAATAAACTACTACTTTTCTTACGGAAAGTGAAAATTTGGATCCTAGAATTTGATGAATTTGTAACTCTCGTGCGTGCCACTTACTTCATCTTCTTCGCAGTGGGCTTTTTGTTGGAACCAGGCACCTTTTCCCTCTCTTTGTGCTTGTCCACCATTGCTTTCTCTACTTTTCCTTTCTTCATGTCCTCCTTCTCGACTGCTTGTGTCCCAGATGCTCCCGTATTATGGTCTTTTTCCATGTGTGGCCTCTGTGAATGTACCTTATCAATAAGTTCTCTGTGCAGTTCCTGGTTCAGACCTGCTCTCTCTGGCCTCCTTTCTACTGGTGTTTGTACTAGCTGATGTTTGTCCAATCCAATGCGCTCCGGTCTCCTGTCCTTTAGCGGATGTCCCCTGTCCAAGTGACTGCTGTCTGGGCCCAGTCTGTCCGAGTCCGAGTTGTCTACGCTTGGCCTGTCCGAGTCGGAATTGTCTATGTCGTAGTGGTCGTCTCGCTCTGTGCGCTCCCTCCTGTCTTTCTTAGCTGGTGGAGGGGTGGCGTACTGCTGCGCTACTTGTTGCGCCACGAGCTGCGAGTTCAGACGAGGTTTTCTAGAGAAGGGATAAAACGGGTGTGTGATTTAGTGGGTTAGTGATATGAGGCATGCGCATGTACTCAGTAATTGATATTATACACAGCACTATGCCTGAACTATTGTCAGGAGAACTGCTGGAGCTGTACATATATAATTTAATCTGATATGATGAAGACCATTCTTTATATTGACATATCATACTAAATCACCACTGCAGAGACAAGGAGACAGGCTAGAGGTAGCACAAAGGTAAATGGGGGACGGACGACACCCCCAACAACCCCAAACCAAACCAGAAATTACAGACCACTACGTTAGCAAACACAGGTCTCACTGAACAGGATAAAGAGGCCATTATTAACTATGCCAGGATTGCAGAGGTAAGCCCTACAGTCAAAGGGTTTACAGAGCAGCCTGAAAGTGTAGGAACTTCTTTTAAGCACGAGGCCCAGTGGGAAAACTAAAGCCGGAGAAAGAGGATCCCCAGAGTGCTTTAAATAGCTTTGAGAAGTAGACAGCAAGCCACCAGCTGCCTGATGCTGATGTACATTATCTGCTGCTTGTTTGCAATGATATGGGTGCTGGCACACAGCTAGAGCAACGAACAGTAGATAGGAAGGATAGATAAAAAGGCCCTTTATTCTGTGATGCGGATAAAGGCAAGAGAGGTGACCCAAGCAGGAAACAGGATAAGCTACGGTAAATCCTGTGGAAATAGAGGGAGATTCTGCCCGTGTGTCCTCCATCAAAGAATACATTTCAAAAACTGTCAACGGCCTAGCCGAGATACTGTAAAAGTACACGATGCATGTGGTTTATCATCAGCAATCAGCAGTATTTGTGGAAAGACTGAACGAAACGTGCATAAAATATAGATACTGGGAAACGCTCCAGTAGAACAGTCCTGCAAGCTGTGTACCTGTGTACTGAAATGACCCGGCCTCTTGTTAATGGGCCTATCAAGAATTTACAAATTCATTCCCAAAAGGTCATAACAGCTCGAAATCCCCATCTGCAAATCACAACAGTACAAATGTACAGTAACAGGCTGTAAGCCTGTTATCATAAAGCAATCACTTACTATTTAAACAATTTGATCTTAAAGGCCCACTATGTAGGAATGTGCAGGTAACCAGTGGCAGAAACGGAGTGTGCATGTAATATATATTCTTGAATTCATATGCATGTTTTCATTAGTGCACAATTACCAGCGATAATTAATTCATGTGTAATTCACTACAGTTGGTGTTTTCACAAGCGTAGAGCCCTGCATATCTGTACAGGGAGTGGGTCCACTTCCGTGAGCTGCCATGTTGCGCCGCTATGGTAGCACAGAACGGACAAACCTCTGGAGAGTGACTACAATCGTTGTTACAAGTGGCAATATGAATCTGGAAGGAAGCACCAAAAGGCCAATTAAAAGACGAAATGAAAACAAGGAAGAAAAAGAAGTCCGTGGGGCTGTGAGTTTGTAAAGCCGAATAATAATAATAAAAAAAAAAAAGAGGCTCAATCTAAGTAATTAGCATGGAGAAAACAAGGGACTGTGAATGTAAGTACTTGGAAGTATGATACAATGTGGATACACACTTACAATGGAAGGAGTAGAGTGCTGTTTGGGCCTCTTATTTCTGTCCGAACCCGACCCACCTCCGACAGAGCAGTGACCGAACCCGACCCGAACCCAACATGCATTTATATGTTTCTGTCTGAACCCGACCCGAACCCGATTGGAATTTTACTGTTTGGCCGAAACAGGTGCTGCTAAGTGATTATAATGATACTCTCTGTCATGAATCTGCCCACACAGAGCGTGCGTTCTGCGAACCCGTTTTCGGTAACGTTATTATTTTAAATATCAAACGTTTTTGTGCCGACGTGACCGAACCCGACCCGAACCAGAGTAACATTTCGAAATATTTGTCCGAACCGGACCCATCGGGTTCGGGTCCCTGTGCTCTAGGGAGAGGGGGCATTCAAGTGGTTGAATCCTACATAGTCGACCTTCAAGTAATCTCCTTTCTTCAGGTTTGTTTTCTGAAAGTTTTCTGCAGGTTTCCTGTTTATGAATCATGTGTCTAAAATTTTATTACTCATTAAATATGTTTTTAAATGTGATTTTCTGAGTACCGTGTTATGATTTAACAGCTGTATGCATGCGCACACGCGCACACCCACACCCACAGATGTTCTTTGGCAATTATTAATTGAGCTAATTAGTGCAACACTTGCACTGCACACTAGCCCTGCCCTAACCTCACACGGTTCTAACGGTTTTCCCTGTGGGTTACAGTCAAAGATCCCACAAGGGTCACAGACTCAGATTGTTGGATCAGGTCACACACATCCATACTAGGCACACCTTCCAAGTCAATGCTTTTTCTTTAGATTTATTACTTAAGAGACACTTCATGCCTTATAGTACTGATGGACCGGG
This sequence comes from Chrysichthys cranchii, assembly GCA_030068335.1. Taxonomy (NCBI): domain Eukaryota; kingdom Metazoa; phylum Chordata; class Actinopteri; order Siluriformes; family Claroteidae; genus Chrysichthys; species Chrysichthys cranchii. The sequence continues at coordinate 12,864,465 of JAQMCW010000015.1, read as the reverse complement.
TGAATGGTTCTTGACGTATGATCACTACACTTGTTGAATAGGGCTATTTAATGTATTACTAGTCTCAAGACAAGAAATTCCACTAATGACAAGACACGCCTGTTAATTAAAGAGCATTTCAGGTGACTAACTCATGAACCTGGTTAAGATAATGCCACAAATGTGCAAAGCTATCATCAAGGACAACACTTGATACTTTGAAATATCTAAAATATGAAAAATGTGAAATACGAAAAAACACTTTTTTTTGTTTACCACATAATTCAATGTGTTTCTTCATGGGGTTGTCTTCAGTATTGTTCTACAATGTAGTTTTATACACACACACACACACACACACACACACACACACACACACACACACACACTTCTTATCTTGCCAATGCTGTTATGTTTATCTCATTTTGAGATTCTCTAGCCATAATCGTTTTGTTACAAATTGTTGTTTCGCATTCGGTCTGTGTGCCTGCTGTGAAGACTGCACCAGTCTCAGCGTCGGCCTTAGGATCCTCACAAAAATGTGTGGATCAGTTATGCCACTGTAAATGCTGCATAGAACGGAATGACTGGTTTGGTCTGGTTAAGATATCCAGAATAATTTGGCCAACACTAGAGACACACCTCCTTTTAGCACATGACATGCATGTTCCTTCGTTCTGTTCTAGATAGCAAAGGAATTATCAAATATCCCTGTAAGCTTCCTGTTTTCACTCTTCGTTGCTCCCTCTTCCGTCTAACCCCCCCGCCCCGCCCCCCCACAATGTTATTTCTTTCATTGCGTTTTCTAAGCTTGGGAGATCTTGGTTGGTTTGTGTTGTATATTTGTGGACGCTTTCAGAATCCATGTCTCTTCACTGACCACAGTGCTCTATTCCCAGGTTACAGACTTTCCGTCTTTCTTAAAGCATGTGTAGTGCTTCATCCAAGTTGTATAGCTTTGGGTTCTGACCTCAGCCTGCCTGCTTTTTTGATTCTGAATGTGGATACGACTGCAAGCAATTAACAACAAGGCCATGTTTGAACTCTATATACACACACACACACACACACACACACACACACACACACACACACACACACACACAAAAAGTTCATTGAATTTACCATTATAATTCAAATGTTTCTGTTGGCTCCACGTGAAAGAACCGAGCTACATTAACACAGTTTGTTTCTGTACATCCAGCAGGATTTGATCATGTATATTCACAGCCCTGGAATAAAAACAAACTCTACACATTCTGTTTCAATACTAGGATGAATCCTAGGACTCTAGCACAATGAGGCGGTAATGTTACCCACTGCGCTTTCATGCCGCAGATGATTTAATCAAGTTAATTTAACGCCAGTCTGTATTTCTTCCTGTCAGCTCCGACTTCCTTGTTATTTAAAAACGTAATTGGATCATATTACATGAATTGATCACCCTCACTCTACAGAATTCAAACTAGTAGATTAAATATTTTTCAAATTAAATTTAGTATCAGCAACAAAATCGTGTTTTGATATCTATGTGTGTGTGTATATGATTTTATATATATATATATATATATATATATATATATATATAAAAAAAACACACACACACACACACACACACACACAGATGCTTGAAAGTTTGTGAACCCTTTAGAATTGATTACATTTCTGCTTAAATGACCTGAAACATCATCACATTTCCACTCAAGTCCTCAAAGTAGATAAATTGAACCCAGTTAAATAAATGAGACAAAAAAATTCACTTGGTCATTTATTAATTGGTGAAAATGATCCAATATTACATA
>JAQMCW010000015.1:12832125-12845645 GCA_030068335.1 Chrysichthys cranchii | reverse complement strand
TTTCAGAAGTGTGTGTCGAACTGGTAGCCCTTCGCATTAATTGGTACCCAAGAAGTAGCTCTCAGCTTCAAAAAGGTCGGTGACCCCTGCTTTAGGGTATCTATGTAATACCATTCACAGCAACATTGAGGCAAACTTTAGGCTATTCACCTGGGGCCAACCTCAGGAGTATTGAGTGATTCTTAGGTAAAGGAGGGTCCAAGCAGAAGTAGAGCAGAAGGACGGAGCCAGGCAGGCGCCTCATCAGGCAGCAGGAGTAAAATGCGTCGCTTGATATAGAGCTAGAGATAGGAAGAGCATGACAGAGAAAGGGAGAGAGACAACACACATTATTAGGTATGCTTTTGTCCTGTAACACAAACATGAGGGCACCCTAGGACTTAAAGCTGCCAGCCACTCCACCATAAAAAAAAAACCTGACTGAGCATCCATGACAAAAAGCATTCAATCATTCCAGTTCACCAAAATTCTTTATGACCATTAACTGATCTGCACTTATTCTCAAGAGAAAACCTTAACTACCGGTAAGCAAAAAGGCTTAACTAAGCAAATAGGTTTTTAGCCTAGACATAAAGATTGAGTCTGTACCTCAGTCCCGAACACTAAATAGATAAAATGAAATGTAATTAAAAATGCCTAATTCTTCAATATTAACCAGTTCAGACTGATCTTCAAGAGAATCATCAGACCAGGCTACAGTTTGTTCAGTTTTGGCGAGTCTGTGGCTACTGCAACCTCAGATTCTTGTTCTTGGCCGACAGAAGTGAAACCCGACATGGTCTCCTGCTGTTGTAGCCCATCCACCTCAAGGTTTAATGTGCTGTGCATTCTGTGATGCGTTTTTTTATTCACCACAATTGTACAGAGTGGTTATCTGAGTTACTGTAGCCTTTCTCTCAGCTTGAACCAGTCTGGCCATTCTCCACTGACCTCTCTCATCAATAATGTATTTCTGTCCACAGAACTGCTGCTCACAAAATGTTTCTTCTTTATTGCAATATTCTGTAAACTCTAGAGACTTGTGTGCATTAAAATTCCATAAGAGCAGCTCAGACCAGCCCATCTGACACCAAGAATCATGCTCCGGTCAAAATCACTGAGATCACATTTCCCCCCATTCTGATGGTTGAGTGAACATCATATCTGCATAATTTTATGCACTGTACTGGCTTATTAGATACTTGAATGAATGAGTAGGTGTCTACGAATTCCTCATAAAGTCCTCCATGAGGGTATGCTATTTCTGCTCGTTCTGCTGTGTCAGAGAGCAGGCCATGCGCCTAGCTGGTTGTTCTAGAGGACTTTATTGATCCCCAAAGGAGCTCATGTCACAGCAGCAGCCCTGTCAGTGACCATTTTATCCCCTTAGACTTAGAGACTGGTCTGAACATTGCTCCATAATGGAAAATAGGACATTTTATACAACATATTATGATGTGTATAAGGATGAAGATGAATTTGGTCTAGGCTGCAGACATAGTTTTTATTTCAGGGAGTCTTATTCTTTCAGAGTGTGCTGAAGATTTGGTGAACCAAAATGTTTTAAACACTAGGCTGAACTTTGGTTTATATATAGGAACACAACAACAACAACAACAACAATAACAACAATAGCAACAATGACACAACAATAACAAAAATGACAACAACAATAACAAGAATGACAACAGCAACACTAATACAACAACAATGACAACAACAACAATAACAACATCAATATCAACGACAACACAAATAATAATAATAAAAACAATGAGAACAACAACAACAACAACAATAATAATAATAATAATAATAATAATAATAATAATAATAAGACATTTTGACAGGATAAGATGACTCGTGAAGTCCCCGACTGGTACAGTATCACACGGTCATTCATTTAAGGTGGAACGGCGAGTTTGGGGACGCTGAGCTTCTTGTCCAAGACTCAAAATTCATAGTTCTTTCTTAAACAGCTCACAATCTTAAACCATTTGTATAACTTGTTTAAATCAACTTGTTATGACTCATATGAACAGGACACAGCCCGTGTATAACCGTCTATAAGATTTGTTTTGGAAGTTTCATGGACGCTGACCTTTTGCTGCTTTTCCTGAATGGAGCTGCCGGCAGTGACGTCACGGGCGCCATATTGGCGTCTCTGTTGTCTTTCTGCTTGTAGCTGGGTTTAGCGGCTCTGGGTAGAAACCACACCACCATGGAGCTCACTACTCTTCTCGGCGCGTTTAGAGGTACTCTAAAACACTATTGTGTCTTTTGCTGTTGATACTACTGGGGTCAATTCCTGTGGCTCTGTGAGTTTTGTGTCTAATGCTGGATGACTAAATAGATGAGTGCTAACGCTAAGGTAAGGTAGGGTTAGGTTAGGTTAGGTTAGGTAAGGTTAGGTTAGCTTAGCTAGCACTCGCTACTTGACTAGTTGTGTGTTTAGCCGGTTAGCTAATGCTCCGAGTCATTCACATAAACGCTTGAAAACAGGAAGCTCGTGTGTTTGTTTCGTCTACAGCTCCTGCCATGCAGTACAGACACATTTCAGAGACGCGTTAGTTAGCACAGAGTTGACTGTCAGCTTTTTAAATGGTTTTAAAACGGTTTTAAAACTTTCTTTAGAAACCTAACATTGTGATATTTTTCATATTAATGACGGCGCGTAGCCGGAATGTGACTTTACCAGTAGTGTTTCCTGATGTATTGTTTGTTTGTTTTGTTAGTTTTAGTTTGGGGGAACCTTGTGAAGTGTATGGTTTAGATTAAGACTATTTCCTCTGAGCTGAGAACTTCTGGTTTAGATAACATCACACACAACAAACACACTGTTTATTCCAGATTTTGAGAAGAAAGGAAAGAAGGAAACATGCCCCGTTTTGGACCAGTTTTTGTGCCATGTAGCCAAAACTGGAGAGACAATGTGAGTTGCTTACAGAACTTTTTCTGTTGATGTCCTTGTTTTTATAGCACTGATGTGTTCAGATCAGCAATTTGATTTACTGGTTTAATTCAAATGGAGCTAGTTAACACCAAAAAACCCTTATCACTGACACCAGACTGCATTGTGGATATGTGGACGTGTGTCAGCGTACTTGAACACTTGTCTGAAATACAATCGCTTTTCATTTGGGTTGTGTCCTCTCTTAGGATTCAGTGGTCCCAGTTTAAAAGCTACTTCCTTTTCAAGCTGGAAAAAGTCATGGATGATTTTAAAGCCTCGTCTCCAGAGCAGCGGGGTCCTGCCAATCCAAATGTTGAATACATTCCCTTTCAAGAGATGAAGGAACGGATACTTAAAATCGTGGATGGCTACAATGGGTAAGAGAGCATGATGTGATGAAAAAGTTGTTGTCCCACACCAATAGGCTTCTCCCAATTTAGCAATTTCCTTGGCTTGTAATTCTCCATCCCTGATCCGGTTCTGGATGATTGCTTTGTGATTTTGCGATGCTAAATTGTGAGCAGTGGGGGGGAAAAAAAAAAAAAAATCAATCTTGCACTAGTACTCACCATGGAAGATGCCCTTCGCATTCCTGGTATTAATGAAAGTTCAGTGCTTGCTTGTAGGCTGAAACTGGCCAGTCTGAGAGAAAATGTATTTATCGCTTGATGACATGTGAAGGAAACCTTTCTAACTGTGAAAACCAAAGATTTTTTTTGCAGTAGGTCCAACAGTGGGGTTACTTGTATGTAATTGAACGGATGTCACTTTAAGTCTACGTAACAGTCAGTAATATAATGGTCAGATTATTTTTAGATTAGTTACTTTTTCACTAGTGGGTTGTTACACTACATTACACCAGTTTATTTTCAAAACATATGCTGTCTAAACCAGGGGCAGCGCGGTGGTGTGGTGGTTAGCAGTGTCACCTCTCAGCAAGAAGGTCTATGTGGAGTTTGCATGTTCTCCCCGTGCCCATGTGGGTTTCCTCCAGGTACTCCGGTTTCCTCCCACAGTCCAAAGACATGCACAGGGGGGATTAGGCTGATTGGCTACTCTAAATTGCCCGTAGGTGTGAATGTGAGTGTGAATGGTTGTCTGTCTTTGTGTGTTGGCCCTGCAGTGGATTGGCGACCAGCCCAGGGTGTACCCCACCTCTTGCCTGAAATCAGCTGGGATTGGCTCCAGCTTCCCCCCGTGACCCTGAACAGGATTAAGCGGTAGAAGATGAGTGAGTGCATTATCTTGCACATTTCTCTGTTGAATAGAACTACATGTAACTCCTAGTTATGTGCTGCTAATGTGATAAACCTGGCAACATAACAAATTGAGTTGCTTTATTCTATTTTTTTTTTTATTTTATTTATTTATTTTTGAAGAATTGCATGTAAGTTTGTCCTTATTCAAACTGTCTTAACTATGATCCAAGGCAGAGAAACATGTGTAGAGATCAGCACACCTTGTCAATCCGATAAGCCATGTCCATGGTGACTGATGTTATCCCACATTGTTTTTGAGATGAACTAGTGAAAACACATTACTTATGTGTAGACTTTATTGCATGTTAATTTTCTCATGTCTAAGGCTTTTAAGAATTTTTCAGGTGTTGCCCTTTCATATTTATTTGTTTACCCTGACACTTTTATCAGATGTGCCCTGCATAACTAAGATCTCAACAGGGTGCCAAAAGATTTCTTTTTCAGCTTGGCGTCAATTTTGCGTGTTTAATCCTATCAGTTTTGATTACACACTGCAGATCCCCAATGTCACCTTACAGCTGAATGCAAGTTAAGGCTTGAATGCATAAATGCTTAAATACATGTTTTCGTTGTTGAAATTGTTGTTCGCTTTGTTCCAGGATCCCTTTCACAATCCAGCGTCTGTGTGAACTGCTCACTGAGCCGAAGAGAAACTACACAGGAACGGACAAGTTCCTCCGAGGCGTGGAGAAGGTGGGCTGTGTTCTCAGGGCTTAGGGTTCTTAGCCACCAATTTTCTGCTGTTGAATTATAGAAGTTATGTACAGTTTTTCAATCAGATCTCTCAAAGGACCTTTTTGTTCATTTTATTGCAGAATGTAATGGTGGTCAGCTGTGTGTATCCTACCTCAGAGTGAGTGAAGCTGCCCTTTTTTTAGTTACATCCTACAGACGGGAGACAAACTAAGAGAAAATCCAAGATAAAATGTCTTAGTAAGGTTCACCGTTTTTCTTTTTGGCACAGACTCTACTAGTCTCTGAAACTCGACTAAAATGGTCCAAAGCCTCCTAGATATAATCAATTTGGTTAAGATCTGATGCCTGAAAAGACCATAGCATATGTTTACATAATTTTCATAGTTGTATCATTCAGTGAGAACTTTTGCCCTGTAGACTGGGGCAAGGTCATCCTGGAAGAGCCCACTTCCTGTAGGGTAGAACTGTTTCATCATGGGGCAGCAGGCTGGCTAAGTGGCCTCACAGCGAGAAGGTCCTGGGTTCGAGCCCCAGGTTCGGCACTGGTGCCTTTCTGTGTGGAGTTTGCATGTTCTCCCCATGTTCGTCTGGGTTGCTCCGGGTACTCCAGTTTCCTCCCACAGTCCAAAGACATGCTCATTAGGTGGATTGGCTACCTTAAATTGCCCATGTGTGTGAGTGTGCCAACGTCAGACAGAGTGACACGTCAGTTGAGGTGTTTCCATGGTTGCATTGGATGTCACACTGCCAGGATGGCCTGTGATGACAGAGGACCCTGCACGGCGCGGGACTAATGCTAGGAAGAAGAAGAAGAAGAACTGTTTCATCGTAGGAGTATAAACATGTAAATGATCCGTTTTGGGCTTCCAAGTGGCCGAACAGAAAAGTGTTCACTCTCCGCTCAGGAGATGGTGAGTTTGAAGCGTGAGAGTTAAGTGGCTAGGAGTCTAGAGAGCAAACGTTGTCATGCCCTCTGGGTGGGAGGACACTAGACATCCATGGCATCTGTGAGGTCATGTATGTAGATGAGAGCAGATAGCACATCTTTCCAAGCATGTTACGCTTCCCAGTTTGAAAACATGGAGGTTGGCTTTCCATGTCTTAGTTGAAGCAGGGGTTTGTGCCACTCTTCCCGGCTGGTAGCTGTCGCAATTGTGGGGGAGTTACCTAGTGTGTGGGAATTGACAAGACCAGAAGACTAAAAACATTGAGTCTTCCTGCAAATCATCTAAATCATGCAAGAAAAATGCCTCCTATGATGTAACAGAGCCTCTGTTTTTTTCATTAAATCGTCACCTGTCTGTATGCTGTGCAATGATTCCCTTCCATCAGGAATTGCAGGGTATTTTAATCTCACCTGCAATGGGCTGATGGTGTTGCAGGTTTTGGCCCTTATTTAAGAAATCTTGGGATAGATTATTATGTGTAGCCTCTGTTTGCTGGAATGAAAACCTGCAGCCCCATCACCTTTTTTTGGATAAGTGTGAAGAGTCTTGATGTATTGCATGATGAAATGCTGAAAATGGATTGAATGTTTTACCGAATGCCCTGATTTCGTATGTCCTTGAAGAAAAAATGGCTCCAGTGGTGTGAACAGAATGAATGGAGTCATGTTCCCTGGAAATGCGTCTGTGCTTCTGGATAGGTGAGGACTGTCACTCGCAGCCCTTCCTAAAGATGTAAATGCTCCAACGTCCCCTGCAATGGAAAATTTTTTTATCTCTTTCTTTCTTCTTCTCGCTCTGGTAGAAACGTGAATGGTCCAGGAACACCGAGGCCAATTAACAGATCAAAGCTTTCTCTGGCGAGCAGCATAACTGCCAATGGCCTCCCAGACAGCACAGAGACCAGCGAGCAAGTTGTGGAACAGACCGAGAGAGCGATCAGGTAACTGTTCAGAAGCAGGCAAAGGAAACAAAGCACAAAAACTCGTGTCATGTGGCTATCCTGCTAGGAGAAGCGAACATAACATTTTGGATTATTTTGATTTATTAATTCACCCTTCAGTAAGCAGAAAATGTTTTATTGTAGTACATTTATTTATTGATTTTTTTTTTTTGTTTGTTAGCCATTTAAACCTTTATCCTTTTACCTCAGCGATTCCATGACATCAGAAACGGTATGCTCAAGTGAAGGGCTGACGAAGGGCAAGCACCGCAAGGACGAGGAGCCGGATGAGGAGGAAGATGATGAGGACAGACAAGATGCCAAACGACTTAAGTTTGATAAGGACGTAGAGGAGGAGAATGAAGCCAGTGGGAAGGAGTTGTCATGTCCTGCTCCTGTTCCTGTGGAGAGCTCGACAGATGTGGCTGAGCCCTCTCTTCACGTTAGTGTAGAAGTGAAAGATACCTCTTCGCTTGTTTCTGAAGACCAAGGTAAGCTCCCTGATTGTTTTTTTTTTTTTTTTTTTTTTTTTTGGCTTTGTATCTGTAAAGGGACCCTAAGTTTTTCTGATTCCTGCAAGTAAAATTTAAAGAGCCACAATCACTTTAAGGATGGAAATTTATTGGTTGTTTGAATTTTTTTCCCCTGTACCTAATGCTAATAACGGTGAAATATTTGCCTGTTATTGTTGTATACTTGACAGTGAAAATTGTGAGAAGTAACGGTTAATTTGTTTATCTGAGTTGTGCGTCACCATCTAGTGTAGTCTTAAATCATAAAGCGTCAGTCAGCTGTACTATCTCACTGATATCTGAAATATTCCTGTACCATGAATGTTAACCAGCACTTATGGTTAGATGTTTCATGTTGGAGGAGGGTTAAATAACTACAACTAAACTAGTTAAAAGCCAAGCTTTATTTAATTCTTTTATGCTTTATTGTTGAACTAATTGTTTTTCACATTCTCATGTTTCCTATTGTAGCAAACTTTTTCACCAGGCCTGTGTTCTGCTGTGAATTTCTCAGGACATGTATTTTACTTAAATGCAATTAAAAATGAAATGTTATTAAATTTACTTCCCTTTCTCTGCAGAGCCTTCCAGTACGCAGTCAGACCCAGCTAGTGAAGCAGGGACGCTGGACTCTGCTGGCATCTCTCACAGTAATGAGAACGGCTGTGAAGCTGAGCTGTCAGGACACACGGCGCAGTCAGAGAGGCTGGACCCTGCGGATATGGAGGAGGCTGAGGAAAACAGTGACCCAGTAAGCAGTAGCAGTAACAGTGGTAGTGAGGAAGGAGAGTGTCGTGCAGAGTCTGCGTCGTCCTCTCCCACAGAGTCGGCAGCAGAGGGCATCAGCGTTGCAGAGGACACTTCACAAAGCTCAGAGCCTGCACAAGACTCTGTAGAGCATGACTGAATGCACTGGTTATATGATGGTTTTTTCCCTTTTCTTTTTGTTTCTTTTCTTTTCTTTTCTGTTTTTGAAACAGAGCACCACATTAGCCCCAAATTACCAGCAATCCTGGAAAGAGAGTGCAAGTCTTAATACCTCACACTAGAGGAGGGCATTTTCATGGTAAATCAGAGATCTTTATCCCCCTCAGGTCTCTATGCGAACCTTGCATGGCCTTCTGACAGCCACACTTCATGCTGTATAGTCGTTCTTTTCTCGAGAATGATTTTAACTTGAGCTTTTTGTTTACTGACACAAGCCTACAGTGGCAAACATATGATGATGGTCTAATCACGGTTATCATCCAGTCTACAAATGATTTGCCACAAATTTTCCATAAAGGTGTTTAATCAAAGGCTAGTGTGCATGTGGTGGCCCGTCCCTATGTTTTGTTAGAAACCAAAATTTTGAAGTCAGAAAGATGCTTTAATGTACAAAGCAGCATTACAATATTAAATGGGCCTCATCATAAAAAAATAAATAAACACCACATAGGATTAAACCACTAGCGGATGTAATTCAAACTGGAGGATTATATCAACAGAATCACAGGAATAAAGCATTTGATACTTGTGAAATCAGCATTTTTATTTTTCAGCAACCTTATGTTGAAGGTTAATGGACCAATACATGTATTTCTAAAATTAGAATTTATTTCATAGAGACATACAAGATAATCTTTATCTTTTAGGGATTACTGTTCATGCAGCAAGAGCTTGACCAAATGCTCATTTAGTTTGAATTGTATGTGACATCACCTTTTTATCTATCCTGCCTTCAGCATTCGCTTTGCTGTAGCACAAATAGAAAGTCATTTTAGAGTTTCTTAATTTATTCTTCAAGCACTCAATGTTTTTGTTTTTTTTTTATTTTATTTTTTTACCCCTCTTGCTCTAGGAATGTGAAAACTCCTATCTGTAGTGCAGTTAGGCATACCTTTATTGCTCTCTGGAGGAGTGTGATCAAGTGTGAAGTAGAGGAGCACTAATTAAGTTCTCTCCTCCACTTTTTTGGAAAAGTGTGTAATAAAATGGCAACAGCCTCTCAGTTATGTACATGGTAGCAACTTATTTTTTTCCCCTTTTTCTTCAATTTAATCATCATGCATTTTAGTACTTTTTGGTCTAGCAATATATGGTGCTGTTAAATGGACTGTAATTTCACCTGCGTTAGATATTCATGCAGTTAGTCAGAATGTAAGTAATTGGAATAGCTAATTGTATGTTTGTGTTTAACCACTATTGAGCGATTCTTATTGATGTCTGTAATAAGCTTTTCACGTTACATTTCCTCTCCTTGCAAAAGCAGTTCTAAAAATGGTGATGAACTCATGAACACTACCCCTCCTCTGCCAGCTTAGTAACATCTGAGCTAACATAGGTATAGGCCATCATATCTGTATCATAGCTCCTTTTTGATATTTAGAATTTTTAAATTTCTATAAAGTAGATTTTGTAGAACGTACTGAAGTGTTCAAGGCTTTTGTGTAAAGTAATCAATTTTATGATTTCTCCGTGAACTAAATGCCTGGGCTTTTAATACAGTATTCAAGTAAAGCAATAAATGTTAACAGTAAAAATGTTGATGAGACTTCATTTGTGCATGATGAAGTAGCACCCATTAAGAATAAAAATACATTTTGGAATACTGTCATGCAAGCTCTTGTTAGTTTTTTTCCCCCCCACATCAATGTCAGCATTGAGAATGAACAAAATCAGAAAAGTGATTGAACAATGGCCAATTATGGGAACAAATCTGTAACCGAAGCATGTTGGACATATATTGGCCTTATATGAGGATCAGCTAAAGCTGTATGCGTCATCTCAATTTATCCTTAGATATTGTTTTTAAGGAACAACTGAGCTACAGAAATGGCACCTAAAACAGAGTCTTACTTCTGGAACGTAGAAGACAGAAAAGCCCTGAGGAGGGAGCTCTGCACTTATAACTGCTTCAGTACCTCAGAGCCGCAACTCTCCTCCATGCCATAGGGTCCCGCATAGAAAGCCTCAACCATACCAAGTGCAATAAGGGACAACCTTAAGACAAGAGTCAAAAGCAACAAATGCATACCCTGTGGTAGGTGTCCGGTAAAAAAATTCCTTCTGGTAAATTCTTCCCCAGTAACAAATCTGCTAAAAGATGCTGCTGTGCACCATCAATGCACTCAAAATCCACATCTCATCTCAGGTGAGCCAAGTGACATTATCATTCACACAGGCAACATTGACCTCCTGACAGTAAGGCTGAGTCTGTAAAGAAAATAGTACAGACAGCAGCAAATTTCCCCTCCATAAAGGTCATCATCTCCATCACATGGCCACGGAGAGATTTCACTCTAATAGCATACAGAGGATAAATGCACAGATCTCCCATGTAATCGTATACTACATTTAGCCCTCTTCAGCATTTTGTCTTTACATTACGTTACATTTTACATCATTTGACCGATGCCCTTATCCAGAGCGACTTACATTTATCTCATTTATACAACTGAGCGGTTGAGGGTTAAGGGCCTTGCACAAGGGCCCAGCAGTGGCAGCTTGGTGGTGCTGGATTTGAACTGGCGACCTGCCAATCAGTAGTCCAATGTCTTAAAGCCTGACTGCCAATATGGTCCCAGCACACCAGTTCAACCTCAGCCTTCATGACAATGTTGATCTGCACAAGGCCGCCAGCAGCACAAAGCACCTGAAGGATGTCACCCTAGTACGTTGCCCAAGCAGCCCCAAGAGGAACCATAGAAGACCCAACTTCTATATGAAGTACCACCCACCATTACTACAAGAGATCAGCACACACCCTAAACGTCCATGGCATTACCAGGAGAAATGCAGCCATGGGACTGTTACTGCTCTGGGTAGCTTTGTGCTAGCTGTAACATAGTCAAATAAGTGAAGAACCAAGTGAGCAGCATGGCCCACTTTCATCAGCACCAAAATGATGTTGAGCTACACTGACCATATCACTCATACAGTATGTGCTTCTTAAACATCCCAGTTCAGATGTAGTTCCCCTTTGGTGTTATAATGAACTTCACTCTTCTGGGTTATACCCTAGATTTTGGAGCGTGGCTGTGGGGATTTGTGCTCATTCCACATGAGCCTTAGTGAGATTAGACACTGATGTCTGGCGAGGAGTCCTGGGGTGCAGTCAGCATTTCAGTTAATCAAAAGTGCTTAGTGGGGTTGAGGTCAGGGCTCAGTGCAGGACACTCGAGTTCTTCCACACCAACCTCAGCAAACCATGGCGTCTTCATGGAGCTTGCTTTATGTACAGGGACATCGTTATGCTTAAACCCGTGACTTTATGTCAGTGACAGGTTGCAAAGACAACTTAAACAATTGTGTGCTTCCAACTCTGAAAACACTTTGGGGAAGGAAAACATACTAGTGTCATGATCAGGTGTCCACACCAAACTTGTCCATATAGTGTAAAAACTGCATTCAGTGTTGAAGACATTTTAATTTCAGTTATTCACTATATAAAGAATTGTATGATGCATATAGATAAGTAATGTGGTCGGCATGGTGGTTAGCACAGTTGCCACACAGCAAGAAGTTCTTGGGTTCTATCACTGCTCAACCTGGGTGCCTTTCTGTGTGGAGTTTGCATGTTCTCCCTGTGCCCACATGGGTTTCCTCCAGGTACTCCAGTTTCCTCCTACAATCCAAAGACATGCACAGAGGAGATTAGGCTAATTGACTACTCTAAATTGCCCGCAGGTGCGACTGTGAGCGTGAATGGTTGTCTGTCTCTGTGTGTTGGCCCTGCAGTGGATTGGCGACCGGCCCAGGGTGAACCCTGCCTCTTGCCTGAAATCAGCTGGGATTGGCTCCAGCTTCCCCCTGCCGCCCTGAACATGTGAAAGTGAGTGAGTGAGTGATTTTTTTTTCCTTAGTTGGATTGATTTGATTTAAAAATGAAAACAGTTTTATATAATCAAGTTTTATATATCAAAGTTTTATATAAAACTCATGTTGTGGAAGTGCATGCAAAACAACCCATAAAATTCACCTGCCTATTGCCTTCCTGCCCTACTCCCAGTGTTCCCAGGATGTGCTCCAGAAACACTGCTATCCTGATTATATTAAAGCAGTTACTGAAAGTGAGTAAGTATGTCCCAAGAGGCATGTTTATGTATGTATGTATGTATGTATGTATGTATGAATGTACGTATGTATGTATGTATGTATGTACTGGGTACATTCCTTCCACTGACTTCCTGTACTATGACGAGATCTCTCCCCCGGTCCACACTGACATCTGCAGCTTACAGGACCAAAGATCACACATCATATCTCTACCTGACCTCAGGACAGAGCAATATTCTGCCAATTATGCTCCCTCATGCAACTGATCTTCCCTACCACATCTCTGTAGGTCAATAAGAGTGGAAAGAACTGTATTGCCAGAACCTGGGTTTGTACATTGCCATCAGCAGGATATGGGGGAAAAAGACTTTCAGCTTACCTTCTGACAACAGCACATAACAGTAACAAATTTTTACTTGGTATATTCACTGTTAAGGCTCTAATTGTTCTGTTGATCACATCCAAATTCCTGTGCTCAGTAAAAGGGCAGAGACAAATAGCAGAGCCTGCAGCCCGCCCAGCTGCTCTACAGCATAAGGAAGGTGTACAGATGGGCCCAAGACGGCACCAAAGAATTCTAGAAAGTAATCAGCAGCACAGAAATCCAAATACTGCTAGAGTTCTCTGAAATCTACATACATTTCATAGTAATGAAGGGATTAATCTGGCAGTTACAACCCAAATTCCAGAAAAGTTGGGACGTTCTTTACAGTTGAATAAAATGAAACCTAAAAGACTTTCAAATCAAATGAACCAATATTTTGTTCACAACAGAACATAGATAACATAAATGTTCAAACTGGGAAATTGTACACCTTTTTCCACTAAATGATCACATTTCAAATTTAATGCCTGCTACAGGTCCCAAAAAAGTTGGACCGGGGGTAACAAATGGCTGAAAAAGGAAGAAAGTTTTAATAGATTCAGCTGGGGGAACATGTAGCAACTAATAAAGTTAATTGATATCAGGTGTGTAACATGATTAGCTATAAAAGGGATGTCTTAGAGAGGCAGTCTCTCAGAAGTAAAGATGGGCAGAGGCTCTCCAATCTGTGAAAGAGTAAAAAACAATGTTCCTGAATGTTAAATTGCAAAGGTTTTGCAAATTTCATCATCTACTGTGCATAACATCATCAAAAGATTCAGAGAAACTGGAGATATCTCTGTGTGTAAGGGACAAGGCCGAAGACCTTTATT
>JAQMCW010000015.1:12789047-12799256 GCA_030068335.1 Chrysichthys cranchii | reverse complement strand
ACACACACACACACACACACACACACACACACACACACACACACACACACACACACACACACACACACACTTCTGTGATATCAGCACCTTTCATTATTACTCACCATTGCACACAAGAACAGGGGACAGTCTTGAACTTATCAGACAAAGATCAGATCAAGTTCCATGCCACGGAGTTCAGGGCTTAGGTGACAGTTTTAATTGACAAATTTCATCTAATTGTCTTGTGCAGATGCTGTCCTTCGTTCTTTTTAAATAATTGCCTCAAGTGTGCCAAGAGGCTGTAAAAACTCAGAGGGGATATTGATCTACAAGCTTTACTTAAATGCCAGCTGCTTTGAGAGGCTTCTGTGTTTAATTTAAAGGCGCTCTTGAACAGACCCTCCAGGCAATGTCTTTTTTCCTCCTCCATCTTCTTCCTTTTTCAGGTAATAGGATGAAAAAAGAACTGACTATATTATTTTCTCCCCACAGCATTCCAGCTTAGGATAGCATGTAGGCGTGGAGCTTTCAGCAGTCTGGCTCAAATGGCCAGGCATGTTTTTGGCTGACACCACAGCTCAAGACTGTCTGTTTGTTTTGTTTTGCGCTGTTTTTTTTTTTTTTTCTCTCCCTGTGACACCCACGCCTGTCTGGACTGTGCCGAAATTTACAAGTACATTACAGATGCTTCCTCATAAACGAAGCAGAGCGCATTCAGCAGAGACACAGCAGTGAACGGTTTAAAAGGTGCAGCATGAATCACTTCCATCTCAATCAGGTAAAAAAAAAAGACTAAACAAAAGTGCAACACATCCAGTGACATGTAACGAAGCCTCCTCCTGTTTTGACTAACTCTGAGAATTCACCAACCATCTGCATGTAATTCAGGTGTTCCTGCAGTGACCCTCAGCCTTTTTTCTTTTTTTTTAAAAGGATGAGCTGGAAACATTATTTTTGTATCTATTTCAAACACAGCTTCTTTTACACAGACGGTTTGGTTTCCCATTTCTTGTGATGATGATCAGGATTAGAAGGTCCCTAAGAGAAAGTACAATGATGATAGGAAATGATGCAGTGAGTCGTGTGAATGCAATAAAAGGAGCTGAACGCAGCAGTTGTCGCTGTTTGCACCCCATCATGTTTGATATGAACTGTATAATCTTCTGTGCAGTTTAGTGCAAGTTTCTCTAATGTTTTATGCCCTGACTATGACACTGCCTCATGGATTTTCTCAGTGAACACCTACAGCGCCAGTCAAAAGTTTGGACACACATACTCATTCATATTTTTTTCTTTATTTTGACTATTTCCTACATTGTAGAACAATACTGAAGACATTCAAATAATAAAGTAACATGGAACATACATGGAATTCTCTGGTAAACAAACGTGTTTCATATGTTGGATTGTTCAAAGTAGGCAGCATTGACCTCGATGACAGCTTTGCACATTATTGGCGTTATCTTAACCAGCATGTTGAGCTAGTCACCTGGAATGCTTTTCATTTAACAGCTGTGTCATGTCAAAAGTTCATTAGTGGAAATTCTTGCCTTCTTAATGCCTTTGAGATCATCAGTTGTGTTGTCTTGCTGTAGTGTTGGAGTACAATAGTAAATAGCCCTATTCCATAACTGTGATAATCTATATTATATCAAGAACCTCCCAAGTGAGGAAATAGAAACGACATCACATCATTACTGTAAGACAAGAATGTGTCTTTTATGTAATAAAAATCAAGAAAAAACACTGAATTCGAAGGCGTGTCCAAACTTTTAACTGGAACTGTACATCATTAATCCTTTCTACCTAAGGGATCACTTGGTACTACAGTGGAAAAAGGGTCAGCAAAGGCAATTAAATGTAACGCTAACCTTGTTTGATAAGTCATACAAATTTGGATTAACATTAGAAATGACAGGATACTGCTTCATGACTGAATCCTTGAGTATTAGGTGATCTGGAAACCCACTACAGTACTTTTATTTAAAAAAATGTTTAAACCTTTTTTTTTTTTTTTAAAAACTGAAAAACTTAAAATGTTAAAAAAACAAAAAGATAAAAACATGGTTTACACAAAAAAGCTTTCATGCAAAAACGATACAGGAGAAAAGTTTAAATATAATAAAAATTAACATAACAAATTTTAAATTTTTCCAGTTCTAACCCCCCCCCCCCCCAAAAAAAAAACCAAAAAAAAAAACTAAACAAAAAAAACAACCAACCAACCAAACAAACAAAAAAAGCCTTTTTCCCATAGCCAATTCCGATGTTTTCCATTTGTTTCAGGATCGGACCAATTAATTTTTTTCTAAAAACATCTGATCCATATTTTGCTGAAATCACCCTGATACCTATGCTGGGCTTTGAAGCTCCACTTTGATAGTGAAATAATTCAGCTAATTTCACTTTGCTAAAATATAACATGACTTTTTTTGGTTTGTGTTTAAACCATCGCCTATATAATGAGCTCTTGGTCAGGCTTCCCTACCACAAATTAGGACGAAATCCCAATGCTGCGCTGTTTTGGTTCCCCTACTTTTTCTAATTATAAAATGACGTATTTTATTTTAGAATTTCATTTTTGCTGAGTGTTCACACGTTTGGTTTTAAATCACCCATGAAGTATTTTGCATCTTAATCAGATGTTTTAAACCAGTGTTTTCAATCTGAAATCCCAAAATGATCGTAATGTAATGATAACAATGTACAAAGCTCCAGCACGTAGGCTGTTCAAACCGTAGGACAAACTTCAAACTGTGAACTCATGTTAAATATATATTCATAAACAGGAGGTAAATTTTCACCTCACTGCAACGGAAGGTCATATTCTTTTAGCCGAGTCACGTAATTAGACAAAACATGTTGTGTCTGAGAAAGAGTTTACACACACACTTTTATAACACAAGCACAGGAGGCAGAAAATCCAGTCGTTTTGATAGCTGTATCTACAAATGTATTGTACATCCATATTAACAAACAAACCAACTCAAGCCATGACAAATTGTAATCAACATGTATTTAACACAAATCACTTGAATTATGGAGGTAAATCTCCACCAAATAGTCTTATAACAGCTGTATTAAGCAAAAAACAAACAAACAAACAAACAAAAAACCTACATACACACATAAAAGAATACGAAACATGCACGGCTACTGTACAGGATGTGGGAATTGCTTTTCAATATGAAAATATTGTCCTGATCAAACGTCATCTCGCAGAGATTAAAGACATTCCGGTTATACAGCCGTATCAAAAGAGTCGGTCAAATGTTTTACACGTTTGACAAAATGTGCGCTCACAACAGACAAAAGCACACATGCTAATATGTTTTTAAAAAGCGAACAAAAAGAAAGCATATCTGAAGTTGTCACATTCTGTCCTGAATGTCTCAGTGAATATGGTCTTGGTAGCCATATTTTGCGTCACTTCGAATTTACAATTTCTGCTTCTTTTCGGTTACAAAGACTAGAAAGGAGGCCAAGAAACAAACAAACAAACAAACAAACAAACAAACAAACAAAAAAAGCATGATATAGCCATCCATTTTTAAAAACGGAATGAATAAAACATTCACTTTAATAACACAGAGGGGTCAAGATCATTTTTAAACTGTTATGTGGTAAGCTATTGATTGTGTACAACACACCCACAGTCTCACACTCACACACGTGTAGTCTTTCATGCTTAACCCTTGCTCTCACACATACACGTCAACATATACCTGGCTAAAGATCTGAAAGAGATGGAAAAGTCATCCTTTAAGCATAATGGTATCATGCACCTATAACGTAAACAGCCATAATCAGAAGCCGAATCAAAACAACACAGAGGTCCAAATCTGGAACAAAGGTTTCTGACAGCCTTGACAGGTCACAACGTGGCATTTACATCTGTACACAAGTCTGCAGGAATAACACATTCTTCTACTCAAAGAAGGTCAAAGAAGGGGGAATGTTCACTTGCGCTTTGCTCTTGTGCTGATTTTCATTTGACTTTACAATCAATGCTCAATGCAAAGACAGCTGCAAAATGCTGCACTTTACATGACCAATGCTAAAGACTGTGGACTTACTGTCATCAGCCCTCTTGCCATCTTCTCAAGAGGACACTGGGGATGTCTGCCTTTGAAATAGAAGGATGAGGGGAGAAAAAAAAAGCAAAAATATCTTTCATCAGCTCTGTCTGGACTAATATCCAGGTCTAATATAGCCTGGTGCATTGTTCAACTCGCATTCATCTTCCTTCTGCTGCTCTCATAACCAGAATATACACCATCGCCTGTTCAGTCAAAGCCCCGGTGGGCTGCACAGCGATACTGTAGGATGTTTTAATGGCTCCTGAATTACTGCACGGATCAGACACTGCATTTATCATCACATAACACGAGACACATTGATGTGAGATTGAAGTAAAAGATTCATGTGCTTCCAAGTCATTGGCTCTTCACTGTTTTCCTAGAAAAAACATTAGGCCGAATGTCTAAACCACTGAGCATGATACATATCAATCACTGAACTAGCCAAAACCTTTATTACATCTACAGGTTTAAATCTTCTGCCATTCTGGTCCTGAAAACACGAATGTACCAGCTGTGACTATGTACACACGCACAGACAGTTCCTACGCAAGGTGGTAAAATAGCTGTATTACACCTTGAAACGGAAAGGATTAAACTGGAATTATGTCATGTCAGTCTAAAGAAATATACAGTGCAACCTTGCATTGCGAGCATAATTCGTTCCGGAGACGTGCTTGTAATCCAAAGTACTCGTATATCAAAACGGGTTTCCCCATAAGAAATAATGGAAACTCAGATAATTCGTTTCACGACTCACAAATATTTATATAAAAATGACAAAATATAACACAAAGTATAAAGTAAAAAGACATAAAACTGTCATGAATTTGCCCTTGCGGAGCGCGTGTGCAGTGCACCTGTTCGGAGCACTCCCAATAGCGGTGCATGTCAGAGAACTCTCGCGCTAAAGACTTCTTCTTGGTTTTCCTCCGCAACGCCACCACACCTGACAGCAACAAAATAATCTGCACTTTACATTTAAAAAGAATCGTGGCTGGTGTGAGAGAGAGGGGAGAGGACTTTCACTTCTGACTCTTGACTTTCAGTACAACTCACAGAATCACTGCAGTCTCACTGGGATCTTTTTCTTTTCGTGCGACTTTAACAAGGAAACTGTCAACTGATCACTGCTTTTGCCTCCTTTTGAGGATTTGGCGGAAATGCGACATTGCATTGTCATTAAACAGATTTATCACTCGCACTGCTACAGCCTTATTCAGGTGGTGCTTTTCTACAAAGTTTTGCACTCTTTCCCACATTTTACCATTTTATCTCCCTGATCTCATTTGAAGTGAGGGATTCCTCAGGCTTTTTCTGTGCTAGCGTGGATGTTGACTGTATGAGTGAGTCACAATCCTGCAGTGAGTGAGAGAGAGAAGTTGTGATCACATGAGGCTCGGCAGATGAAACGCATGCATACTACTTGCAAAACACTCGCAGACCAAGTTACTCGCAAACCAAGGTTCCACTGTATAAGTTTTGGTGCAAGCAGTTGAACAAGTCCAGGACAAAGTCAGTGGTTTGGTTGGAAACAATCCCAAAGAAACTAATCCTGAACTTAGAACAGCCCCACAGAACACTAATAAATCCATCATTAAACAAGGTGAGAACATGACACAAGTGCGACTCTGCCGACAGGAGACTATTCACCAAAAGTCAGTGACTGTGTAAAGAGGGCATTAGTCAGAGAAGCAACCTAAAGCCAGCTGTAACTCTGAGGGACCACGAAAGATGCACAGCTCAGATGGGAGACGTTGCTCACAGGGCTGCCATTGCCCAGATTTTCACAGAGCTGGGATTCTTTTTGAAAAGTGGCAGGTAGATGTCCAATAATGAGACTCCAGTCATGATTCAGTTCAATTCATGATACTGGATTCTCAATTTGGTTCGCAGAACATTCTGAACAAAATTTTAATGAACAAAAAATTGCTGAAAAAAACTGAAAAGCCTCCTTTTTTTGTGTCTGAATTATAAACATTGCAAAACTATGTGCATTTTTGTCTGTATGAAATACATCAACCATTGCCAAAATGCACTTTTTTTATGCATTGCGATGCATTGTGTCAAGCCATATATAAAATTCTGTTTTAAATTTTCCAAAATGTATGTTCGAGTTCTGCAGTGTAATGTGACCAAAAGTTAAGTTTTTGGTCTTGGCATAAAACACTAGATGTGGGGTATAACCCAACACTGCTCATCACCCTGATCTCTACAGTGAAGCATGGTGGTGGTAACATCATGGTGACAGTTACTCCTGGTCTCTTGGTTGCGTCTCTGAACAAAGCCTTCTGTGAGATGCTTGAAGCCTAAACAAGCCCTGATTGATACTTTTCCCGAACTTTGTCCTGGATTTAGTTTTTAATGGATTTCTCCTAGTTTGGATTTCCATCCACCAGCCATTCCCTGTCATATGACAGCTACTCTCCCTTTTCCGAACTGTTGTGTCATACGGCAACATAACACATTCAGAGGAAAGCACTATCTACCTTCTTCCAAATACAGGAGCTCACAGATGTCCCTGATTGGCTAGCATTGCTGTGATTGACAGGGCTGGGACAGTAATGCAATGGACAGTAAATTAATTCCATTTCAGGTACAGGTTATAACACTGCAAAATATGAAATAGTTTAAGGGGCAAATACTCCTGCAACACATCGTACAATAACTAAACCTTTGCACACGAAAACCAGTTCAACTCTCAGCTATCTGCCACAAAGTAATCTGAAAAAAAAAAAAAAAAAGTGTTACGGGCTGATAGCTAATAGGAAGAAAATTCTTCTGTCTAAAAAGTCCCTAACAAATCTGGTGCTATGATATAATGCAGCTTGGGAGAATAACATCATATTATCAGCTTATATTAATACTCCAGTGTCATCTACAGACATGAGACATTATAAGCTAATAATAAATTGTAAGTCTGCAACTCAATATTACACTGTGCTATATTTGTACATGTTAACAAAACCCAATAACATAGTTCATGACACATAGCCATTGCTTCCACGAAAGACACACTGCTACATCCTGAAAGATAATGAAAGACTGAATAATAAAGGCTTGATGATGTAACACTAAATTAAAGATATGTAGCTATTGTATAGAAGGCACAGTGAAAAATCATATTCTGTAAAATGGGTACGCAGAAGCCACAAAGCGCCGGCGATATGTAACAATACTGTATAAAAACACTGATTAACTTTACATTTTCATATCAAAAGGAATTAGAAAGCATGTTTAGACAAACAGTAGCTTAGCAACAAGACGTGGAAGGACATGACAAAAAGACATGAACTACTTTGGCATGTAACATGGAAGTAAGGCATTTTGTTCTCCGCAAGGGTCACAGAGACCAGCTGGCAAGTAGTGCATATGAGTCATGACATCCGTGTACGGTACAAAAAACGATGACCTTAACATGTTCAGTCTGTTTAAACGCTTGCCTTGAGACCATAACATGCACACAAAATCGAATTGAATTTTCTTTTCAGTTTCATCAAATGCACAAGGCGGTGTTGCCTCAGGTGAAATACTGGGAGGTTGGGAATTAAAAAAAAATAATTGTTTTAATACACTGCTCTCATGATTTGTAAGGAATGAGCACACACGATCAACTCAATATATCTGTGCAATACTAGAGTCCTTTTCACAAAGTTGGCCTCGTGGCAGTTAATGCGATGATAAAAAGCAAGGACAGAGGGATGGAAGTCGCTTGCCAAGCTCTTGATCCCCGTACACTCATACCTGGAACACAGTGAAAGACAGCGTCAACATATATCAGTCAAACAAATCGCAGTATTTTGTGCGCATAACTTAAATCACAGCTTAGGCTTTTATAAAGACTGTGTTCACAATTCACACGCAGACATTTTATAATATACAGTACATAGTGTATTCATATATTCTTTCTAATTCTTTTTACAACTTGTTGCGGCAGTTTAATGCGTTTTATTACACGTCTCATTCAAATACATGATACTGATTTGTCAATTAGGTCAGTCGGTTATTTGTATATAAAACATCGCTGCTATAATACTGAGGAGGCTAAAAAGATGTATACACACTTCAATATGAAAAACATCTGCATCAAAGCTGTATTATTGTATGCACGTCTCTTCACACTGCTCTCACGTCTCTACACACTGATGCCGTAATTCAATTTGGATTTAAAAGATGGGTGTAGATAATCACTCTTGAAGTGAGTATACATTTATTGGACCCCTCTGTATAGTATAGCTATTTATAATAGACAGGTGCTATGGACCACATCATTAGCCGAAGCAATAAAATCCTTTTTAAAGCAAAAAAAAAATATATTTTTTTAATCAATACGTTGCATCAAATCATTTCTTTAGTAACGAGCCATGCAAAAAGCAGGATAATGTACAGCGAGGTGACCATTACTGCAAAATGAACTGCATCAGTGTGATTCAAGACCCCTCTGCTTCACGTCACGTCAATGTTCTGCATCACCCCTGGGTTTTTTTCACAATAATGTCTGGCTTGCTGTACATTATCTCTTACATAAAGCACCAACAAAATTATTTCCTTGAAGACTTATATAATTTATCACTATTTATCATAAAGTGTTTGCTATTCATCTTTATACACTATGTGTATAAACCTTATCTTGTGCTTATCATGATACCTTTAAGCTTCCCAGGCACTTCTTGACCACTGGCTACAAAAGACCTCCAAAACACTGATGATCCACTGCCGTATTTTTCATACTGTTTATTTTCTCAATGCCATCCCCATTTTATGACAAATATACTGGTTGTGTACATGCTCATGCATCCTCTTTCTGGCAAATTCTGAACAACCCCATAACTCTCCATAAATGTTTTTTTTTAGGGCACATATAATTTTTAATTTCCAGGATAGGCTCCACATCCAGTGCAAACCTGACAGCATAAAGTGGTTACTGAAGATAAATGAATGAATGAATATATATATTTTCATATCTATTGGGTAGGTCAACAACCATCTGTCTAGTTTAGTGCTAAAAGCTCATTGTTTTTTCACTAGAGCATTTTAGGAGATTTATGTGTAAAGACCCCAATGCAATTTTTGGAGACTGAGAGCAAAACAAAACCCCAAAAAAATAAACAAAAAAAAAAGAACAAAATTTAGATTCTTCAAGGTCTGAGTTTTGTCATGTTGAAAACAATACTACTGTACTAAGCAGACTTACTGGCCACTTTAATAGGAACACCTGCTCATTCAGGCAATTATTTAATCAGCCAGTCATATGGCAGCAATGTATAATGCATCAAATCAAACATTTACGGGTAAAAAGCTCCGGTTAATGCTCACATCAGACAGAAGAAAAGGAAAAATGTGATCTCACTGACTTTGGCCATGCCCTAGTTGTTAGTACCAGGTGGATTGGTATGAATATTTCAGAAAATGCGGATTCTCTGGGACATTTTTTTTACAACAGTCTCCAGATTTTGCACACAATTGCGTAAAAACAATACAACATCCAGTGATGGAGAGAGGCTAGAGAATCTCCAGACTGGTTTAAGCTGACACGAAGGCTACAGTAACTCAAATAAACACTCTTTACAACCATGGAGAGAAAGAAAAACATCTCAGAATGCACAAGACATCAAACCTCAGGTTCCACTCTTGTTAGCCAAAAACAGGCATGTAAGGCTACAGTGGACACAAGCTTAGCAATACTGACAGCTGAACAAACATCACCTGGATGCTGTAGACAAACACTGGAGATCAAAATAAGAGAACAAACTACAATTTACTAAATGTTAAGGTCACTATGTAGTCCTATTGGGAAATTATCCAAACAGGAGTAAAAGAGCAGTATTTTAATCATATGTCATGAGTTACATAAATTCAGGAGTAAAGTATAAGAAACTTAAATGAGAGATTTGAATAAGAACACTGATCAAAATTAGAGAACACTTTCGGATAACTCCCAGTTATTGGTGTGAATCTGGCAGCTGGTGCTAATTTCCTTAATTATCTGACAAACCCTGTTTAACTGGCAGCCTAACTTTCCAGTTATCAGTGACTTTGTAAGATGTTGAGCCGCTCTAAAGTGACTAAAACCCTCTGGCAGCAGGTTGTCCAGATGAAGGCCAAAGGGACGACCCTATCAGCCATAGCAAGAGAAGTTGGTCATTCC